>CM038145.1:375986419-376495600 GCA_021437245.1 Aegilops speltoides
CCGCACTCGCCGCCAAGTCCATATAAGGATCCTCCGGACCCCACAGCTGGCCAAGCTGAACATACTTCGGATCTGTAAACCTTCGGCGCAGCAGAAAGGGCTTGCCAACCACAATGTCTTGACGGCGCAGCTCTCCTTTATAGCCCGCATTGCGAGCGGGCATCCTTGGCCGGCGGTGGCCTTCCCCAGGTCTTCTCGCTCTGCTAGGCGCTCCCTTTCAAGAACCTCATTGCGGTCGGTAGCATCTTTTAACTTCACGGCCATTTTGGCCATCTCCTGCCTGCTTCGGCAGTGTGTGGCCCTTTCGGCTTCTAGCTCCTCAGCTGCCCTCGAGGCAGCGCATCACTCCTTCTGGCTTGCTCCTTGGCTTGAGCAAGTTCTGCCTGAAGGCTCTCCACAGCAGCGGCACCATCTGCGTCAAGCACAAATATTGTAAGGGGTGAGCTTCGGCTCCCTTACTAGGTGACCACGGAGAAGAAACCTACCTTGCGACTCGTCAAGTCGCCTGTTGACTAGCACGATGTCCGCATCCGCAACATCGAGTTGCCGCTTTAGTTCGGAAACCCCATCAGTCCGGCTAGCCACCGAACTATCCGCCACCTGCTTAGGAAAGGCGAAAATCAATTCCTGGGATTTTGATCCTCGGCACGCTATCGTTCTCGACACCCTACCGAGTCTTAGGGGCTACTATCTATACAGGGCGCACTTTATGTGTAAAACTGTCAAAGAGTATGTTATTTTTACGTACCTCAAACCCCGCCAGCAAACTCCTGACGGCATCACGCAATCCGCCTTCGGCGGATGAAATTCTTTCAATCACCATACTCATCAGTGTACGGTGACCTTCTGAGATGGACGCCCTCTCAAGCAGATCGTTCAGCTCCCCCGGCCGCACACCAGTTGGCGCCGAGCTATTCGGCCCTGCCGGACTCGGGGATACCCTCCGTGATGATACTTCGGGCTCGTCCGCCCTATCCGATGGTGCGGCGGATGGAGGCGTCTCGCTCTCCATCATCTCCGGACTGAGATCCCCCGAAGACGAGCTCATCTGAGAAGGACGGAGATCCGAACTACAAGGTAAAAACCTAATTCATCCTCAGAAGCACAAATAGGGATGTCCCTTATTACAAAACTCCCTTTTTTCAACTTACGGCTCGCTGGAGGGCTGATTCTTTAGGGGAGACGGTGCGGCCGGAGACTCTCCGGATGCAGGACCCTCTGGTGAAGATCTCTTCCCCCGCTTCGGGGCTTTGGCCTCCGGGTTTTCGGAGGCGGTCCTCTTCCCCCCTGGAAGGAGGGATTCTCGATCCCCCCTTCCTCAAAAGCCTCCTTGGTTGAGGCTGTAGTTCCTCTGTTCTCCCCTTCGCCTTCCTTCGAAGGCACAACCTCCAGCATCCTGACCAGCACGGGATCCGGTGCGGTCTCTGGGAGGGGGGCCGGACACCGTATCAGTTTTGCTTGCGCTATCCACTCCTGTTTAGAAGGAAAGTGGTCAAGAGGCAAATCATAGAAATGCAAACAAATGGTATGTCCGGACACTGAGCTACTTACTTGTGTATCCAGGCGATTGCAGCTTAGGCCGGCGTCCTCGGTCAATTCCGGACATGCCTCTCGTGATCTGAAGAATAATTTGTACATCTCCACGGGTGTCATACCCATGAAGTGTTAGAGAATCTGTGGTCCCTCTGGATTAAACTCCCACAGCCGGAGAGGGCGGCGTTTGCGAGGCGAGAGCGCCTAATCAAGATAACTCGCATCACCACGACCAGATCGATCTCCCTCGCTTGGAGGTCTCGAATCCGGCCCTGCAATAGGGGCACGTCCTTTGGCGGCCCCCAGTTGAGCCCTTGGCTGACCCATGACATCAGCCGCTGCAGAGGGCCCGAGCGGAAGATGGGCGGCGGCTTCTGCCTGCTGCCCCTGGGAGCGGTTATGTAGAACCACTCCTGCTGCCACAAGCCGAGCTCCTCCTGGAAAGAGCCCTCGGGCCATGGAGCGTCGGCCCTTCTGCTCACAACCACCCCGCTGCACTCTGCTTGACGCCCCTCAATCGTCTTCGGCTTCACGTCGAAGGTCTTAAGCCACAAGCCGAAGTGAGGGGTGACGCGGAGGAAGGCCTCGCAGATGACAATGAAGGAAGAAATATGGAGGATGGACTCCGGAGCCAAGTCGTGGAATTCCAGCCCATAATAAAACATGAGCCCTCTCACAAAAGGATCCTTCGGGAAGCCTAAACCCCGACGGAGGTGGGATACAAACACGACATGCTCGTCAGGCTCGGGGTAGGAATAACTTGCCCTTTGGCGGGCAACCTATGCGAAATCTCGTAAGACAGGTACCTAGCCTCTCGCAGCTTTAGCACGTCTTCCTCCGTGACGGAGGAGGGCGTCCACCGCCCTCAGAGGTCGGAGCGGACATCGTTGAAGGTCCGAAGCGCTCGAATCTGGGGATCTGGGTGTTGGAACTCGGGGCAGGGAGAAGATTCGATTGCGGTTGAAGAAAAGAAACAAGCCTTGGTCCCATTATAAAGGGGGAGAATACCAAGAGCCGTCCCCGTGACCGTTCGGGATTTGCCTCCGATGGAGGGGGCGTGGCGACGGGCACGATTGGGTTACCCACGCTCGTATTGATGGGAGTCCCGGAATAAGGGGAACACGATCTCTGCTTCGACAAGACGTGCCAAGGAAACCGCTTCGCTAAACGCGCTGAGGTGGTATTATAAAAAACGATTCAAGTAAAGGCTTGGTGTTGGTGTGACGTCATGCCACGAAATACGTCAGCAGATTGAACTTGTGTACATATTATTCTCTCTACGGTGGAATGTGGAAATTATTTTGCAGAGCCGGACACTATCCTGGTGTTCACAATCTTCTATGAATTATTCGGAGGAACCTGCCTTGCAATGCCGAACAATATGCGCGCCGGACTCATCGTCATTGAAGCCTGGTTCGGGGCTCTTGAGGAGTCTGGACTAGGGGGTGTCCGGATAGCCGGACTATCATCGTCAGTCGGACTCCAAGACTATGAAGATACAAGATTGAAGACTCCATCCCGTGTCCGGATGGGATTTTCCTTGGCGTGGAAGGCAAGCTTGGCGATACGGATATGTAGATCTCCTACCATTGTAACCGACTCTGTGTAACCCTAGCCCTCTCTAGTGTCTATATAAACCGGAGGGTTTTAGTCCGTAGGACAACACAACCATTACAACAATCATACCATAGGCTAGCTTCTAGGGTTTAGCCTCCTTGATCTCGTGGTAGATCCACTCTTGTACTACCCATATCATCAATATCAATCAAGCAGAGTAGGGTTTTACCTCCATCGAGAGGGCCCAACACAGGTAAAACATCGTGTCCCTTGTCTCCTATTACCATCCGCCTAGACGCACAGTTCGGGACCCCCTACCCGAGATCTGCCGGTTTTGACACCGACATCGGTCGACTAGGCCTACAACCTCCGCCTCCTCGACAAGCACCAGCACGCGGAGAGCTTGCCGCTGGCACGAGCATCGTGGGAGGGTGGATGTGGACACGCAGGAGGCGCTACTCCTATCCAACCGCTCCGTCCACGACATTCGCCGTGAGCGCTGACGGTACCACGCCTTGCAGGGAGAGAAAGAACCCGCCTTCGCGGAGATCAATGAGTCGGCGGATGAAATTGATGGCAAGGACAACATCACCAACTCCACGTCAGCCATGCCCTGCCACTACAAAGACAATGCCGACACGTTTGTGGGCGCCGCTGGCAACGAGGAAGAGTAGAGCATAGGAGGCCATTGGCGCTTAATTAGGTCCCACGAATGCCACCACTCCTCCGCTCCCGTTGAAGCTAAGTTTGGTGGGCTCATTATCATCGGCCGATTATCCGCTTGCCGGCTTCGCAGAGGCAGAGCTTCATTTTCCATGGCTCATGATCGGCCGGCGAGCGGCCGGACATGGGGAATGGGCGTCGACGATCATATAGACTAGGTTAGAAGAGGGTTTAGTCCAAATATGTCAAAATTATAATGCACTTGCTCTGGTTTAGATGAAAATCATCTGGTTTTATGCAAAATATTATCCAAGTTTCAATGAAATTCATTCGGTTTATTTAAATTTGCATTAAATTTGTTTATTTCCGTTAAATTTTGTTTGAAATGTCTTCAGACATTTACGGCTGAAAATGCAACTAATCTCCGGATGGTTTTGGTAATTCATAAGAACATATAGCTCATTGAACTAATATCCATTCAAGATTAATGTTTCAGGAAGTTCAATGATTGGTATGGCATGGACTAGAGATGTGGACCCCTCAAAATGCGAAGGACACATATTGGCAAAAGCTCAAGACTCTACATTTTTATTTTAGTGATCAAAGATCACATTGAATCCATAGGAAAAGCCAATACTATTAAAAGGGGACGAGGTGTTGCTTAATGGCTTGCTTGCTCAAAATGGTTAGTGATATGCTCCAAAACCCCTCAATCACTTTCTCATTTCCACATATGTCCTAAACCTAAAGTCAAACTCGGCCCCACCAATTTGATCTATCCGGCGCCACCGAGTTCACTTGACATAGCCATAACCAGAAACCCTAATCAGTTCGGTATCACCGATGGGGATCTCGGTCTCACCAAGATGGGATTGCAAACTCTCTGTTTCCCTTCGTAACGTTTTGATCTAACCGAGATGAGCGATCGGTCCCACCAAGTTGGCAATACAAACTCTCTGTTTCCTTTTCATAACATTTCGGTCTCACCGAAATGAGCGATCGGTCCCACCGAGTTTGCCTAACCAAGTCTATGTTTGCTTATTACTGAAATTGGTCTCACCGAGTTCATGTGATCGGTCTCACCGATATGAGGTTTTGCCTTAACCCTAGCGCATCGGTCTCACCGAGTTGGTATTGTTGGTCCCACCGAAAAGCCTAAAGTTCACATTTTGAACCAGGTTGGTCTCACCGAGTTTCACTATTCGGTCCCACCGAGTTTGGTAAATTGTGTGTAACAGTTGGATTTTGTGTGGAGACTATATATATCCCTCCACCCCCTTCTCCATATGTGAGAGAGTCATCATAACATGCCTATACTTCCACTACTCATTTTTTGAGAGAGAACCACCCACTCATGTGTTGAGACCAAGACATTCCAATGCAACCACAAAAATCTTGATCTCTAGACTTCCCCAAGTTGCTTTCCACTCAAATCATCTTTCCACCATATCCAAATCTATGAGAGAGATTTGAGTGTTGGGGAGACTATCATTTGAAGCACAAGAGCAAGGATTTCATCATGAAAACACCATCTATTACCTTTTGGAGAGTGGTGTCTCCTAGATTGGTTAGGTGTCACTTGGGAAACTCCATCAAGATTGTGGAGTTGAACTAAGGAGTTTGTAAGGGCAAGGAGATCGCCTACTTCATGAAGATCTACCCAAGTGAGGCAAGTCCTTCGTGGGCGATGGCCATGGTGGGATAGACAAGGTTGTTTCTTCGTGGACCCTTTGTGGGTGGATCCCTCCGTGGACTCGCGCAACCGTTACCCTTCGTGGGTTGAAGTCTCCATCAACGTGGATGTACGATAGCACCACCTATCGGAACCACGCAAAAAATCTTCGTGTCTACATTGCGTTTGCTCCCTCCAAACTCCTCCCTTTTACCTTCATATGCAATGATATATATTCCCCCGCTACACTCTTAGAATTGCATGTGTAGGTTGATTGCTTAACTTGTGTTAAGTTGCTAAAATCTGCCAAGACTTAAAATTGGGAAAAGACTAGATTTTTATTTAGTCAAGTAGTCTAATCACCCCCCTCCTCTAGACATACTTTCGATCGTACAATGGCTATACTTGGATGACCGGCTCTCGCATTAGTATTCATGGACCGGTCCAATCCAGATGCATACTGTTCCTGATTTAAGGCCAACTCCGGTGCATGACCCCATACCGTCCGGCCCCGTCCTTTTGGGGCAAAACAGACAGACCCCACGGCCCAGCGCGCGATGGCCTGGACCCATCTTGTCTATGTTGTGTCCGGCCTGACCCATTTCGAGCGCAAATATGCACCCGGTTTGGGTCCAGGCAAACAGCGAACAGACGCGCCTCTCGTCCACATCGGTGCCGCGTGGCAGGCAGCCACCTACCTCTCACCGCCCAACTTAACTTCGCACGCGCGGTCGGCCCCACCTGTCATCCACCCAGGCAAGCGGTCATAGTCCTTCTTAAATGGGAAGTCGTGGACCGATCGCAGTCCACGCTCCGATCCCACTCCAGTCCTGCTGCCTCCTCGAAACCCGACACCCAAACCCTCGTTCTCCCCTCCCCTTCCTCGAGCTCCCGACCGCCGGCAGCCATGGTGTGGTGGAGCACCGGTCGCAAGGGGGTGCATGACCATGAGGCTGGTTTGTCCTCGGGCCGCCGCCATGCCGTCTAAGTAGAGCCCGCACCACCCCCGTGGGGGCCCCCGCACCCGCATTCACCATCGCCCTACGGCCGCCGACAAGCGCGACCGGCACTACATCCACGCGGATGTTTGCCTCCATTATTGGGAGACCAAGAAGCCGCTCCCATGGAGTGACGTTCACCTGCGCAAAAACTGGCACCTGTCCGCGGATCGGGTGCCGATCCCGATGAGCTCCCGTGCCTGCCGCGAGGAAATCGAACGCCATCGCCTCCTGCCTGACGACCTCTACTATGACCCCAGGTACGTCGTCGACTCCGCTCTGGGACACCTGGTTTCGGGACGAGCATGACGTGTAGCGTGTGTCCTACTTTGTCGGTAGCTCGTCGGGCCCGCGGCAACCACGTACAGAGCGCCGAGCGCTTGCTCTGACCCCTTCCCAGGTGCGCGGCCGTACGCGGGTGCGCGACATCACGCCGACGCCGTCGCTTTCACCCTCTCTATCGCCACCACAACATCCCCGCATGACAGAGGAGGAGGAGGCCCGGCTCGTTCAACGTGTCATGGAAGACTCCATGAACATGCACGATGAGCGCCAATGGGAGGGCCTGGACACCATGCTGGCCCTCTCTGCGACCGGCGACATGACCGTACTGGAGCTGGAGATGTTGGACGTGAAGGAGAAGGTGAAGGAGGAGGTGCTAGAGGTGCAGCCGGTCGCCGCGTTTCACCCGCACCTGGTGGCCAGAGTTGGAGATGGTCGTGCGCGGCCATGGACATGGCCGACGTCGTGGGGGCCGTGAACTAGTGCCCCACGTCGCCGCGGTCACCGGAGCGCGAGACGTCGCCACGGGGAGGTGGTGCAGGCGCCTCCCACCTTCCAGGGACCACCATCCCACCTCTCGACGTCGCCGCCCTACACCGACCTCACTGGTGACGAGAACGACAACGGCGACGCTTAGGTGACGGCGACAGGCACAACATCGACGGGCACGGCAGCAGCGCGCAGGCGGCGTTTTTCTTTTCTTTTGTTTTTATTTTATGTTAATTATGTTTAAGTTAAGAACTGTGGAATGGGACCGTTCTAGGGCCATGAAGACTGTTTAATTTATGTTTCCGTTTATTTGATTCTTTTTTCAGCATTTCTTTGAGTTCTTGCGATTTTTTCAGATCACGTTCACCGCGGACATGATATGGGGTGCGGCCGCGCGTTGGGTGCACCAACACGGCAACGGCCCAAACGGACATGGGCGACCCCATTGTCGCCCCAAACGGACGAAAGCAGGGCAAAACGGACGTCCGTTTGAAGTCGTGCGCTCCAGTTGGCCTAAAAGTCAGATGTCCTTATTTTCTTTGTTATCCTAGCGGGGCTGTGTGTATAGTCAAGTCAGCGAGGATATGAAACTAGTCATATCCACATGCGTCTTATCGTCGTTGACATAGAGCTACCGATAATGCCATGACAGTATGTCCGCAGAATGCAAGGATGGAATGATAAGATGAGACCGACCATAAATATATAGCACTACTCCATTTGTACTACATTATTAACAGTGGCGGGTCTAGAATTTGAAGCTACCCGGGGCGGACTTATAAAGGAGACAAAAAATCAAACCACGATGCAATCAAAGAAGAAAATAAAGAAAATTATTTGGCCAAGTAGTATGATTCAAGCAGGACGATCGACATAATTAATTGTTCAAATAAGTTTCATTCTAAGCACCAGGACAAAAATATATGATACACCAGAAAATTTATATAAATTCTAACTCTGAGTTCTACTTTATCCCAAAATCTCTAATCTTCAAGTCCAACTGGTTACTAAAACATGTAGAAAAAGTATTAATATTAAGATAAATTTTTAGCATAGTCTTGAATTTATTTTTGAAGGCATATGCTTGATTAAATATTCGGGGAACATTAGCTTGCAAATTGTTCGGATCAGTTTCTTAACTTAATAATTCAGGAATATTAGCTTGTACATCAGACTCTTGGAAGGTTATCTGTAATTCTTACCTTACACCCGCAAAAGAAAAAAATCTGACCTTAGAATTTCTTTGAGGTGATTTGCCCCCGATCGATAGCGCGATTGCGAAGGCTGCGTACAGAAAATAAATGAGCTCATCTAAAAAAAATAGAAAATAAATGGGCTCTTCTTGTCTTCTGATGGGCCTTACTCATTGGGCCTTCTGTAATTCTCATTTTTGTTCTCCCAACTTAAGCTATAGTGGGTCTCATCAAAGAATAGAAAGTAGAATTTCACTACACATGCATCCCTATTCTTCAGTTCAACTTTTTCAGCTTTATGCACTAGACCATATTTTTTCTCCCCAAGCACCAGCCTCCTGCCGAGGATCCCGCTATACTATTCAAACCCAATTTTCCTGATATCCGATTCTACATGGCCTGCAGGGCATCACCCTAGGGCTATGCATTAGCCATGCCCTGACTCGGCCATGCGGTCAACTACTAACTGTCCTCGCTCCAACGGCGCACGTCAGCGTATCACCTATTTGGCCATGACCACGGCATGCATCCAGTTCACGCACACACACATATCTTTCCGGGCTTAGAGCATCAACAATTGGCTAGCGCGCTTCGCTGCGTTGTTCTTCCTCATTAGATTAACTTTTTTTTGTAGCATAATATTGACGTCGGTTGTTTCATTCTGGTTTATCTGTATTGGCTTGAATTTTAATTATTTTTTGGTAGTGTTTTTTCATTTCTATATTGTGTTGTTTTGTTGGTGGATATGATAGTTGTTCTGAGACGACAGTGGGGTTGTTCGATGCGTGCTTCTGGTGTCCTTACATATTTTGGCCTCGACGACAGCCCATGATTGTTGTATGAGCCTCTTGGGAACTTCTTCTATTCCATGCTAAAACCGCGAAAATGCTACTATGGCGCTCATATGTGCCGGCTCAATAAGCTGCCCTTCACTCAGCTCGGCTCCCTCTCCACTCAACCCCACCCCTCCCTAGATTTCTTTTCGCCTAATCCACTTCTAGCTCAGAAAAAATTGTTTTTCTTTTTTACTTGGCAAATCTCGAATTCTAAATTTTTTGTGAGTTGAACTATGATTTTTTTTAAAATTCATGGATTTCAAAAACTATTTATAAATTCTAAAAATATTCATGAATTTGGAAAAATCTTCGTGGATTTTAAAAAGTGTTCATGAATTTTAATAAATGTTCATGAATTAAAATGTTAAAAAGGGGCATAAAAATAAAAATAAGTAAAAAGTAAAAATATAAATTAAAAGGAAAAGAAGAAGGAAAGGAGGGGAAAACAAAATATAACTATTAAATTGTAAAAAAAAACTCTCAACCAGCTAAACCCCGTACAAGTGATACCCATAGCGATCCTCACAACCCGCAATGCACCAAGAGACTTCAAATTTAGGGAGCTTGATATCTTAGTAGATACTGGGCAAATATCCCTAAACGTCCATGGACGCGTCCGGAAGCGTCCACGGATAGTGATGACTGTCTTTTCATTTATTCTCCTAGACAGCCACACTTTCTATATGCCAACCCTCATATTCATATAAATTCATGCACGTTCGTCACATAACACAAATTCATCATCAATTCAATAATTCTGCGATACAAAGGGTGTCAATTCAATAATTCATTATATGGCAAAATAAAAACCAACAATTCATACTCAATGACGGTTTGCCACTTTGATTTTTATTCAGTTTCAACCAACAATGGGACAAAGTGAGTGGCTTCTTCTCGGTTTGTTGGTACAAACTTGCCGCCAAAGTTACATGGCTTTGGACTCCAACACCACTTTTGTTGTGACTAATCACTTGCTTGTAGAAATAAACTTGCTAGCATTCTATTGGATGATGGACAATCTATGGTGAAGAGATCCCTCGTTGCAGTCGCTATGGATAGGGTGTGGCCCGCCATGGCACCGAAGAAGAGTACAAAGAGCAAGACTGGCTACAAGGGTGTGCCGCTGCGCGAGTCCGGCCGGTACGCTGCCGAGCTGCGGTAGGAACAGGAGTTCTTCTGGAAGCGTGACCTCGAGAGCAAGGAGACGGAGAGCTGGACCCTATTTTACATCACCTGCTGGAGTTGGTATTTCTCGGTGCCCTAAAAAGACATTTTTGGTGATGTATATTTTACATCACCCTATCTTTTGGCTGCTATTCTATATAGAGCACCTATTTTATATAGAGCACCTATTAGCACAAGGGACGCACAAGTCAGTGAGGAGAGGTATGGCCGTGCCCCTGCTCGGCCGCTGGGATTCTGCCACCCCGGCCGGTCCCGGCCACGAGGACGGCGGCCATGGTAAGCTGCCATGTCATGCCACCGGCCTGTGAAAGGTGTCAGCCCACCTCACACAGGCGGAGGCAGGGACACATGCATGACCGTTGCAGGCTCTGAACAGAACCATGGATGTGCGATGTGTAGACGAGCAGGTTGCTCCGACGCTACTGTTTGCGAGTTTGGCAAAAAATAAAAGCGCAACCGAATTCCCAAAACGGGATTCAACGATGACTCCTCTCGGCCTTCTCGAGTCTCCGCGGATGGAAAGCCCCCGAAACGGGGACGCAACGACGTTTCTTTCCTCGGAAGCACACTGCTTTGGCGTTTGGGAGCAGAGCTTCGGCTCCTGCTTTAACGGACCCGCATGGACTAGACGACGACCAGTGCAGAGCGCATGCCATGCCAGAGCAACTGACGATGAGTGGCACGCCGACGCTGGCGCTGCTGCCATACATTTTCACGCCATACGTTGCTTCGTTTTTTTTTTTTGAGATTAATACGTTGCTTCGTTGGGCAGGACGACCAGGCACGAGGCAGCGGCTCGCTCAAGATCATCCACGTTGGCGCTTATCTCTGCCGCCCTGTGACAGCGAGCCCAACGCCGGCCACTTGGCTACGGCCCATGGCCACCTCTCGCCACCGCTTGACTCAACAATGGATGCGCTAGTCTAGAAAAAAAAACAATGGATGCGCGCTTTTGCTTGGGCCCGCGTCCCAGGAACCAGATAGGACGGGGCGCAACGCAACCAACTAAGCCTGGGCAAACGTTGGGCCGGGCCGGGTTTCGGACCAGGCTTGTAAAAGACCGACCTTCCTTTCTTAAGCCCGAAATATACTCTATTTTCAAGCCTGAGCTTGGCCTGAAATTAAGTCCGAAGCCTGAAAGCCCAGCCCGAATATTGTTTTTTATGGACGCATATGCAAGCCCGACCCAAAATACATAAAAAGAGAAGCTCGAGCCCGGCCCGAACTATCTTCTGGTCTGCAAAACAAGGCCCAATTCCGGCCTGGGTATTTCAGGTCGGGTTGTCCATGCCTGGGTTTACAACCAACATACAAGAAGCTAGTTCAAGATTCAATCACCCTGGAAAACGTAAGCTATCCTTTTTTTTTTTGTATAAGAACTCTGACGTTCCTACATTTTCAGTTGTTGCAGATATTTTGCTTAAATGTACCCCTAAAAATACTAATATAAGATCTTTTTAGATCACTAAGCAATGATCTAAAAGATCTTATATTAGTTTAGGAGGGAGTACATAACAATCAGGAAACCTGAACTACCCAATGGTTACCAGGTCATCTTTTACCTCTCAACAATATCAACTACTTCTTCCGGTCTGGTTTATTAGTCTTCTTATACTTTGAGTCAAATCTTCATCATCATTTGACCCCAACACGAGAGTTATATGTAATAACAAAGAATACAATTAAACACATGTCATATTTTGGCCCAGAATACAAGAGATAAACCCGTTGGAGGAAGTAAATAACATTAGATACATTGTGGGACATATCTTTACATTTGTATATACTCTCATTTGGTATTACAGATATAAGTGGTTTTCTTTACAAACTTGTTCAAAGTTTATAAATTCTAGATTTTTTTAAAATGTATATACACTACATTATAAAATGGAGTGAGTAAAATATATATGCTACTCAAACACCAAAAGGGCCTCATTTTGGATCTCAGGGCTCTCGAGTCTTGACACTCTTCTACTTGCACTCCTCCCTTGACCCCAATATGGTTTTGACCCTTTTACTGAGCTTGACCATGTTGGTCACAAACTCACAATGTGATCACCACGTCACTGAGGGGATCTCACGTGCCATTCAAACTTTTCTCCCATCTCTGTCCACTTCTCCCACTTTACCCCATATCCAACCGTTGACCACTTTCTTCCCATTTTCACGCAGTTCGCCAGACTAGCAAAAGAGGAGAACTACAAATTCGTACTCCCTCCCGTGAAGGATGAAAGCGAATTCATCGAAACCAGATGGAGTGGTGAATGGCAACGGCAAAAGGTCTTTGTTGAATTTCCTTTTCCAAGATTACAGTATTCCTTTGAATATCCAGTTTTCTGGTCTACACAAACTTCATGAACAATACATGGAGTATACAGAGACATGACGATTAGATGATTCTTCATCTTGACACATAGTAGTACCACTTTTCCAAAATACACGACTTGCCAACCATGTTTTTCTAGAAAAAACTACTATCAAAATTTGTATCTCTAATTCATCATGGAAAATGGTTGCACAATACAATTTGATATGTAATATTTTTTGCGACATAGTTTGATACATTATTAACTTGCATAGTCATGCTACAGTTAACAGTCAAAGGTGCTTATGTAATGGAGTATTATGTAACGGAGGAAGTATAAATTTTGTTCATGTGGGAGTGAATGGAATTTCTACTAGATTGAAGCTCCATGGACAGATAGTCATAGCCCAAAGTCCTAGTATTTTACCAACATGATATAGTTTTCTTTGATACAACATCTACGACACCAAATTAGTTTCACTATATATTTCATAACATATATTTTTTATACTAATATATTAACAGTTTTTTCTATGAAGTTGGTCAAACTTAAAGAAGTTTGACTTGTTTTCAAACCGAAATGCATTTGTGTTCTTGCAGATGCTCTAATCCAAAGTACTCCCTTCGTCTCAAAATAAATGACTTAACTTTAAACTAGTTTTAGTACAAAATTAGTATAAAATTGAGTCACTTATTTTGGAAACAACTAGCAACTAGCAGTCAAACACGAAGGAAAGTCAAAAGATTGACTACAATAACAAACAAAAAACACACCGAGTGCACAAGACAATGCTACTACTAGTACCACACAAGCAGAGAAAGCAGAGCAGCTCGTAATAACTTTTGGGCATGCCATCCTTTTCTACTCAATTGTCGACACCAGATACTTCTCTACACCAGTTTCCAATCAAACCCAATATCACCAACATCGTAATATGAGACATCGCACAAGAAAAAAGAAAGAAAGAAAGAAGAAAATCAGATCAGGCAAAAGTTCTAACCTAGTCTTGGATTCGAGTTTCTAACCTATGACTATGGAACGTGGCGCTGCCGCGCCGTGCTACTCTTCGGAGCTGGAGTCCGTCAGGGCCTCGCCGTCGTAGTCGTCCTCCAGGCCCTGGATCTGGTCGTCGGCGCCCTCGCCCTGGTCACCGGGTTGTTGCTGGTCCTGTGTCTCCCCGCCGGCGGCGACGAACTGCATCGGGCTGTAGCACGGCTGCTGCTGGTAGTTGGCGACGTTGATGGCCTGTGCGCCGGGGAAGTTGTTGAATTCTGCAGGGTTGGATTGGAACGCCCAGTAGTGCGTCGGCTGGTTGGGCGTGCCTCCGGCGGCGGGCGGCTGCTGAACCATCCACATGGCTGCCTGGGGAACCATCTGCTTCCCGTCCCCGGATGCCGGCACCTGTAGGGCGAAGAACGGGATGTGGCCTCCCGCGGGCGCCGCCGCGGCCGAGACGGGGGCGAGGCCGCTGGACACCGAAATCGCGCCGCCGCCGCCGTTGCCTTGCAGGAGGGGGTCGGCCGCTACGGGGTAGTAGGCCGCGGGGGGCGCCGCGACGAGCGGCCCCGCGCCGCCCGCCGCGCGCGTCGGCTGGAGCTTGCGCCGCTTGGATGCCGGCCCCGCCCCGTCGGCCCCCGCGGCGGAGGCCGACTCGGTGGGGATGCGGAGCACGCCGTCGACGGTGGTGGCGATCGCGGGCACCGTTCCCGTGCCCGTGGCGGCGACGATGGCCGGCTCCGACTGCTGCAGGAGCCAGCGGATGGTGTCGCCGTCCGTCTTGTGGCCGAGCTCGCGCGTGAGCTGCGCGACCCTGGCCGCGCAGGGCGCCGCCATGCGGATGCGCCGCCCGCGGCCCTCCACCTTGGTGTGCCGGTCGCGGTTCCGCGGCGGGAGCGCGACGGCGAGGCCGCCCAGGAACTCCCCCGGCGCCTGCTCCGGCTTCGGCACGATGGGCCCGTGCGCGGCCGCCGGGACCACCGCTATGGCCAGCGGCGCATTGCTGACCGGCGCCGCCGACGCGGCGTCGTGGTAGCGCGCGTCCGTGGCCTGCTCGCCATTGCCCTGCAGCTGCGACTCCATGGGAGATCGGATTTGGGGAGTTTTGCTTCGCTTGGGCTCCCTCTTCGGTTACGGCTTGGCGGCGGCGGCGGGGCGGCGTCTCGGCGAGTTCTTTGGCAGGAGAGGTTGGTTATCGCTGGGCGGTGGGTCCGCGGATAGGGTTTTAGGGGCCACCGCTCGCTCCACCGGGCAATGGGCCCTGCTGGTGGGGACTGGACAATTCGGCCCATCAAATAAAGACGCGAAATTGTAACTGGTGAACGTTCGCTGGGTGGCAATCCCAGCGAACGCGCACTCTCCCATTGGATTTCCTCTGCACGAAATCTTGGTGCGGATCGGAGCCACGTCGGATTTTGAAACTACTTCGCTGTACGATAATAAAATCCAGCGAACGCAATACCATTCATAACATTTTCAGCCACCGCATTTGCTAGTGACGCGACCCTATACCTAAGGGGTTGAGATCCTCTGCAGTACCGTATGGTGCTGTAGTGTCGATGACATGTGGGGCCAGGTCCCACATGCCAGTGACTGTACAACACCGTACAGTACTGCAGAGGATCCTAACCCATACCTAGGAGATCTGGGTTAGAATCCCAGTCTCCTTTCTTCTTCTTTTTTTAACCAAATCACAATTTTTCTAGAAAAAATCAACATGACAGTTTATAAATTGTCAAACTATGTCACATGGCATTTCTGTTTTCAAAAAGTTTGCTTATTTTTGTTTTGTTCGACAAGCAAAGTTTTGTTATTGTACATGATCTTTTTATTGAGGATGAATTTTTTTATTGTAAAGATATGCCATTTTTATTAAGAGATAGCATTATAAATTATTAAGAGATGTTATATTTATATTAAGAGATGGCATTTTTGTTTATTAATAGATGGCATTTTTTCCATACAAGAGATGACATTTTCATATTAAGATAGGGCATTTTTGTTTATTAAAAGATGGAATTTTATATTAAGAGATGACATTTTTATTATTAAGAGATATCATTTATTTATCATGGCATGTTTTCTTCTTCTTGTGTTGACATGGCAACTCAAATAATATGACCATGGAAATTTTGAATACATTTTTAACATCTATGGTTAATTTCTGATATTAGAGAACGACATTTTTCAAAATTCAGGTTTTCACTGTTTTTTTGTAAGGGAATGTTTTTTGGGGTTCATGGCATTGTTTGTCGCCATTAGGCTAGCTCGAAAGTGCTAGTCGCCAGGTTTTCAATAGGTCCGAGACGCATCATTTTGCCTAGATACTTACTAGGAAAAATGCCCGTGCGTTGCACCGGGAGAAAAAACACTTCACATGCGTCTAATCCAATATTTATGGCTCAAGAACCTCTTCACACCAGCCCACATTCTTTATGTCTACGTGGCAATCCACCCATGTCGCCGCATATGCCCGTGCGTTGCAACGGGAGACAAAAAAAAATTATGGCTAACCAAATAAGTATGACTCAATATCCCGATATATGAGCGTACTCTATTTTAACAAAGTGGTTCACCATGTTGCCATTTTTTTTTCTCACCCTAGGTGATGATGGGCGCGATGTTCACGTGATCACAATGCACATGACGTGGTAAATCCCAAGGCTATGAGTTTGCCGGTGCATGCCACACTTGTCACTATGTTGCACAAGGGAACGTCTAAAACTTTTAAAACAAATCTCATTGACCACGAGCTACTCCCAACGCCAAGACATATAAAGACTTTCGAAAAACTAATCAAATCCTAGACATAAAATACATTTGAATCGGTGAACAGTTTTTCGAATCGACAAACAATTTTTTTTGGAATTTTTGTTTTTCTCAAAAAAATCATGAACATTAGTCTTATTTTCAATTTTTTTGAATGTATGAACCGGTTTCATATTCATTAACATTTTCTGACTCAACAAACATTTTTTGAATCTATGAACTTTGTTTTAAACTGGGAAACAAAACTAAAAAAACAAATATTTATTATTATTATTGTGAACATTTTCTAAAATTTTATGGACATTTTTTTTCAGATTCCCGAATATGTTTTGAATACATGATCATCTTTTCATGAACATGATTTTATTTCCCGACCATTTTTTTACAAATTGTGATTTTTTTATAATTTTGGAACAGTTTTGCAAAACCACCAATATTTTTTGAATCTGCAAACTTTTTATGATTTTCTAAACATTTCTGAATTCACATATATTTTATGTTTTTTTATCAAACTTATTTTTTGGAAAACTCAAAACTTTTAGAATACTAAAATCCGGAATTAATTTAAAGAAGAAAGAAAACAGAATGAGAAAAGAAAAGACCAAAAAGTAAAATGAGAAAAAACAGGGGAGTGAAGCCCCGCACATGGGCCGGCCTATGAACAGCGTGAGAAAAGAAAGATAATAATTATGGAAGTTGGGGATCGAACCCTGGCCTCGCCGCTAGAAGAGCGATCAGACAACCACTCTGCTGCTAGTCGTTCTGTGGCATCTACTCGTTGCGCCCCTAGAAGACAACGAAAGAGACGTCGATTTTTGGTCCGAAAAATCAAATCGTTTTTCCACTTATGGGTGGCATTGGTGGGTAATTTTAACCAATTTGAAGGGTAATATTAATGACGGACGACCAGAAGTGATAGCCGCTTTATTAGTAGGTAAAGTTCCTCTGTGGTGGGCTTTCCCTTTTCTTGCCCTCCCCAACCCACGGGACGTGGGTTCTGGAGGCAGGCCGGTATTGGTTGACCTTCTTTAGCTGAGGCAAGTGGTGATTGGCAAATGTTCCTGGTATTTGTATCCCTGGTAACCGGGTTGGAATCGGCTCCCGCGAAATCCACGGTGTCGAGCCTATGTCATCCACTTAAACCCTTTCCCCTCCAAGGCGAGGGATCCGGGGCGGGTTACTCCCGACGGGCGAACCGGCACGGTGCGCCCCTCGGGGTTGCCCCAAGCCGCCATTCCCCTTGGAGGGCCTGGCCGCCTCGGGAAGGGGCCCACTTCCCTGTTGAGCGGCTTCCATTACGGCGACCTCTGAGGCTCCTGGGAGAAAAGCCGCGGCCCAATTGGACATTCCCAAGGTAAACCATAGTGCCAGGAGGAACCCCGGGGGGGCCCTCGGCATGGGCTAGCCAATAACCCCTTTCCCCTAACCCCAGGATTCTTATCCGCAGGTCTTCCCCGGGGAGGGTGAACCCTCAATGGACCCTTGGGGGGCCGAATAGTCGGGGAATTCCGCAAAAAGTTCCGGTGGGAAACCCGCGGGGAAAACCGGCGGCGGCCGGCCGGGTCCAGCGTGAACTGGGGACAACTTCCGCAAATTCTTGGAAGGAAGCCTTCGCCTAAAGGGCTCGTGCCGAGGGTCCCAACGTTGGGCCGTGGGTGGCGCTCAAATTGGTTGACTTTGTGGAATCTTAGTGGGAAACCGAGCGGTAGGCAAAAAATTTGGCCTTAGGAAACAAGAAGACAATACTTGGGGAATGAGAATGGGCAGAGCGTGAATTTCCGGCTTGGATTAGGGAGCCACTACGGAAACAAATTGGAACCTCCGGAAACTCCGGACTGCATCAGCAGTGGATTAATGCGTTGGTAGCACTTTGTGTGCTCATGAAACCGAAATCTCGGCGATTTTGGGACAACTTTCCTCTTATTTTGGTTATCTTTTGAGGAGGCGGCGACCACCTGAGCTCTACTGCGAATTGATCCAAGATGGCAACGACAACCACCGGAGCGACTGCAGGCCTCCACCAGAGCGCATAGGCCATGGCGGTAAGACCTTGTCCTCTCTGTACATTCACTGCCTTCGACTCGGGCTAGATTCAATTAGAGCACGCGATTGAAGAGTTAGGGAGGGTGCTACGTCTTGAGCTTGCGTTGGTTTTCCTTGAAGAGGAAAGGGTGATGCAGCAATAGTAGCATAAGTATTTCCCTCAGTTTTTGAGAACCAAGGTATCAATCCAGTAGGAGGCTCCTCAAAAGTCCCACGCACCTACACAAACAAACAAAGAACTCACAACCAACGCAATAGGGGTTGTCAATCCCTTCACGGCCACTTGCAAAAGTGAGATCTGATAGAGATAGTATGATAAGATAAATATATTTTTGGCATTTTATAATATAGATGCAAAAAAGTAAAGATGCAAATAAAAGTAGATTGAAAGATTATATGATAAAAGATAGACCCGGGGGCCATAGGTTTCACTAGTGGCTTCTCTCAAGATAGCATAAGTATTACGGTGGGTGAACAAATTACTGTCGAGCAATTGATAGAAAAGCGAATAATTATGAGATTATCTAGGCATGATCATGTATATAGGCATCACGTGCGCAACAAGTAGACCGACTCACGCCTCGCATCTACTACTATTACTCCACACATCGACCGCTATCCAGTATGCATCTAGAGTATTAAGTTCATAAGAACAGAGTAACGCATTAAGAAAGATGACATGATATAGAGGGATAAACTCAAGCAATATGATATAAACCCCATCTTTTTATCCTCGATGGCAACAATACAATACGTGCCTTGCAACCCTTTCTGTCCCTGGGTAAGGACACCGCAAGATTGAACCCAAAGCTAAGCACTTCTCCCATGGCAAGAAAGATCAATCTAGTAGGCCAAACCAAATTGATAATTCAAAGAGACTTGCAAAGATAACTCAATCATGCATAAAAGAATTCAGAGAAGATTCAAATATTTCTCATCGATAAACTTGATCATAAACCCACAATTCATCGGATCTCGACAAACACACCGCAAAAAAAGTTTACATCGAATAGATCTCCACAAGAAAGGGGAGAACATGGTATTGAGATCCAAAAAGAGAGAAGAAGCCAGCTAGCTAATAACTATGGACCCGAAGGTCTGTGGTAAACTACTCACAACTTATCGGAGGGGCTATGGTGTTGATGTAGAAGCCCTCCATGGTTGATTCCCCCTCCGGCGGAGCGCCGACGATGGCTCCAAGATGGGATCTCGCGGATACAGAAGGTTACGGTGGTGGAAATTGTTTTTCGTTGGCTCCCTGGATGTTTTCGGGGTAAGTAGGTATATATAGGAGGAAGAAGTACGTCGATGGCCGCTCGTGGGGCCCAGGAGACAGGGGCGCGCCCAGGAGGGGTGGGCGCTGAAGGAAATATGCCCTAGAGGCAATAATAAAGTTATTATTTATTTCCTTATATCATGATAAATGTTTATTATTCATGCTAGAATTGTATTAACCGGAAACATAATACATGTGTGAATATATAGACAAACAAACTGTCACTAGTATGCCTCTACTTGACTAGCTTGTTAATCAAAGATGGTTATGTTTCCTAACCATGGACAAAGAGTTGTTATTTGATTAACGGGATCACATCATTAGTTGAATGATCTGATTGACATGACCCATTCCGTTAGCTTAGCACACGATCGTTTAGTATGTTGCTATTGCTTCCTTCATGACTTATACATGTTCCTATGACTATGAGATTATGCAACTCCGTTTACGGAGGAACACTTTGTGTGCTACCAAACATCACAACGAATCGGGTGATTATAAAGGTGCTCTCAGGTGTCTCCGAAGGTACTTGTTGAGTTGGCGATTTCGAGATTAGGATTTGTCACTCCGAATGTCGGAGAGGTATCTCTGGCCCTCTCGGTAATGCACATCACTTAAGCCTTGCAAGCATTGCAACTAATAAGTTAGTTGCGAGATGATGTATTACGAAACGAGTAAAGAGACTTGCGGTAACGAGATTGAACTAGGTATTGATACCGACGATCGAATCTCGGGCAAGTAACATACCGATGACAAAGGGAACAACGATGTTGTTATGCGGTCCGACCGATAAAGATCTTCGTAGAATATGTAGGAACCAATATGGGCATCCAGGTCCCGCTATTGGTTATTGGCGGAGACGTGTCTCGGTCAAGTCTACATTGTTCTCGAACCGTAGGGTCCGCACGCTTAAGGTTTCGATGATGCTTATATTATGAGTTTATGAGTTTTGATGTACCGAAGGAGTTCGAGTCCCGGATGAGATCAGGGACATGACGAGGAGTCTCGAAATGGTCGAGACGTAAAGATCGATATATTGGACGACTATATTCGGAGTTCGGAAAGGTTCCGAGTGATTCGGTATTTTTGGAGTACCGAGAGTTACGGAATTCGTATTGGGCCTCATTGGGCCATACGGGAAAAGAGAGAGGGGCCTAAAGGGTGGCCGCACCCCTCCCCTTTGGCTAGTCCAAATTGGACTAGGGAGGGGGGGCGCCCCCTTCCTTCCTTCTCCTTCTCTCTTCCCTTTCCTTCTCTCCTACTCCTACTATATGGAAGGGTTCCTAGTTGGACTAGGAAAGAGGGAATCCTACTCCCGGTGGGAGTAGGACTCCCCTAGGGCGCGCCATAGAGAGGGCCGGCCCTCCCCCTCCTCCACTCCTTTATATACGGGGGTAGGGGCACCCCATAGACACACAAGTTGATCATTGAGATCGTTCCTTAGCCGTGTGCGGTGCCCCCCTCCACGATATTACACCTCGGTCATATTGTAGCGGTGCTTATGCAAAGCCCTCGCGACAGAGAACATCAAGATCGTCACCACACCGTCGTCCGACGGAACTCCTCCCAGCGCCTCTGCTGGATCGGAGATCGGGTGCGTCATCGAGCTGTACGTGTGTCAAGAACTCGGAGGTGCCGAGTAACGGTGCTTGGATCGGTTGGACCGGAGGACGACGACTACTTCCTCTACGTTGCGTCAACGCTTCGCTTCGGTCTCACGAGGGTACGAGACAACACTCTCCCCTCTCGTTGCTATGCATCACCATGATCTTGCGTGTGCGTAGGAATTTTTTGAAATTACTATGTTCCCCAACAGTGGTATCGAGCCTAGGTTTTATGGTTTGATGTTATATGCACGAGTAGAACACAAGTGAGTTGTGGGCGATATAAGTCATCTTGCTTACCAAAGATGTCATACTTTGGTTCGGCGGTATTGTTGGATGAAGCGGCCGGACCGACATTACGCCAGACGCTTACGCGAGACTGGTTTTACCGCCGTGCTTTGCACACAGTGACTAGCGGTGTCGGTTTCTCCAACTTTAGTTGAACCGAGTGTGGCCACGCCCGATCCTTGCGAAGGTTAAAACAGCACCAACTTGACAAACTATCGCTGTGGTTTTGATGCGAGGTGAGATTGGTTCTTGCTTAAGCCCGTAGCAGCCACGTAAAATTTGCAACAACAAAGTAGAGGACGCCTAACTTGTTTTTGCAGGCATGTTGTGATGTGATATGGTCAAGATGTGATAAGATATAAGTTGTTGTATGAGATGATCATGTTTTGTTGAAGTTATCGGCAATCGGCGTAAGCCCTATGGATGTCTCTTTGTTGCATAAGATGCAAGTGCCAAATAATTGCTTTACTTTATCGCTATACGATAGCAATAGTTGCAAGAGCAATAGTTGGTGAGACAACCATGTGATGACACATTGATATAGATCAAGATGATGAAGATCATGGTGTCGTGCGGTGACGATAGAGATCATGACAGTACTTTGGAGATGAAGATCAAAGGCGCAAGATGATCATGGACATATCATGTCACATATTTTGATTGCATATGATGTTTATCTATTATACATCTTATTCTTGCTTTGATTGATGGTAGCATTTTAAGATGATCTCTCACTAAAATTATCAAGAAGTGTTCTCCACGAGTATGCACCGCTGCCAAAGTTCATCGTGCCCGCACACCACGTGATGATCGGGTGTGATAAGCTCTCGTCCATCTACAACGGGTGCAAGCCAGTTTTGCACACGCGAATACTCAGGTTAAACTTGACGAGCCTAGCATATGCAGATATGGCCTCGGAACACGGAGACCGAAAGGTCGAGCGTGAATCATATAGTAGATACGATCAACATAAGATGTTCACCATTGAAAACTACTCCATCTCACGTGATGATCGGTTATGGTTTAGTTGATTTGGATCACGTGATCACTTAGATGACTAGAGAGATGTCTGTCTAAGTGGGAGTTCTTATGTAATATGATTAATTGAACTTAAATTTATCATGAATTAGTCCTGGTAGTATTTTGCAAATTATGTTGTAAGATCAATAGCTTGCGTAGTTGCTTTCATATGTTTATTTTGATATGTTCCTAGAGAAAATTGTATTGAAAAATGTTAGTAGCAATGATGCGGATTGGATCCGCGATCTGAGGTTTATCCTCAATGCTGCACAGAAGAATTATGTCCTTAGTGCACCGCTAGGTGACAGACCTATTGCAGGAGCACATGCAGACGTTATGAACGTTTGGCTAGCTCAATATGATGACTACTTGATAGTTTTGTGCACCATGCTTTATGGCTTAGAATCGGGACTTCAAAGATGTTTTGAACATCATGGACCATATAAGATGTTCCAGGAATTGAAGTTAATATTTCAAGCAAATACCCGAGTTGAGAGATATGAAGTCCTCAACAAGTTCTATAAGCTAAAAGATGGAGGAGAATCGCTCAACTAGTGAGCATGTGCTCAGATTGTCTGGGTACTTCAATTGCTTGAATCAAGTGGGAGTTAATCTTCCAGATAAGCTAGTGATTGACAGAATTCTCTAGTCACCATCACCAAGTTAGTAGAACTTCGTGATGAACTATAGTATGCAAGGGATGATGAAAATGATTCCCGAGTTTTTCATGATGATGAAATCGTTGAAGGTAGAAATCAAGAAAGAACACCAAGTGTTGATGGTTAACAAGACCACTAGTTTCAAGAAAAGGGCAAAGGGATAGAAGGGAACTTCAAGAAGAACGGCAAGCAAGTTGTCGCTCAAGTGAAGAAGCCCAAGTCCGGACCTAAGCCCGAGACTAAGTGCTTCTACCGCAAAGGGACTGGTCACTGAAAGCAGAACTACCCCAAGTATTTGGTGGATAAGAAGGATGGCAAAGTGAACATAGGTATATTTGATATACATGTTATTGATGTGTACTTTACTAGTGTTTATAGCAACCCCTCGGTATTTGGTAATCTGGTTCGCCATCGAGAGTAGTAACTCGAAATGGGAGTTGCATAATAAACAGAAACTAGTTAAGGGTGAAGTGACGATGTGTGTTGAAAGTAGTTTCAAGATTGATATGATCATCATCGCACGCTCCCTATACTTTCACGATTAGTGTTGAACCTAAATAAATATTATTTGGTGTTTGCGTTGAGCATGAATATGATTTGATCGTGTTTATTGCAATACGGTTATTCATTTAAGTAAGTGTAACGCCCCGGATACAAATTTCCATATCTGTAACTCCGACTCTTGCCTTTTCCGGAGATGCGATATTTCATTTTCTCCGTGGTTGGGTTTTTGGCTGTTGTTTTGCATTTTGTTCTTGTCTTGCATTTCATCATCGCATCATTTGCATTGCATCGGCACTCTGTTGCCGTCATGTTTTAAAACTTGCATCCGCTCGTAGTTGCCGTGTCCCCCTTGCTTTTGTTGGCGTTCCAGTCTAAGCGGTTTTCGATTCCCTCTTGTCTGACTGTTTGACTTTCTCTACTCTTTTCTCAAACCCCCCTTTGTCTCCATGGCGTTTCGTCAAGCCCCTCTTGCGTGCATCCGTTGTTAGTTGCCGCTTCTCCCTCACCTCCGTTGACGTTTCTCAGACCAACCGTTCTTTTGTTGTC
This sequence comes from Aegilops speltoides, assembly GCA_021437245.1. Lineage (NCBI taxonomy): Eukaryota > Viridiplantae > Streptophyta > Magnoliopsida > Poales > Poaceae > Aegilops > Aegilops speltoides. Next base: position 376,010,839 of record CM038145.1, read on the forward strand.
TGACCGTTTGACCCTCTCTCGCACAACCACCCTCCTCTTCCGGCGTCCAAAAACTTCCCGAACCGGACCGCTTCGGTCGTCACCGTTGATCCGGATCATCCCCAAACATCCGAAAACATCCCGCTTTCTTATTTGGACTCCTAGCCTATTTTTCTCGACCGTCCGATTTTTATCGGATGATCCAAACTCTTCTCCTTTCCATATATATAGTCCACCCTAGTCCATTTTGACCAAACCCTAAAATCTAGGGATCAGTCCCATCCATCCCCACGCCGCCGCCACTCCACCGAATCCTCCTCGATTTCCCCTTCGGCCAATTCCACCCAACCAGCGCAGCCCCGTGCGCCTCGCCTCTGGCCGAGGCCCTCGTCCCGCTTGTCTCCAACAAAGAAGCGAACCCGCCGCCCTCGTCATCCGGGCGAGCCACCGGCGAGCTTCACTGAGATGAGCGCCGCCTCCTCCTTCTTCCCTCTCCAAGGCTTCCCGTTCCTCTCGATCTCACGATCTCTCTCCCTCCCTTCTTGAGTAAAGCAAGAGCGCCATGGCATCCACTTCAAGCTTCAAGCGCCAGAGCTCCTCGACGCCGCCAGATCACGACGCCTGAGACCCGCGTCCCCGCAGAGCCGCTCGCCCCTGCTGCCATGGTCGCCAGTGACCGGAGCTGCGTGTCCTCTCCTTCCCGTCCTGGCCGTCCCGTCGCCAAGTCCGTCTTCGGCGCAGACCCCGCTGCTCTCCCGCACCTCTGCCTCGACCTCCTCTCACCAAGCCCTTCTTCCCGTGTGGCATCGCGCCCGGCCAAGCCGCCGGTGAGCTCCTCCGCCACGCACCCTTCTCCTCTCCTATTTCTTTTCCTCCTCTCAGATCTTCTCTGAATGTGTTCCCCGCCATGTCCTTGCAGCACCATAGCCGCCTGCCTAGATCGTGTTCGCCCCGATCTGACCCGGGTCCCCTCGCTTCTGCTGGCTGCCGGATCCGTCCATTCCGCCGTTCTCCACCTCGCCGGCCTTCCTGCGCAAGCCGCGGCCCTTCCTCCTGCTGCTCGATCCCCGCCTCGCCTTGCTTCATTCTTGACGAACAACAACGCGTCTGCGGCGCGTCGCTCGACCGGGCCTGCCGCGTGGACCATGGCCTCCACAAGCGCTTGGGCCCTCCGCTTGCTCGGTTGACCGAGGCCAGGCGTGGCCTGCAGCCTCAGCCTCTCCACCACCGGCTGTGTGGCTCGGTGAGCAGCCCCGCCTCAGGCTTTCTGTTGGGCCAGCCAATGATTCGCCCGATAGCAGTTTTTTTCCTTCCGCGAATTTATCTATTTATCCAGAGTTTCAGATTTACAGAAAACCCCTCAAACTTCATGCATTTAATTACTCACAATTGGTGCATCGGATTAAAATAAATTATATATGTAAAATGACTAGTTTTTCATCTAGTTTCATAATATCCAACTTTCATCCATGTTTGAAATGATTAAAATGATGTTTGTTTAAATTTGCTTAATTGCCATGTTAAAATGATTTATTTCATAACTAAATAACCGTAACTCCGATTTTAATAAACTTTATATGTAAATGGGGTAGAATTTTGCCTAGTTTAACATGGTGCACTCATCTTGCATGTTTAACAACTTTAAAATATGTTTTAGGGCAGAACAGTACCAAACCTAATATATGCATATGAGGAGTTTCCGGACTTGTTGTTTGTTGTTCGGCCTCATTTAAACTTGCCTAGTTAGGTAGTTTCATCATGCTCCACCCCTTGACATGTTTAACAACATTTAATATAGTTGAGTAGCTTATAACGAGATCAAACTAAATAAGCCATGTGGTGTTTTCTTCAATATGCAACTCGTTGCATATTGAGCTCCACTAATTTGTAGGATTGTTTGTGCACTTTGCCATGCCATGCCTCATTAAACCGGACATGCATCATATTTGTCTGCGCATCATGCTATGATCATGCTTGTGTGTTTACCTATGTTGTTTGTTTCTTTCCGGTTTGCTTCTCTCGTTAGCTTCGGTTTCGTTCCGGAGTTGTGAGGATTCGTTCGACTTCGTCCGTTTGTCTCCTTCATGGACTCGTTCTTCTTCCTTGCGGGATTTCAGGCAAGATGATCATACCCTCGAAATCACTACTATCTTTGCTATGCTAGTTTGCTCGCTCTTTTGCTATGCCAATGCTACGATGCCTACCATTTGCTTGTCAGCCTCCCAAAATGCCATGAACCTCTAACCTTTGACACCCTTCCTAGCAAACCGTTGTTTGGCTATGTTACCGCTTTGCTCAGCCCCTCTTATAGCGTTGTTAGTTGCAGGTGAAGATGAAGTTTGTTCCTTGTTGGAACACGGATATTTTGGGATATCACAATATCTATTGCTTTAATTAATGCATCTATATATTTGGTAAAGGGTGGAAGGCTCGGCCTTATGCCTGGTGTTTTGTTCCACTCTTGCCGCCCTAGTTTCCGTCATACCGGTGTTATGTTCCCGGATTTTGCGTTCCTTACGCGGTCGGGTGATTTATGGGACCCCCTTGACAGTTCGCTTTGAATAAAACTCGTCCAGCAAGGCCCAACATTGCCTTTTACCATTTGCCTCACCTAGCCCTTTTTCTTCCCTTGGGTTTCCGGAGCCCGAGGGTCATCTTTATTTTAACCCCCGGCGGTGCTCCTTCGAGTGTTGGTCCAACTCGAAGCGATGTCCGGCGCCTGGCAACGTGGTCTATGCCAACCCGACGTCTGCTCATCCGGTGTGCCCGAGAACGAGATATGTGCAGCTCCTATCGGGTTTGTCGGCACAGGAGGCTTTGCTGGTCTTGTTTTACCATTGTCGAAATGTCTTGATGTACCGGGATACCGAGTCTGATCGGAGTGTCTTGGGTGAAGGTCTATTCCTTCGATGATCGCGAGAGCCTGTCATGGGCTAAGTTGGGACACCCCTGCAGGGTATAAACTTTCGAGAGCCGTGCCCGCGGTTATGTGGCAGATGGGAATTTGTTAATGTCCGGTTGTAGAAAACCTGAAGTTGACCTTATTTAAAAATACATCAACCGTGTGTGTTACCGTGATGGTCTCTTTCCGGCGGAGTCCGGGAAGTGAACACGGTGTTGGAGTTATGCTTGACGTAGGTTGCTATAGGATCACTTCTTGATCATACTGTTATCGACCGTGCTTTGCTTTCTCTTCTCGCTCTCATTTGCGTATGTTAGCCTCCGTTTATGCTAGTCGCTTGCTGCAGCTCCACCTCATGCCTTTACCTTACCCATAAGCTTAAATAGTCTTGATCTCGTGGGTGCGAGATTGCTGAGTCCTCGTGACTCACCAGATACTTCAAAAACCAGTTTGCAGGTGCCTATGTTACCGAGCAGGTGACGCATTCAAGCTCAAGGAGGAGCTCGATGAAGATCTTGTTCATTGTGTTGTTTCGTTTCAGTTGATCAGTAGTGGAGCCCAGTTGGGGTCGATCAGGGTCCTTTGTCGCATTTGGGGTTCTTCTTTTATTTTGGTTCCGTAGTCGGACCTTGATTGTATCTGGATGATGTAATGCTTTATTCATGTAATTGTGTGAAGTGGCGATTGTAAGCCAACTATGTATCTCTTTCCCTTATGTATTACTTGGGTTGTGTGAAGATTACCTCACTTGCGACATTGCTTTCAATGCGGTTATGCCTCTAAGTCGTGCTTCACACGTGGGAGATATAGCCGCATCGAGGGCGCTAAAGTTGGTAATCAGAGCCATCCCCGACCTTAGGAGCCCCCACTGCTTGATCGTTTTTAGTGGCCGAGTTGTGTCTAGAAAAAATGTTTTGAGTCATTTAGGATTATATATATCGGAGAGTTAGGAATTCTTTTTACTCCCCAGTCCCTTCGACCTTCTGGTGAGGTATCCTGACGTAGAGTTTTGACTCTTCTCTTCTCAAATTTCACTAAAAATTTTTTAGGATCACGCGGGTATCTTGGAATCGTTCCGATGGTTTTATGATGACAACATTGTCTTGGTTGCCTCCTGACATTTAGGGGTTGTGGCAGTGTCCCGGGAGTTGAGCTCCGAGGTGTTGTTGTCATAATTTTATCGTTGCAGTTCGGAATACCTGAGTTTAGTACGACATCGAAAATCTCTTTTATGCGATTGTTGGTGAGATAACCCGCTAACCCAATCTTCGTGGTGAGTACGGGAGTATTGCCATGACTCATATAACGGATGTTTTTCAAGGTTGAGGTAGACAATTTCGAAGGTTTCTTGGTTATGTGTTGACGGATGGATACAATGGATGTAGGGATTGTTAGTTTGGGTGAGATATATTGCTCCCTGTATCCCCAACACCAGTTGCATAACCGAAAGTTTCGGGAGTTTATAGGTGGGAATTCAAGTAGCTCCTAGAATATCTTTCCGACGGATGTATGATATGAAATTGGGGTTCGACGTCTAGTGGTCCGCCTATTCACGGTTGGTTTTACAAAGGTCTCGTTGTGTCTTAAAGAGTCCTTGGCTATGCCGACTCGGGGACGCTTCGTATGTCATGTGCACTGCCTTGTACATGATGGTGCTGTACGATTGAGCCCGTGTAGGCCCCACCACGAAAACTTCGGACGAAATCTCTATCATATGTTTGTTCCGGCTTATTCTACAAGCCAATCCTTTGTTTTGTTTTATTTGTGGTATTCGAGTTGCTTCGATGTCAAATGTGGAATCCATATTTTTCCCAAACGGTGTTCTCATATTGCTATGTGAATACTAATCCTTCTTGATCATTGAGGTTGTCATGTTAATTCCTTTTCAACCGGCGTGTTTCTCTTCAAGTGGATCCGATCACTTCAACATCAGTAAGACCGATTATCATTTCTTCTCAACGGTGTTTGTTTCATCCGTCTCCAAGTTGCCTTTGTTTTTTCCCGCCCACCCACCCTTTTTCTTCAAGGACTCATTTATTTTAATCAAGTATCCATTTATTCATGTGAAGCCACTTCACTCTTTTCAATCAATGTTCTTATCCGGTGAATTCCCATGAAGATGCTCGACAGCTTCAAGTTCATCATCCTTCATTGTTGTCTCTTCTCCAGTGGATTCTATTCAAGCTTTCGATATTCATCATATTCCTTTTCCTCGTTTCAATGTCTTCTCATACCGGTGCACCTCATTATCATTCTACTTCTCGCTATTTGTTATTCCGGAGTGCTCAAGATATCTCGGAGATTCATGTTTCCACTCTACATTCGTTCAAGCTCTTCGAGTTATTATCTCATTCAAGCCATTTAATTCTACCGGTGCAATCTCTATTTCAAGCAATCCTTCAACGGTGTTTCTTTTGAGTGGGCCCTAACCCACAGGTCTTTTCCCAGGATCTTACCTGACTCTTCTAATTATTCCGGAGCCATTCTCAAATTCTTTTCAGAGTTTGACGTAAGAATGAATTATCATCAGTCAAATGCTTTTCTCCAAGATCTTTCAAATTCTTTTCATAGTTGGCTCAACCTCTTCGTTTTTGATTCTTCTGGTGTGCCTCAATAATTCTTGGTGGTGTTTCTCGTTGTCATTCTCATCATTTGAAGACCGAAGAAGAGTTTCTCTTTAATCTTGCTCTATTCTCTTCAATATTCATGGTTCTAGCTTGATGCCATCCTCTCATAATTGTTTTCGATTGTGAGAATCCTTTTCACCCATCCGGAGCATTTTAGGAGTCTTTTCAGTTTCATTCTTTGAAGCCCATCATCTCAGTTTTATTCATTCAAGCTTTCAGCTCTCGTTCTCCAAATCATACCAGTGCATCATTCAAGTATTCTCTTATCAGCTAGTGATCTATTCGTTCATTTGTATTTAAATCCCCTCAGATATCTTCATTCATTTTCAATTATTCACGGTGAATTGTGCTTTCCTACTTCGATCATTTTCAATTCTTACGGTGGTTCGTTCAGGATTCCTCTTCCTTTATTACCGTATCATTTCATTCCTTCTTTCCAATCCTACCGGTGGATCGTTGAAGACCTTCTCAAGTTTTGATATATCTCTCTTAATCCTTTCTACGAGAATAAGTAGTATGCCAAATCCGTTGATTGTCATCAATTTAATTGGTGAAGGATATGCATAACATAATTCTTATTCTTGTTTATAAGTGATTAATTTCTTCTTTCCGGAGTTGTTCTTGATATCACATTCTTGGTTCGAGTTGCTTCATTCTTCTCTTTTTCCCGGAGTTCCAAGCTCTAATTATCACGGAGATCCATCTAAATCATTGCAAGGCTTCACCTTGTGTTTTCAACTTCTCCTTCTTTCCACCATCCTTTTAATACCAGAGTTTCTTCATGGTGGTTCGTCAAGGATTCTTTTCATTCTTCAATTGTTCTTCAAGATTTCTCTCATAGTTATGATCCGCCAAGCTATACTCTAAAATGAACATGGTGTTCAACACATGTTTTGTTTTGAGGAGCTCAAGTATTCTTCATCTTGCATTCCAAAGTGCAGTTCTTTCGACCTTATCTTTTCAGGTGGTGTTATGTCACTCTTGACAATTTCCTTCATGTTTCATGATTCATATGTTGTCAAGAATGAGGTATATTTAAATCCATCATTTTCTCTCGTTCAAGAGATCTTTTCAACCGTCAATCTCTTCATTGGAGTTATCTTGGTATAGATTTCACCTAAAGCCTTCCCTAAGGAATGTGTGGTGCTTATCAATGATCCAAGTTATATCTCTATCATCTTAGTGAAGCAGTTTTCATCTCTTCGTTAATCTCAAGCAAGCAATTGTTTCCGTTAGTGGCCGGTTGTCACCTCATAATTTTGAGATGTTTCCTTAAGCCCACTACAAACTTATTCTTTTGTTGTTGGTCTTCCAACAACTCTATTCTAACCTTCTTGCAAGGATGCCTTCCAAATTCAATTGTGGTAGAAGTTGTCATTTTCTTCTCCATTCTTTTATTTCAATGATTTATCTTCGATTCTTTCTTCCGAAGGCATGGTGATGTTGCTCTTTTCACACATCATCTCGAATTGTGAGGATCGTGTTTCTTTTCATTCTTATCCATTTAACCAGAGTGTTGTATCATCTCTTCAATATCTTTTCATTTTATCAAGTTTTCCTTCCTCTGTCAGTCGGAGTGCTGCCCAAATTATATCATTCTTCCCCTCTCATCTTGTTTTAACCGGAGTGGTTTCGAATTCTATCTTGTCCATTAAACTCTTGATTCATGTCTTTGCAACCTTCAAGTTCTCGTAATACTCCTTGTTCATCTTTTCTAACAGATTGTTTGCAATCTCGTTCATCTCTGTTGTATTCTTTCCTTCAATTTGTTCAACCTCTTAAGGTTCGTGGTTTCACTCGTTCGTCAAAGAAGCAACCTAGTTTTACCGCTTATCTTCCTCTTCCTTTTCCCTCCGGTGCCATCCTAGATCTCGGGACGAGATCCTCTCATAGTGGTGGAGTGTTGTAACGCCCCGGATACAAATTTCCATATCTGTAACTCCGACTCTTGCCTTTTCCGGAGATGCGATATTTCATTTTCTCCGTGGTTGGGTTTTTGGCTGTTGTTTTGCATTTTGTTCTTGTCTTGCATTTCATCATCGCATCATTTGCATTGCATCGGCACTCTGTTGCCGTCATGTTTTAAAACTTGCATCCGCTCGTAGTTGCCGTGTCCCCCTTGCTTTTGTTGGCCGTTCCGAGTCTAAGCGGGTTTTCGATTCCCTCTTGTCTGACTGTTTGACTTTCTCTACTCTTTTCTCAAACCCCCCTTTTGTCTCCATGGCGTTTCGTCAAGCCCCTCTTGCGTGCATCCGTTGTTAGTTGCCGCTTCCCCTCACCTCCGTTGGCGTTTCTCGCACCAACCGTTCTTTTGTTGTCGACCGTTTGACCCTCTCTGCACAACCACCCCTCCTCTTCCGGGCGTCCGAAAAACTTCCCCGAACCCGGACCGCTCGGTCGTCACCGTTGGATCCGGATCATCCCCAAACATCCCGAAAACATCCCCGTTTTCTTATTTGGACTCCCTAGCCTATTTTTCTCGACCGTCCGATTTTTATCGGATGATCCAAACTCTTCTCCTTTCCATATATATAGTCCACCCTAGTCCATTTTGACCAAACCCTAAAATCTAGGGATCAGGTCCCATCCATCCCCACGCCGCCGCCACTCCACCGAATCCTCCTCGATTTCCCCTTCGGCCAATTCCACCCAACCAGCGCAGCCCCGTGCGCCTCTGCCTCCTGGCCCGAGGCCCTCGTCCCGCTCGTCTCCAACAGCAGTGCCGAACCCCGCCGCCTCGTCGTCATCGGGCGAGCCACCGCGAAGCTTCACTGAGATGAGCGCCGTTGCCTCCTTCTTCCCTCTCCAAGGCTTCCCTGTTCCTCTCGATCTCACGATCTCTCTCTCCTCCCTTCTTGAATAACAACAACAGCGCCATGGCATCCACTTCAAGCTTCAAGGCCGCCAGAGCTCCTCGACGCCGGCGATCGGCGCCTGAGACCCGCGTCCCCGCAGAGCCGCTCGCCCCTGCTGCCATGGTCGCCGGTGACCGGAGCTGCGTGTCCTCTCCTTCCCGTCCTGGCCGTCCCCGTCGCCAAGTCCGTCTTCGAGCGCAGACCCCGCTGCTCTCCCGCACCTCTGCCTCGACCTCCTCTCACCAAGCCCTCCTTCCCGCGTGGCACTGCGCCAGCCAAGCCGCCGGTGAGCTCCTCCGCCGCGCGCACCCCTTCTCCTCTCCTATTTCTTTTCCTCCCTCTGTATCTTCTCTGAATGTGTTCCCCCGCCATGTCCTTGCAGCACCATAGCCGCCCGTCTAGATCGTGTTCCGGCCCCGATCTGGACCCGGGTCCCCTCTGCTCTGCCGCCTGGCTGCCGGATCCGTCCATTCCCGCCGTTCTCCACCTCGCCGGCCTTCCCTGCAGCACCGCCGCGGCCTTCCTCCTGCTGCTCGATCCCCTGCCTCGCCTGCTTCTGTTCTTCAGAAGCGAACAACAGCGTCTGCGAGCGCGTCGCTCGACCGGGCCCTGCCCGCGTGGACCGCGCCTCCGCGCGCTTGGGCCGCCTCCGCTTCGTCAGTTGACCGAGGCCCAGCGTGCCCTGCAGCCCAGCCTCTCCACCAGCCGGCCTGTGTGGCCTGGTGAGCAGCCCCCGCCTCTGTGCTCTGTTGGGCCAGCCAACAGATTCGGCCCGATAGCAGTTTTTTTTCCTTCCGCGAATTTATCTATTTATCCAGAGTTTCAGATTTACAGAAAACCCCTCAAACTTCATGCATTTAATTACTCACAATTGGTGCATCGGATTAAAATAAATTATATATGTAAAATGACTAGTTTTTCATCTAGTTTCATAATATCCAACTTTCATCCATGTTTGAAATGATTAAAATGATGTTTGTTTAAATTTGCTTAATTGCCATGTTAAAATGATTTATTTCATAACTAAATAACCGTAACTCCGATTTTAATAAACTTTATATGTAAATGGGGTATAATTTTGCCTAGTTTAACATGGTGCACTCATCTTGCATGTTTAACAACTTTAAAATATGTTTTAGGGCAGAACAGTACCAAACCTAATATATGCATATGAGGAGTTTCCGGACTTGTTGTTTGTTGTTCCGGCCTCATTTAAACTTGCCTAGTTAGGTAGTTTCATCATGCTCCACCCCTTGACATGTTTAACAACATTTAATATAGTTGAGTAGCTTATAACGAGATCAAACTAAATAAGCCATGTGGTGTTTTCTTCAATATGCAACTCGTTGCATATTGAGCTCCACTTAATTTGTAGGATTGTTTGTGCACTTTGCCATGCCATGCCTCATTAAACCGGACATGCATCATATTTGTCTGCGCATCATGCTATGATCATGCTTGTGTGTTTACCTATGTTGTTTGTTTCTTTCCGGTTTGCTTCTCTCGTTAGCTTCGGTTTCGTTCCGGAGTTGTGAGGATTCGTTCGACTTCGTCCGTTTGTCTCCTTCATGGACTCGTTCTCCTTCCTTGCGGGATTTCAGGCAAGATGATCATACCCTCGAAATCACTACTATCTTTGCTATGCTAGTTTGCTCGCTCTTTTGCTATGCCAATGCTACGATGCCTACCATTTGCTTGTCAGCCTCCCAAAATGCCATGAACCTCTAACCTTTGACACCCTTCCTAGCAAACCGTTGTTTGGCTATGTTACCGCTTTGCTCAGCCCCTCTTATAGCGTTGTTAGTTGCGGTGAAGATGAAGTTTGTTCCTTGTTGGAACACGGATATTTTGGGATATCACAATATCTATTGCTTTAATTAATGCATCTATATATTTGGTAAAGGGTGGAAGGCTCGGCCTTATGCCCGTGTTTTGTTCCACTCTTGCTGCCCTAGTTTCCGTCATACCGGTGTTATGTTCCCGGATTTTGCGTCCTTACGCGTCGGGTGATTTATGGGACCCCTTGACAGTTCGCTTTGAATAAAACTCGTCCAAAAAGGCCCAACATTGCCTTTTACCATTTGCCTCACCTAGCCCTTTTTCTTCCTTGGGTTTCGGAGCCCGAGGGTCATCTTTATTTTAACCCCCGGCGGTGCTCCTTCGAGTGTTGGTCCAACTCGAAGCGATGTCCGGCGCCTGGCAACCAGGGTCTATGCCAACCCGACGTCTGCTCATCCGTGTGCCACGAGAACGAGATATGTGCAGCTCCTATCGGGATTTGTCGGCCAGCGGGAGGCTTTGCTGGTCTTGTTTTACCATTGTCGAAATGTCTTGATGTACCGGATACCAAGTCGATCGGAGTGTCTTGGGTGAAGGTCTATTCCTTCGATGATCGCGAGAGCCCGCATGGGCTAAGTTGGGACACCCTGCAGGTATAAACTTTCGAGAGCCGTGCCAGCGGTTATGTGGCGATGGGAATTTGTTAATGTCCGGTTGTAGAAAACCTGAAGTTGACCTTATTTAAAAATACATCAACCGTGTGTGTTACCGTGATGGTCTCTTTCCGGCGGAGTCCGGGAAGTGAACACGGTGTTGGAGTTATGCTTGACGTAGGTTGCTATAGGATCACTTCTTGATCATACTGTTATCGACCGTGCTTTGCTTTCTCTTCTCGCTCTCATTTGCGTATGTTAGCCTCCGTTTATGCTAGTCGCTTGCTGCAGCTCCACCTCATGCCTTTACCTTACCCATAAGCTTAAATAGTCTTGATCTCGTGGGTGCGAGATTGCTGAGTCCTCGTGACTCACCAGATACTTCAAAAACCAGTTTGCAGGTGCCTATGTTACCGAACAGGTGACGCATTCAAGCTCAAGGAGGAGCTCGATGAAGATCTTGTTCATTGTGTTGTTTCGTTTGAGTTGATCGAGAGTGGAGCCCAGCTTGGGGTCGATCGAGGTCCTTTATCGATTTGGGGTTCTTCTTTTATTTTGGTTCCGTAGTCGGACCTTGATTGTATCTGGATGATGTAATGCTTTATTCATGTAATTGTGTGAAGTGGCGATTGTAAGCCAACTATGTATCTCTTTCCTTATGTATTACTTGGGTTGTGTGAAGATTACCTCACTTGCGACATTGCTTTCAATGCGGTTATGCCTCTAAGTCGTGCTTCGACACGGGAGATATAGCCGCATCGAGGGCGCTGATGAAGAGAATAAATTGTTGTTCTGCTTACATGAATAAAACCTTATATGGTTACACACCCAATGAAAATGGTTCATTGGATCTCGATCGTAGTGATACACATATTCATAATATTGAAACCAAAAGATGCAAAGTTAATAATGATAGTGCAACTTATTTGTGGCACTGCCGTTTAGGTCATATTGGTGTAAAACGCATGAAGAAACTCCATGCTGATGGGATTTTGGAATCACTTGATTATGAATCACTTGATGCTTGTAACCATGCCTCATGGGCAAGATGACTAAAACTCCGTTCTCCGAACAATGGAACAAGCTACTTGACTTATTGGAAATAATACATACCGATGTATGCGATCCAATGAGTGTTGATGCTCGTGGCAAGTATCGTTATTTCCGACCTTCACAGATAATTTGAGTAGATATGGGTATATCTACTTGATGAAACATAAGTCTGAAATAGTTGAAAGGTTCAAAGAATTTCAGAGTGAAGTGGAAAAATCATCGTAACAAGAAAAATAAAGTTTCTACGATCTGATCGCGGAGACAAATATTTGAGTTACGAGTTTGGTCTTCAACTAAAACAATGTGGAATAGTTTCACAAATTCATGCCACCTGGAACACCACATCATAATGGTGTGTCCGAACATCATAACCGTACTTTATTGGATATAGTACAATCTATGATGTTTCTTACCGATTTACCAATATCGCTTTTGGGATCATGCATTAGAGACAGCTGCATTCACATTAAAAGGGCACCATCTAAATCCGTTGAGACGACACTATATGAACTGTGGTTTAGCAAGAAACCCAAGTTGTCGCTTTCTTAAAGTTTGGAGTTGCGATGCTTATGTGAAAAGTTTCATCCCGATAAGCTTGAACCCAAATCGAGAAGTGCCTTCATAGAATACCCAAAGGAAATTGTTGGGTACACCTTCTATCACAGATCCGAAGGCAAGATATTCGTTGCTTAAGATGGATCCTTTCTAGAGAAGGAGTTTCTCTCGAAAGAAGTGAGTGGGAGGAAAGTAGAACTTGATGAGGTAATCAGACTGTTCCCTTATTGAAAGTAGTTCATCACGTAAATCTGTTCTTGTGACTACTATACCAATTAGTGAGGAAGCTAATGATGATGATCATGTAACTTCAGATCAAGTTACTACCGAACCTCGTAGGTAAAACAGAGTGAGATCCGCACCAGAGTGGTACGGTAATCCTGTTCTGGAGGTCGTGTTACTTGACCATGACAAACCTACGAACTATGAGGAAGCGATGATGAGCCCAGATTCCGCAAAATGGTTTGAGGCCATGAAATCTGAGATATGATCCATGTATGAGAACAAAGTATGGACTTTGATGGATTTGCCCGATGATCGGCAAACCATAGAAAATAAATGGATCTTCAAGAGGAAGACAGACGTTGATAGTAGTGTTACTATCTACAAAGCTCGACTTGTTGCAAAAGGTTTTCGACAAGTTCAAGGGGTTGACTACGATGAGACCTTTTCACCAGTAGCGATGCTTAAGTCTGTCGAATCATGTTAGCAATTGCCCTATTTTATGATTATGAAATTTGGCAAATGGATGTAAAACTGCATTCTGAATGGATTTCGAGGAAGAGTTGTATATGATGCAATCAAGGTTTTATCGATCCAAAGGAGCTAACAAAGTGTGCAAGCTCCAATGATCCATTTATGGACTGGTGCAAGCATCTCGAGTTGGAATATACGCTTTGATAAGTTGATCAAAGCATATAGTTTATCTGAGACTTACGAAGAAGCCTCAGATTTACAAGAAAGTGAGTGGGAGCAATACAACATTTCGATAAGTATATGTGAATGACATATTGTCGATCAGAAATAATGTAGAATTATTCTGTAAAGCATAAAGGAGTGTTTGAAAGGAGTTTTTCAAAGAAAGACCTCGATGAAGTTGCTTACATATTGAGCATCAAGATCTATAGAGATAGTTCAAGACGCTTGATAAGTTTTTCAATGAGTACATACCTTGACAAGATTTTGAAGTAGTTCAAAATGGAACAGTCAAAGAAAGAGTTCTTGCCTGTGTTACAAGGTGTGAAATTGAGTAAGACACAAAACCCGACCACGGCAGAAGATAGAAAGAGAATGAAAGTCATTCCCTATGCCTTGGCCATAGGTTCTATAAAGTATGCCATGCTGTGTACCAGATCTGTTGTATACCCTACACTGAGTTTGGCAAGGGAGTACAATAGTGATCTAGGAGTAGATCACTAGACAGCGGTCAAAATTATCCTTAGTGGAATAAGGATATGTTTCTCGATTATGGAAGTGAAAAAAGGTTCGTCGTAAAGGGTTACTTCGATGCAAGTTTTGACACCGATCTGAATGACTCTAAGTCTCGATCTAGATACATATTGAAAGTGGGAGCAATTAGCTAGAGTAGCTCTGTGCAAAGCATTGTAGACATAAAAATTGCAAAATACATAACGGATCTGAATGTGAAAGACCCGTTGACTAAGATTCTCTCACAAGCAAAACATGATCACACCTTAGTACTCTTTGGGTGTTAATCACATAGCGATGTGAACTAGATTACTGAATCTAGTAAACCCTTTGGGTGTTGATCACATGGCGATGTGAACTATGGGTGTTAATCACATGATGATGTGAACTATCGATGTTAATCACATGGTGATGTGATCTAGATTATTGACTCTAGTGCAAGTGGGAGATCAAGGAAATATGCCCTAGAGGCAATAATAAAGTTATTATTTATTTCCTTATATCATGATAAATGTTTATTATTCATGCTAGAATTGTATTAACCGAAACATAATACATGTGTGAATATATAGACAAACAGTGTCACTAGTATGCCTCTACTTGACTAGCTTGTTAATCAAAGATGGTTATGTTTCCTAACCATGGACAAAGAGTTGTTATTTGATTAACGGGATCACATCATTAGTTGAATGATCTGATTGACATGACCCATTCCGTTAGCTTAGCACACGATCGCTTAGTATGTTGCTATTGCTTCCTTCATGACTTATACATGTTCCTATGACTATGAGATTCGCAACTCCGTTTACGGAGGAACACTTTGTGTGCTACCAAACGTCACAACGTGGCTGGGTGATTATAAAGGTGCTCTCTGGTGTCTCCGAAGGTACTTGTTGAGTTGGCGTATTTCGAGATTAGGATTTGTCACTCCGAATGTCAGAGAGGTATCTCTGGGCCCTCTCGGTAATGCACATCACTTAAGCCTTGCAAGCATTGCAACTAATAAGTTAGTTGCGAGATGATGTATTATGGAACGAGTAAAGAGACTTGCCGGTAACGAGATTGAACTAGGTATTGGATACCGACGATCGAATCTCGGGCAAGTAACATACCGATGACAAAGGGAACAACGTATGTTGTTATGCGGTCTGACCGATAAAGATCTTCGTAGAATATGTAGGAACCAATATGGGCATCCAGGTCCCGCTATTGGTTATTGGCCGGAGACGTGTCTCGGTCATGTCTACATTGTTCTCGAACCGTAGGGTCCGCACGCTTAAGGTTTCGATGACAGTTATATTATGAGTTTATGAGTTTTGATGTACCGAAGGAGTTCGGAGTCCCGGATGAGATCGGGGACATAACGAGGAGTCTCGAAATGGTCGAGACGTAAAGATCGATATATCGAACGACTATATTCGGAGTTCGGAAAGGTTTCGAGTGATTCAGGTATTTTTCGGAGTACCGGAGAGTTACAGGAATTCGTATTGGGCCTCATTGGGCCATACGAGAAAAGAGAGAGAGGGCCTAAAGGGTGGCCGCACCCCTCCCCTTTGGCTAGTCCGAATTGGACTAGGGAGGGGGGGCGCCCCCTTCCTTCCTTCTCCTTCTCTCTTCCCTTTCCTTCTCTCCTACTCCTACTATATGGAAGGGTTCCTAGTTGGGCTAGGAAAGGGGGAATCCTACTCCCGGTGGGAGTAGGACTCCCCTAGGGCGCGCCATAGAGAGGGCCGGCCCTCCCCCTCCTCCACTCCTTTATATATACGGGTAGGGCACCCCATAGACACACAAGTTGATCATTGAGATCGTTCCTTAGCCGTGTCAGGTGCCCCTCCACGATATTACACCTCGGTCATATTGTAGCGGTGCTTATCTGAAGCCTGCGACAGAGAACATCAAGATCGTCACCACACCGTCGTCTTGTGGAACTCCTCCCGCGCCTCTGCTGGATCGGAGATCGGGTGCGTCATCGAGCTGTCACGTGTGTCAAGAACTCGGAGGTGCCGAGTAACGGTGCTTGGATCGGTTGGACCGGAGGACGTCGACTACTTCCTCTATGTTGCGTCAACGCTTCGCTTCGGTCTCACGAGGGTACGTAGACAACACTCTCCCCTCTCGTTGCTATGCATCACCATGATCTTGCGTGTGCGTAGGAATTTTTTGAAATCACTCGTTCCCCAACAGCGCCGCCCCTCCTATCTCCTGGCCGCCTCGATTGCTTCTTGACTTGCACTCCAAGTCCTCTGGATCACGTTCGCTCCAAAATCACGCTCCCGAAGGTTTCATTCCGCTTTGGACTCCGTTTGATATTCCTTTTCTTGAAATATGAAATAGGCAAAAAGGTAAATACGGGCTGGGCCTCCGGTTAGTTGGTTAGTCCCAAAAATGATATAAATATGTAAAATAAAGCCCATAAACATCCAAAAGGGGTAATATAATAGCATGGAACAATAAAAAATTATAGATACGTTGGAGACGTATCAAGAATCCCCAAGTTTAATTCTTGCTCGTCCTCGAGTAGGTAAATGATAAAAACAGAATTTTTGATGTGGAATGCTACCTAGCATAATTCTCAATGTAATTTTCTTTATTGTGGCATGAATGTTCAGACCCAAATGATTCAAAATAAAAGTTCATATGGACCTAAGAAATAGTAACACTTCAAGCATACTAATCAAAGTAATCATGTCTTCTCAAAATAACATGGCTAAAGAAAGTTCATCCCTACAAAATCATAGTTAGGCTATGCTTCATTTTCGTCACACAAAGATGTTCCCAAATTCTACACCCCTGATGACAAGCCAAGCAATTGTTTCGTACTTAAATAATCTCAAACTTTTTCAACCTTCACGCAATACACAAGCGTGAGCCATGGATATAGCACTATGGGTGGAATAGAATATGATGATGGGGATTGTGTGGAGAAGACAAAAAAAGGAGAAAGTGTCACATTGACGAGGATAATCAACGGGCTATGGAGATGCCCATCAAATGATGTCAACATGAGGAGTAGGGATTGCCATGCAACGGATGCACTAGAGCTATAAATGAATGAAAGCTCAACAAAAGAAAACTAGTGGGTGTACATCCAACTTGCTTGCTCACGAAGACCTAGGGCATTTGAGGAAGCCCATCGTAGGAAAATACAAGCCAAGTTCTATAATGAAAAATTCCCACTAGTATATGAAAGTGACAACATATGAGACTCACTATATGAAAAACATGGTGCTACTTTGAAGCACAAGATATGAGACTCACTATATGAAGGACATGGTGCTACTTTGAAGCACAAGTGTGGAAAAGAGATAGTAACATTGCCCCTTTTTTATTTATTTTTTTTCTTTTTTTCTTCTTTTTTTCCTTTTTCTTTTTTGTCTTTTTCTTTTTTTGGCCTTTCTTTTTTTTGGCCTTTCTTCCCTTTTTTTCTTTTGGACAATGCTCTGATAATGATGATCATCACACTTTTATTGATTACAACATATGAATTACAACTCAAAACTAGAACAAGATATGACTCTATACGAATGCCTCCGGCGGTGTACCGGGATGGTGCAATGAATCAAGAGTGACATGTATGAAAAATTATGCATGGTGGCTTTGCCACAAATACGATGTCAACTACATGATCATGCAATGGCAATATGACAAAAGTAATGTATTTCATGAGGATGATGAACGGAACGGTGGAAAGTTGCATGGCAATATATCTTGGAATGGCTATGGGAATGCCATAATAGGTAGGTATGGTGGTTGTTTTGAGGAAGATATAAGGAGGTTTATATGTGATAGAGCGTATCATATCACGGGGTTTGGATGCACCGGCGAAGTTTGCACCAACTCTCAAGGTGAGAAAGGGCAATGCAGTGCGAAGAGGCTAGCAATCTTTGGAAAGGTAAAAGTGCGTTATAATCCATGGACTCAACATGCCACTCATAAGGATGCACAAGCGAGGTACACTTCATGTTTCAAATTTGTTACACAACTTTAACCATACGTGCATGCTACGGGACTTGCTAACTTCAACACAAGCATTCTTTAAATTCATGATCACCCAACTAGCATGACTTTAATATCACTACCTCCATATTTCAAAATAATTATCAAATTGATCATAGCATCCAATTAACTTCCTATGATAGTTTTTATTATACCCAACGTGGATGCCTACCATTCTAGGACCAATTTATAACCATAGCAAATACCATGTTGTTCTAAAAGACTCTCAAAATAATATAAGTGAAGCATGAGATACTAGCAATTTCTACAAAATTAAGCCACCACCGTGCTCTAAAAGATATAAGTGAAGCACTAGAGCAAAAACTATCATGCTCAAAAGATATAAGTGAAACACATAGAGTATTCTAGCAAATTCAATCAAGTGGGATTCTCCCAAAAGGTGTGTACAGCAAGGATGATTGTGGTAAACTAAAAAGCAAAGACTAATATAATACACGACGCTCCAAGCAAAACACATATCATGTGGCGAATAAAAATATAGCTCCAAGTAAAGTTACCAATGAACGAAGACAAAAAAGGGGATGCCGCGGATCTCGGGTAGGGGGTCCCGATCTGTGCGTCTTAGGCTAATGGTAACAGGAGGCAAGGGACACAATGTTTACCCAGGTTCGGGCCCTCTCGATGGAGGTAAAACCCTACTTCCTGCTTGATTGATATTGATGATATGAGTAGTACAAGAGTTGATCTACCACGGGATCGTAGAGGCTAAACACTATAAGCTAGCCTATGATGATTATGATTGTGATCGTCCCTCTAAGGACCAACCTCTCCGATGTATATAGACACCAGAGAGGGCTATGGTTTACATGGAGTCGGTTACAAAGAAGGAAATATAATATCCAGATCGCCAGGCTTGTCTTCCACGCAAAGGAGAGTCCCATCCGGACACGGGGCGGAGTCTTGAGACTTGTATCTTCATGCTCCAACAGTCCGAACAAAGTATATAGTTCGGCTGTCCGGATAACCCCTAATCCAGGACTCCCTCAGTAGCCCCTGAACCAGGCTTCAATGATGACGAGTCCGGCGCGCAGTTTTATCTTCGGCATTGCAAGGCGGGTTCCATCTCCGAATACTCCAAAAAAATAATTATCGAACACTTAGACCGTGTCCGGATCTGCAAGATGATCTTCACATACCATCATAGAGAGCATGATATTTCACAAGTGCTATCTGCTGACAACTTTAGACAAAGCGACATGATAGTATCGGTCGAGTCATTATTCGAACCGTTTTTCCACAACCAGCCTCAGCGCATATCGCGAGGCGGTTTCCTCTGCATGTCTTGCCGAAGCAGAGATCCTGTCCCCTTATCGCGGGATTCTCATCAATACGGGTACGGGTAACTCAAACGCACCGCTAATTGCGGCGAGTGGAGAACGAGCGGGTTCCACCAGGCAAGTGGGGAGGCGCAAAAGCTTTTACCGCCCCTATAAAGAGATAAGATCTCTTCCTCTCTACCCACGCCTTTTCCCTCTGCTAGTCCATTCCCCTCTGCTCGAGCCCTAGCACCCAAGCACTCTTCTTCTCCACCGAAGAGAGGTTCTCCGAAGATGTCCGGAACTGGAGCAGGACGCAAATGGATGGCCTCTACCATCTAGGAGAAGGATATCTAGAGGCTCCGAGAGGCCAGGTACCTAGCCAAAAAGATTGGCCACCGTCTTCCGCCGGCGGGACAGATCGTCCCTACTCCGGAGTCCCACGAGAGGGTCGTGTTTCTTCCTCATTTTTTCCGCGGGCTCGGGTTTCCCCTTCACCCATTCGTTCGCAGTATCATGTATTATTACGGGATTGACTTTCATGATCTGTCCCCCAATTCTTTCCTTAACATCTCGACATTCATCGTTGTGTGTGAGGCTTTTCTCCGAATTTCGCCTCACTTCGGCCTATGGCCGAAGATTTTCAATGTGAAGCCCAAGGTGGTGAGTGGCGAGCACGCTGAGTGCCGCGGCGCCATGGTGAGCAAGATGCCCAAGGTTATATGGCCGACAGGCGCCTTCAATGACTCCGTCAAGGAGTGGCAGCAGAAGTGGTTCTATGTCACCGAACCGCGCGGCAAAAAGTGGGCTGCGGCTCCTAAGTTCATTTTCGGAGCCCCACTGCGGCTCACGTCCTGGCTCGAGAAGGGCCTGAACTGGTCCTCGTCTGATGAGCTGTCACTGCTCCAGACGCGCGTCCAGAGTGTGGTCGACAAGGACGTCAAACTCGTCGACGTAGTCTAGGTGATGTTAGTTCGCCTAGTTCTCCCTTGCCAGCGTCGAGCCTGCAATTTGTGGGAATACGATCCAACCGAGCACCAGACCCTTCGGGAGCTCTATGGTTCCTCCCACAAGGATATCTGGAAGGTGCTCTTTAAGTCCGGCAAATCATGGCCGGGCTCCGCCGAGGACCGTGGGTATCAATTATCCCATTCTGCAAGTTCGGTAAGTTATTGCTATGCTCTGTCCATCCATGCTTTAGTTGGCATGTCCCGAGGGAGACACTTTTATCATGCTTTATCATAACCCCAGGGATGGATGAAAAAGGTGGAGCGGATACATTGTCCTGCCCCGCTGCCGGAGGAACCGGCCGGACCTCTTCTGACGAATATGCTGGTCCCAGCGCCTTACGGGGCGCCAAAGAAAGAGGCCTCCAAGAAGGTCAAAAAGACCCGGAGTGGCCTCCGTCGTCGCGATGCTTCGGACGCAAAATCCGAAGACTCCAGCGACCATCCTTCTTCCGAAGATGAAGAGGAGGAGGCGGAGGAAGACGAGCCTCCCGCAGGAGGTGGGAAGAAAAGGACGGCTTCCTCATCCCTGGAGGCCGAGTCGCCAAAGAGGGGGAGAGGTTCCCTCCCAGAGGCATCCACCACGGCTGCCGATAGCACCCGGAGTGGGATCCCAGGGCCCAGCCCCTGGAAAAATCGAAGTATATGAAATCTGAACACGCATACGCGCCCGGGGTTGTTTGAATGTAGTAGTTTTAACTGTCGCCATATTTCGTACAGCCCGGCGGGGTCCCACGCCGGACAATCCTCATCGGAGGATTCGCTAAGCTCAGATGCCCTGGCGAGCGAGACGCCTCCAGAGGCCCCTTCCCAGAAGCCTAGGCGCGGCACCGAGGTGTCGTCTCAGCGGGACCTGGACCAGGGGGCATATCCCTGGGGCCGGACACACGGGAGCAGCGACTCCTATGCGTGTCGATGGCGGGGGTGATCTTCGGTCCGGACCCCAGCCGGACACAGTCCCGGAGACCTTTAAAGCTCCGGGATCGGGTAAGCAGCCGCCTTTGGGGGGTTTGCCTATTCCGCCAACGGCCTGTGCCCAAGCAGGGGTGCCGGGCGGCCTATCGACAACGCTAAGAAGCGCGTCTATCGTCGATGAACATCGTGCCCTCATGGGCGCGGTGATTGAAAATATTTGGTCCGCTGAGAGCGGACTGAAGGAATCCTGCATTAGTCTTATAAAGGGCTTTGAGGTATGTTTCTTGAGAGACCTTTGGGAGACTGTCATAATATGAGTAGTAGCCCCTGATGCATTGTCCGGCGAAAGAGAGCCGAACAGGGAATCAAATTTTTCTGTTTTTGCAGGAGACTCAGCTAATGACGTGTATCCCTTTATTTGAAAACAGGCATCTGCAGTAACGACCGCCGCTCATAGTGTGGAGGTGTCCGAACTAAAGCAACGTATGGAACGGGCCGAAGGGGAACTTGGCCACGTGAAGAAGCAGTTGGAGGACAAGCAAGGTATGCCGGAACCTTGTGCTAAATAGAGCACAAATTAGAAGTTGTTCCTAATTAAGATATTTGCATTGTATGCTCTAGGGCGAGTGCCAAAATTGAGGCACTGAAGAAGGCTGTGGCCAAAGCTGATAATAAGGCCGCCGCCAAACAGGCTCTTCGTGAGAAGCACGAGGCCAGGGTCATTGAAGCTGAGCGAGAGCTCCTGGAGGCCATGAAGAAAAGCGAGGGCTTGGAGCAGAGTCTAGTAGGGAAAGAATCCGAACTTGCCCAATCTCTCCAAGCCGTGGAGGATGCTCGGGAAGAAGCCCGAGGTGCTTTGAGGGACATTCAGGAGGCCCGGAAGGTTGCGGCTGGTAAGGCCTTTTGTATTCATGGCCATTTTTACATGATAATGGGAGGAAATCTAAGCGATAAGCTGAATTCTTGTTTTTCCAGGGGCGTTTGCGGATCTGCCTCGCAGCATATCAGATGCCGCCCAATTCTATCAGACCGAGGAGAAGAAGTCTGCGGAGAGGGATTTCTGGTCGCAGTATTTGGCGCCGAATTATCCAGTGCCTTTTATCGATCAACTGAAGAAGCTGGTCGAACTGCACCAGGTGGCCGAACTAGCCATGAAGGACTTCGTTGTCCGGCTGTGGCCCGCGGATCCAATTCCAAGCAGTTACTTCGGACTCGTGAAACGGATTGTTGGCGCTTGCCCTCGGCTTGATGTCATTAAGCGATCGGTCTGTATAGAGGGTGCGCGCATGGTGTTTGCCCATGCAAAGGTGCATTGGGGGAAGCTTGATGCTGAGAAACTGATGACTAAGGGGCCGCCGGAGGGTAAGGAACATCGCAAGCCCGAGTTGTACTATGAAGGTGTACTAAAAGGAGCCCGCCTTGTGGCGGATAAGTGTACCAAAGACATTATATTTCCCTGAAGGCAGTCGTGCCATTCTTTGTAATGTGGGACAATGGCACTTTTATTATTTATTGCCTGTTTTGTTTGAACGTTTGTTCTTCCTATGCGGCTGTTTAGTGTGTGGAAATCCTGAGAGTTGGCCAGTCGTCGGCTTCTGCCCCCACGTAAAAAGTACGGGGGTGTTCGGGACATACCTGAACACTCTTTATCCCATTGTTGGGTCCTTTTAAGGAGGTGTTCCTCACCACAAACCAGATAATCAGACTATAGGGCTTTATCACTCTCACTTAGCCATAGGAATTCAAGTATGGTGGGCGCAACCCCTAGTGTTCGGAAGGCCAAACTAGGGGCTCTATCGGCGCCTGATCGGAAGACCGATCCATCGCACTTTGCATTTATAATGGCATTATGCGGAATAAATCTTTAAAGGTTTTACAACCTCTCGAACAGCTGACCAGCTCTCGCTGTATCATGACAGTCAGTTTTCGGCTTTCTCTACTGAGGTGCTCGTCCGGAAGAACCGGGACACAATCGCAGTAGTTCTCCCAGCGCTACCTTAGCCGATGGGGCGGAATGTAAGGTACCAAAACATGGGAGCCGGGCAAACCCAACTAATGACCCAAGACATGATTCGGAGCTGATGCATATAGTGCTATAAGTTCGGGGTGCCGAGCGACCGAAAAGGTGGTCGGACTTTATTGCCGTACTATGAAGCCCCTGGCATAATCGGGCATAACACAAGGCGTGGGTGCCGTTTGTGACAAAGAGGCATCGATGAGAAACGACGGCCGATAAGTGTTATTTAAGTCTATGCATTGTAGTAAAATGACATGTCTATGCATATGAGTTCGGTGTATGCTTATGAAAAGGAGTATTTTTAGCGGAACCTGTCGTGGCCGGACTGGAGGAGGCTGTGTATGGATCTGAGGTGTATCCGGACTGCCTGCCTTGTGCGTCCGAGCTAATTCCGCGTCGCCAGTCCTGTTCTGCGTCAAAGTTAGTCTGTAAAGACAAATGTTTAAAGGCAGTTGCATATACCATTGTGGTTGAACCGCGCGTGCCTGAGCGGAGCCTGGATGAACCATGCCATAAAGTAGTTTGGATTCCTCAATTGGTGTCTGGGTGTTTGGCTGCCAAATCAAAATTTGATAAACAGGCACGACTCGCTATTCCAGCGGCGGTATGATTTCCACTCTAAGGGTGGGGTTTGACCTTGGCCATAACTGTGACTATGTCACGCAGGACTGGCCTGATGTTCTACCTCGTTGAATCTAGCCAATGTGGTTCGTCCCGGTAGTATGTGGTAATTACTATATAAGGGGATAATGCTGAAGACTTATTCTTCGGTGTGGTATTTGTTTGGTGATCCGAAGACAACCATTAGTATGGTGAGTCAGTTAAAACTTGGCCTTTGGACCTTGCATCTTTGAGGAGATGTTATTGATAGTTTTGTGCCTGTGGGGGCTCGTGTAAAATGGAGCCCCCAAGCTACTGGGTAGATAGTGAGTGCAATAAAATTGCTATGGCTGGTGTTGTCCGGACAGTCGATGTGATTAGAGACGAGCGGCCGTATTTTTGTACTGTGAAGGGATCTTCCTCACCATGTTTGACTGGTCCTTTGTTGTTCGAGACCTCCCTTCATTGTTTCCGGCGCAAGATCGGCCGTTTTGTTTGGAAGATCCTGCATTCTCTATTGGTATGCTTGGCCGCCCTTCTGGGGGTACCATGAATTTCACATGGTTGATCGAGTATGCTGCCTGGGCCGGATGGGCCTGAGCTGTTCTTTTTTCGCTGACCAGACTGGGGACCGCTGAATTCGGCTCCAACTTCCCTGACTTGACGTTTATGACGATTGCGCCGAGGCTTGAGGATGCCTCCTAGTGTATCCTTCGTATTGTCTTGGACCGTGGTGGTATGTTGACGTCGGGGTATGTGCCTTAGGTTCTCCTTCTTAGGTTGAGGTAGCAAATTATGCCGTGTGTGCCCTTTGTCAGGGTGGTCGAGTCCGTATTTCTTGGTGGCCAGGACCTTGGTCCATCTGTCCACGAGCAAATCTTGGTCAGCTTTGAGCTGTTGTTGCTTCCTTTGCAGGCTCCTCGCAGTGGCCATGAGCCATCGCTTGAAGCGAACTTGTTCCACAGGATCCTCAGGCACGCCGAATTCGGCATCGCCGAGGCTTACCTCCTCTTCGGAGGAGGGCATATAGTTGTTCCTCTCCAGGTATCCCACCGTGGCCAGTCCGGCCTGCTTGAAGGCAGGCTGATCAGGGTTGTATTCATCCTTGGCACCATCCGGATTGTTTTCGTCTCTTGTGCCAGTATTGTTGTGGCGGGGCTTGGAGCGGCGTTGATGACGCCCATGCTTTGCTTTCTTCCCTGAGGGGTTATCCTCCATTGCCTCATCGCCATTGGTTTCCTTCGGAGTGTCCACCATATATATATATCATATGAGGAGGTGGCTGTCCACCGCCCTGTGAGCGGTGGTTCCTGTTCTTCTCCTGCATCGTCGTCCATCCTGTCGATGTCTTCGGAGTCGAAGTCAAGCATGTTGGTTAAATCATCGACCGTGGCAATGAAGTGGGTGGTGGGTGGGCAATGAATTCCTTCATCGCCTGCTTCCCACTCAAGCCAGACATAGTTCGGCCAAGAGTCTCCTGACAAAGAGAGAGACTTTAACGAGTTCAGCACGTCGCCCAAGGGCGAGTGCTGGAAGATGTTCGCAGCGGTGAACTCCATTACCGGAGCCCAACCAGGTTCGGCGGGCTCAGGAACGCCCGGACTGGAACCCGTAGCTGGATACGAGTCCGGGGGTCCGGTGTCACAGGCTTCCTTGAGGGTGTAGTCTGTGTTCGGCTCTACCGCCGATGAGTGTGCGGCTCTGGGGCGGGGTCCATCCACCCGTCCTTGGGCAATGATACGTCTCCGTCGTATCTACTTTTCCAAACACTTTTGCCCTTGTTTTGGACTCTAACTTGTATGATTTGAATGGAACTAACCCGGACTGACGCTGTTTTCAGCAGAATTGCCATGGTGTTGTTTTTGTGCGAAAATAAAATTCTCGGAATGACCAAACTCCACGGAACACCTTAGAAAAATAAAGAAAATCCTCGCAAAGATGAAGACCAGGGGCCCACACCCATCCCACGAGGTGGGGCGCCTGGTGCGCCTCACCTCGTGGGCCCCGGTGGCCCTCCGGCGCCAACTCCAACTCCATATATTGGCTTTCGGGGAGAAAAAAAATCAGAGAGAAGAAATCATCACGTTTTACGATACGGAGCTGCTGCCAAGCCCTAATCTTTCTCGGGAGGGCTGATCTGGAGTCCGTTCGGGGCTCCGGAGAGGGGGATTAGTCGCCGTCGTCATCATCAACCATCCTCCATCACCAATTTCATGATGCTCACCGCCGTGAGTGAGTAATTGCATCATAGGATTGCTGGACGGTGATGGGTTGGATGAGATTTATCATGTAATCGAGTTAGTTTTGTTAGGGTTTGATCCCCAGTATCCATTATGTTCTGAGATTGATGTTGCTATGACTTTGCTATGCTTAATGCTTGTCACTAGGGCCCGAGTGCCATGATTTCAAATCTGAACCTATTATGTTTTCATGAATATATGTGAGTTCTTGATCCTATCTTGCAAGTCTATAGTCACCTACTATGTGTTATGATCCGGCAACCCTGAAGTGACAATAATCGGGACCACTCCCGGTGATGACCGTAGTTTGAGGAGTTCATGTATTCACTATGTGCTAATGCTTTGTTCCGGTTCTCTATTAAAAGGAGGCCTTAATATCCCTTAGTTTCCAATAGGACCCCGCTGCCACGGGAGGGTAGGACAAAAGATGTCACGCAAGTTCTTTTCCATAAGCACGTATGACTATACATTGACGAACTGGAGCTAGTTCTGTGTCACCCTATGTTATGATTGTTACATGACGAACCACATCCGACATAATTATCCATCGCTAAGCCGGTGCCTACGAGTTTTCCATATACTGGTTTACACTTATTTACTTTTCCGTTGCTACTATTACAATCACTACAAAATACCAAAAACATTACTTTTACTGTCTTTACTTTTGTTACCGTTAGCACCACTATCATATTACTTTGCTACTAAACACTTTGCTGCAGATACTAAGTTTCCAGGTGTGGTTGAATTGACAACTCAGCTGCTAATACTTGAGAATATTCTTTGGCTCCCCTTGTGTCAAATCAATAAATTTGGGTTGAATACTTTACCCTCGAAAACTGTTGCGATCCCCTATACTTGTGGGTTATCGAGACCTTTTTCTGGCGCGGTTGCCGGGGAGTATAGCTCTATTCTTTGAGTCACTTGGGATTTATATCTGCTGGACACTATGAAGAACTTGAAAGATGATCTAACTACTATTTTGCCCTCAACTACGAGGGGAGGTAAGGGACTGCCATCTAGCCTTGCACTAGATTCTCCTTCTGTTATGAGTAAGTTGGCGATACCTAAACCTACTACTGCTATTGATTCTGATTGTCGCATGTTATTGATGATGCCACTTCTGCTATGCACGATACTTATGATGAAACTACTTCTATGCTTGATACTACTGTGCCACTTGGTGAATTTCTTGATGACCAAATTGCTAGGTCTAGAGAAAGAGAAATTATTGAACCTGAACATGATGATGTTAGTGATTATGAACCTATGCCTGCTATTCCTGAGGGTTATCTTTTTGATGCTGAATCTTCTGCAACTATTCTTGCTTGCCAGGATAGATGTGAACTTAAGAGGTTGCTAGTTAAATGGAGTAAAGAATCTTTTAGAAATAGAATGAAACCTGATCCTGCTTTTGCTACTTCACCTATCTGTGTTCTTGATCAGGATTATTATGATTTTTCTGTTGATCCAGATATATTTACTTTGGTTGAATTTGATCCTTTTTATGGCTATGAATCTGAAACTGTTGTGGCACATCTTACTAAGTTAAATGGTATAGCTGTCCTGTTTACTAATAATGAGAGATCGCGCTACCTTTATTTACTCAAGATATTTCCGTTCTCATTAAAGGGTGATGCTAAGATATGGTATAATTCTCTTGATCCTGGTTGTGTGCAAAGTCCCCAGGATATGATTTATTACTTCACTGCTAAATATTTCCCTGCTCATAAGAAACAAGCTGATTTGAGGGAAATATGCAATTTTGTGCAAATTGAAGAAGAGAGTCTCCCACAATCTTGGGGGAGGCTTCTCAAGTTACATAATGCTTTGCCTGATCATCCTCTTAAGAAACCTGAAATATTTGATATCTTTTATAATGGACTAACTGATGCTTCCAGAGATTACCTGGATAGTTGTGCTGGTTCTCTTTTCAGGGAAAGAACTCCGGATGACGCTGAAATTCTATTGAATAATATGTTGGCAAATGAAAATAATTGGGCACCTCCTGAGCCAGTTCCTGAGCCAATTACTGATCCTATTCCTAAACCAACTCCGAAGAAGAGAGGTGTTCTATTTCTCAGTCCCGAAGATATGCAAGAGACAAAGAAATCTATGAAAGAAAAAGGTATTAAAGCTGAAGATGTTAAGAATTTACCTCCTATTGAAGAAATACATGGTCTTAATTTACCGCCTGTTGAAGAATTATATGATCTCAATTACTTATTTAATGAAGAATCTCCCGATATCCCGACATAGGTAGTAAAGGTAAATTCTCTCTATAGATATGATAAAGCTGAAGTCCCTCCTACTAAAATTGCTAGTCAGTGCTTGGATGAGTTTGATGACTTTATGTTTAAGCAAGATGACTTTAATGCTTATTTTGGTAGACAATTAAAACAAAATACCTTTATGATTAAATGCTTGGGTGATTATATGGCTGATATTAGAGGTGAACTTAAACTTGTTAGCAAGCATGCTTCTATGGTTACCACTCAAGTAGAACAAGTACTTAAAGCTCAGAGAGAAGTGCTTGATGAAATGAATAGTAAGAAAAATGATTATGCTGTTAGAGTGGCTACTAGAACTGGTAGAATGACTCAGGAACCTTTGTATCCTGAAGGCCACCCTAAGAGAATCGAGCAAGATTCTCAGAGAAACAATATTGATGTACCTAGTTCTTCTAAAAGGAAGAAAAAGAAAAATAATAGAACTCTGCAAACTTCTAGTGAACCTATTGCTGAACCACCTGAGAATCCGAATGATATCTCTATTTCTGATGCTGAAACACAATCAGGTGATGAACATGAACCTAGTGATAATGTTAATGATAATGTTCATGTTGATGCTCAACCTAGTAATGATAATGGTGTAGAAGTTGAACTGCTTGTTGATCTTGATAACCCACAATCAAAGAATCAACGTTATGATAAAAGAGATTTTGTTGCTAGGAAACACGGTAAAGAAAGGGAACCATGGGTTCAGAAACCCATGCCTTTTCCTCCGAAACCATCAAAGAAAATGGATGATGAGGATTTTGAGCGCTTTGCTGAAATGATTAGACCCATCTTTTTGCGTATGTGATTAACTGATGTGCTCAAAACAAATCCTTATGCTAAGTATATGAAGGATATTATTACTAATAAAAGAAAGATACCTGAAGCTGAAATTTCCACCATGCTTGCTAATTATACTTTTAAGGGTGGAATACCAAAGAAACTTGGAGATCCAGGAGTACCTACTATACCATGCTCCATTAAAAGAAATTATGTTAAAACTGCTTTATGTGATCTTGGAGCCGGTGCTAGTGTTATGCCTCTCTCTTTATATCGTAGACTTGACTCGAATAAGTTGACACCTACTGAAATATCTTTGCAAATGGCTGATAAATCAACTGCTATACCTGTCGGTATTTGTGAGGATGTGCCTGTTGTAGTTGCAAACATTACTATTTTAACAGACTTTGTTATTCTTGATATTCCCGAGGATGATAGTATGTCTATTATTCTTGGAAGACCTTTCCTTAATACTGCAGGGGCTTTTATTGATTGCAACAAAGGCAATATCACTTTTCATGTTAATGGCAATGAGCACACGGTACATTTTCTGAGGAAACAACCTCAACTTTATAGTATCAACTCTATTGGAAAAATCCCATCGATTATATTTGGAGGTTTTGAATTTCCTCTCCCTACTGTCAAGAAAAAGTATGATATTCTTATTGTTGGGGATTTTCATATCCCCATTGAGGTAACTTAGTGTCATTCGAAATTTCTCCGGTTCCGTGATTATTCGGAATGAGTTTGTTAACAAGACTTGATCAACCTTGTTAGTGGGTTCATTTTGATGATCACGAGACGGATTGAAACTAGAAGCACAACCTTTTGTACCCTCTCTATATTTTCTGTTATTTAGTAGAAATAAAGTAAAATAGTATTTTTCTGTCTGTTTCTTGACTTATCCGTGCAATATAAAAATATCCCGAAAATAAAAGTCCTCAGAATGCCATGCCAATTTAATATGATTTTTTCGGGAATATTTGAGAATTTACTGTGCAAAAATTACCGCGGGGGGAGCTGCCACCTGGCCACGAGGGTGGAGGGCGCGCCCCCTGCCTCGTGGGCTCACGGTGGCCCTCCTCCACTTATTCCTGCACCCATCTTCTTCCTCTGCCTCACACAAACACGAAAAACCAACTCAAGCATGAGTTCCAGCCCCCGTTGTTGTGATTTTCGATCTCCTTGCTCAAAGCACCTCTTGCAAAACTGTTTGGGGAGATTGTTCCTTGGTATGTGACTCCTCTATTGGTCCAATTAGTTTTTGTTCTACTGCTTTATTCATTGCAAATTTGTGCTGCATAGGTGACCATGTTCTTGAGCTTGCATGTTAAATTTATATGGTTCCAAGTAGTTCCAATGCTTTATATAGGCTCTAGGCACTTGTGGGAGTTGTTACTATCAATTTTATTAAAGTTGGTTCACTTTTATTTGAAGTTACTAAAAATTTCAGAAATTTCTCAGAGGAAACAATATGCTTAGGAGGATGTTCCAAGGTGGTCCTTCAAGGAAGCAAGGTCCCAGGCTTGCAATACGTGATGCTGACGAGGAACCACCAAGAGACGCTCCTGTGAGGCCTTGTGAATGGCCATCGGAAAATTTTATGAATCAAGTGGGAATCAAAGAAGAATTTAGCACATATTTGAGTAACGCCGGTCTTGAGGACTTTGAAGCTGACAAATGCCCCCAGTATCATGATCTCACAAGTTCATTTGTGAGGAGGTTTGAGTTTTCATCTTCGCATAATTCTCCTTCAGTCATGTTTGACCTATATGACAAATCTTATACCATGGACTTAGAGGATTTTACTTCTGCTTGCAAACTTCCATCTTGGGGTAATGTCAGGGATCCCCCTAAATCTGAATACAGAGACTTTATTGCTAGAATAACTGTGGGGGAATCTAGAGATATAACGCAAGCTACTATAGGGAGCATTCACTTTCCTGCTAGCATTATTTTGCTCTCTTCATAGGTAGATGCATAAATGCTAAGGATGAAGCATGTCACATGTGTGTCCCTGATCTCAGTATTCTCAGGAGTGCTGTGTTGGGAGACTAACCTTATCATATGGGAGCCATTGTAGCTCGCAGGTTGCATCAGAATAGACATAGCGGAGATTTCTTTGGAGGAATTTATGCAACCCGCTTAGCTAATTTTCTTGAGATAGACATTCATGAGGGTGATATGGAATTACCCCCTTCTTATTTAGATTTTGATTCTATGGTTTCCCATCAGTTTGTTGAGAGGACTAAACCACCTCTCCAGTATCGACTAATCTTTGACAGACGTCGTTAGTCCATATTGCTCTTCCTGCTCCTGCTTTCTTTGATTCACAGGCAAAAAGAAGATATATTATTACCAGAGAGGAGGCAGATGAGTACGAAAGGAGAGTGGAGGCTGCTCGACTCCATGCAACAGCTCAGGCGGCGATAGCCGCTGCGTCACAGTACGACCCCAGCTACACCTACAGGTATCCACCAGGCCATCCCTGGCATTAGACCAACTTAGGCCAAAAGCCTAAGCTTGGGGGAGTACGTATTTCCCACCGACATTACATTCATGTTCACACACACACACTCATTGCTAGATGTCAGTGCTCATACTTTTTCACTGTAATATCCATGCTAGTTTAAATTTCTTTTTCCTTCTTTCTTCTTGTGTGTTTGTTAAACCTTAAGAAAAAACAAAAAAAATTAGTGAGTTTACTTTTCATGCTTGTAGTAGAATTAAAAAGACCCAAAAATATTTCGCGTTCTTCTTTTACTTGTTGGGAGCTTTCCCGTGTAAATAGTTTTTATTTCTTTTCCTTTCTTTGGGGGTTGAGAAGACTATATTGAAAATGCTTAGTGGCTCTTATATGCATGATTGTTTATTTAACTTAGAGCCCATATTACTTGTCTTCTCTCTTGAGTTGAATGCTTGCAGATTCCAGCTTAGTCCAATGCACGTGCACTCTTATTATTATACGCACTGTTCGATCGTGCAAGTGAAAGGCAATGATGATGATATATGATGGACTTATTGGGAAGAGAAAAGCTGGTATGAACTCGACCTCTTTTGTCTTTGTAAATATGATGATTCATCGTTCTTGATTCAGCTATTATGAAGTAAACATATTTGCAATGACATTTAGGGATTATAGTTGCTTGTGCCATGCTTGATTAGCTATGAGTTATAATGGTTTACCTTGCGTGCCAACATGCTGTTATAATGATTATGATGTGGTATGATGGGATGGTATCCTCCTTTAAATGAATTGAGTGACTCGACTTGGCACATGTTCACGCATGTAGTTGAATCAAATCAACATAGCCTTCATGATATTTGTGTTCATGGTGGATTATATCCTACTCATGCTTGTACTCAGTGTGAATTAATTTTAATGCATGTTTACGATTGTTGTCGCTCTCTCGCTTGGTCGCTTCCGGTCTTTTGCTAGCCTTCACTTGCATTAAGCGGGAATACTGCTTGTGCATCCAAACTCCTTAAACCCCAAAGTTATTCCAGATGAGTCCACTATACCTACCTATATGCGGTATTTACCTGCCGTTCCAAGTAAATTTGTATGTGCCAAACTCTAAACCTTCAAATAACATTCTGTTTTGCATGCTCGAATAGCTCATATGTCAACTAGAGCTTCCCTTATCTTCCGTGTTAGGCGGGTTATTCTCAAGAGGAGTGGACTCCGCTCCTCATTCACGAGAAAATGGCTGGTATCCGGGATGCCCAGTCCCATGCTTTATGCAAACTAAATCAAAATGACTGCAAACAAAACTCCCCTTGGGACCCGTTGAATGTTGGAGGCACTCGTTGTTTCGAGCAAGCCATGGATTGATGCTTGTGGAGGAAGGGGAGTATAAACTTTACCATTCTGTTTGGGAACCTCCTATAATCTGTTATCATGGAAGATATCATCGTCTTTTAGTTGTTATGTTGACAATGAAAGTATGCCGCTCAAAATATAATTTATCTCTATTTCAAAACCGAGCTCTGGCACCTCTACAAATCCCTGCTTCCCTCTACGAAGGGCCTATCCATTTACTTTTATGTTGAGTCATCACCCTTCTTATTAAAAAGCACCCGCTAGGGAGCACACTGTCGTTTGCATTCATTATTATTGGTTTATATTGGGTATGACTTGACTGGATCTCTTTTACCATGAGTTTTAGTTAGTCCTTGATCTTTAAAGGTGCTCTGCATTTATGTTTTGCGGTCTCAGAAAGGGCTAGCGAGATACCATTTTGTTATATCATGTTATGATTATTTTGAGAAAGTGTTGTCATCCTAGTTTTATTATTATGGCTCGCTAGCTGATTATGCTATTACTATGAGTAATCGTGAGACCTACATGTCATTGTGAGTATGGTTAGTTCATAATAATTGCTGAAACTTGAATGCTGGCTTTTCATGTTTACAACAACAAGAGCAAACAGAGTTTGTAGAAGTTTTTCTTTTTCTCTTTCAGTTTGTCAACTGAATTGCTTGAGGACAAGCAAGGGTTTAAGCTTGGGGGAGTTGATACGTCTCCGTCGTATCTACTTTTCCAAACACTTTTGCCCTTGTTTTGGACTCTAACTTGTATGATTTGAATGGAACTAACCCGGACTGACGCTGTTTTCAGAAGAATTGCCATGGTGTTGTTTTTTGTGCAGAAAATAAAAATTCTCGGAATGACTTGAAACTCCACGGAACACCTTAGAAAAAATAAAGAAAAATCCTCGCAAAAGATGAAGACCAGGGGGGCCCACATCCTGTCCACGAGGGAGGGGGCGCCCCCCTAGGCGCGCCCCCTACCTCGTGGGCCCCCTGGTGGCCCTCCGATGCCAACTCCAACTCCATATATTGGCTTTCGGGGAGAAAAAAATAATAAAGAGAAGAAATCATCGCGTTTTACGATACGAAGCCGCCGCCAAGTCCTAATCTCTCTCGGGAGGGCTGATCTGGAGTCCGTTCGGGGCTCCGGAGAGGGGGATTCGTCACCGTCGTCATCATCAACCATCCTCCATCACCAATTTCATGATGCTCACCGCCGTGCGTGAGTAATTGCATCGTAGGCTTGCTGGACGGTGATGGATTGGATGAGATTTATCATGTAATCGAGTTAGTTTTGTTAGGGTTTGATCCCTAGTATCCATTATGTTCTGAGATTGATGTTGCTATGACTTTGCTATGCTTAATGCTTGTCACTAGGGCCCGAGTGCCATGATTTCAGATCTGAACCTATTATGTTTTGATGAATATATGTGAGTTCTTGATCCTATATTGCAAGTCTATAGTCACCTACTATGTGTTATGATCCGGCAACCCCGAAGTGACAATAATCGAGACTACTCCCGGTGATGACCGTAGTTTGAGGAGTTCATGTATTCACTATGTGCTAATGCTTTGTTCCGGTTCTCTATTAAAAGGAGGCCTTAATATCCCTTAGTTTCCAATAGGACCCCGCTGCCACGGGAGGGTAGGACAAAAGATGTCATGCAAGTTCTTTTCCATAAGCACGTATGACTATATACGGAATACATGCCTACATTACATTGATGAACTGGAGCTAGTTCTGTGTCACCCTATGTTATGATTGTTACATGACGAACCACATCCGACATAATTATCCATCGCTAATCCGGTGCCTACGAGTTTTCCATATACTGGTTTACACTTATTTAATTTTTCGTTGCTACTGTTACAATCACTACAAAATACCAAAAACATTACTTTTACTGTCTTTACTTTTGTTACCGTTACCACCACTATCATATTACTTTGCTACTAAACACTTTGCTGCAGATACTAAGTTTCCAGGTGTGGTTTGAATTGACAACTCAGCTGCTAATACTTGAGAATATTCTTTGGCTCCCCTTGTGTCGAATCAATAAATTTGGGTTGAATACTTTACCCTCCAAAACTGTTGCGATCCCCTATACTTGTGGGTTCCCCTATACTTGTGGGTTATCAGGCAACACAGTCTGCTCCGGATTTAGGTCCGGGGCTACTGCAGGGGTGATATCCCGAGCATTGTCCAACAACAGGTCTAAGCCGTGCTCATCGTGACTGTCCGGCGCTCCTGGCACAGGCCCGATCCCGTTGAAGACAAAGTCTCCGCGGATATCGGCCATGTAGTTCAAGCTTCAACTCGACACGGTGGCGAGGGCATAACTGCCGATCTGCTCCCAAGGGCTGCTTAATTGGCCCAGTGGTCGGTTGCCGCCGAACGCAAAGATCTGTCCGGGGAGAAAAGTCTCACCCTGGACCGTGTTGTTGACGATTGAAGGAGCCATCAAGCCTTGCAGTGACGACACAAAGGAACTCTCAATGAAAGCACCAATGTCGGTGTCAAAACCGGCGGATCTCGGGTAGGGGGTCCCGATCTGTGCGTCTTAGGCTAATGGTAACAGGAGGCAAGGGACACAATGTTTACCCAGGTTGAGCCCTCTCGATGGAGGTAAAACCCTACTTCTTGCTTGATTGATATTGATTATATGAGTAGTACTACAGTTGATCTACCACGAGATCGTAGAGGCTAATGTTGGGGAACGTAGTAATTTCAAAATTTTCCTACGCAAACGCAAGATCATGGTGATGTATAGCAACGAGAGGGGAGAGTGTTGTCTACATACCCTTGTAGACCCGAAGCGGAAGCGATCACAACGTAGAGGAAGTAGTCGTACGTTCTCCTCGCGATCCGACCGATCCCGCCGTCACTCCGACGCCCCGAGTTCTTGACACACGACAGCTCGATGACGCCCCTCGTACTCGATCCAGCCGAGTGTCGAGGAGAGTTCCACAAGACGACGGCGTGGTGACGATCTTGATGTTTCACTGGCGCGAGGTTTCGCCTAAGCTTCACGACGGTATAACCGAGGTGGAATATGGTGGAGGGGGCACCGACACGGCTAAGGAACGATCTCACGATCAACTTGTGTGTCCCAAGTGCCCCCCTGCCTCGTATATAAAGGAGCCAAGGGGAGGGGCCGGCCGGCCAAGCTTGGCGCCAAGGAGTCCTACTCCCTCGGGAGTAGGATTCCCCAATCCTAGTTGGACTAGGATTCCTGAGGGGAAAGAGAGAGAGGGGGCGGCCCTTTCTCCTAGTCCTAATAGGACTAGGGAAGGGGAGGCGCGCCTGCCTAGGGCTGGCCCTTTCTCCTTTCCACTAAGGCCCATCGAGGCCCATTTACCTCCGGGGTTCCGGTAACCTCCGGTACTCGGTAAATTCCGTTTTGCGGAACCATTCCGAACTCCAAACATAGGCTTCCAATATATCAATCTTTATGTCTCGACCATTCCGAGACTCCTCGTCATGTCCGTGATCACATCCGGACTCAACTCCTTCGGTACATCAAAATACATAAACTCATAATAACCGCCATCGAAACCTTGCGTGTGGACCCTACGGTTCGAGAACAATGTAGACATGACCTAGAACTATTCACGGTCAATAACCAACAGCGGACCTGGATGCCCATATTGGTTCCTACATATTCTACGAAGATCTTTATCGGTCGACCGCATAACAACATACGTTGTTCCCTTTGTCATCGGTATGTTACTTGCCCGAGATTCGATCGTCGGTATCCAATACCTAGTTCAATCTCGCTACGGCAAGTCTCTTTACTCGTTCAATAATACATCATCTCACAACTAACTCATTAGTTGTAGTGCTTGCAAGGCTTTAAGTGATGTGCATTACCGAGAGGGCCCGAGATACCTCTCCGACAATTGGAGTGACAAAACCTAATCTCAAATACGCCAACCCAACATCTCGCCTTTGGAGACACCTGTAGTACTCCTTTATAATCACCCGATTACGCCAGACGCTTGGTAGCACCAAAGTGTTCCTCCGTAAACGGAGTTGCATAATCTCATAGTTACAGGAACATGTATAAGTCATGGATAAAAGCAGTAGCAACATACTAAACGATCGTGTGCTAAGCTAAGGGAATGGGTCATGTCAATCGATCATTCAACTAATGATGTGACCTTGTTAATCAAATAACAACTCCTTGTCCATGGTTAGGAAACATAACCATCTTTGATTAACAAGCTAGTCAAGTAGAGGCATACTAGTGACACTGCTTGTCTATATATTCACACATGTATTATGTTTCCGTTAATACAATTCTAGCATGAATAATAAACATTTATCATGAAATAAGGAAATAAATAATAACTTTATTATTGCCTCTAGGGCATATTTCCTTCAGCCTCCCACTTGCACTAGAGTCAATAATCTAGATCACATCACCATGTGATTAACATCGATAGTTCACATCATCATGTGATTAACACCCATAGTTCACATCGCCATGTGACCAACTCCCAAAGGGTTTACTAGATTTAGTAATCTAGTTCACATCGCTATGTGATTAACACCCAAAGAGTACTAAGGTGTGATCATGTTTTGCTTGTGAGAGAATCTTAGTCAACGGGTCTATCATATTCAGAGCCGTATGTATTTTGCAAATATTCTATGTCTACAATGCTCTGCACGGAGCTACTCTAGCTAATTGCTCCCACTTTCAATATGTATCCAGATTAA
Organism: Aegilops speltoides; assembly: GCA_021437245.1. Classification (NCBI taxonomy): domain Eukaryota; kingdom Viridiplantae; phylum Streptophyta; class Magnoliopsida; order Poales; family Poaceae; genus Aegilops; species Aegilops speltoides. The sequence continues at coordinate 376,048,308 of CM038145.1, forward strand.
GACTTAGAGTCATCCAGATCGGTGTCAAAACTTGCATCGACGTAACCCTTTACTGATTTAACCTTTTGTCACTTCCATAATCGAGAGACATATCCTTATTCCACTAAGGATAATTTTGACCGCTGTCCAAAGATCTACTCCTAGATCACTATTGTACTCCTTGCCAAACTCAAAGGGGTATACAATAGATCTGGTACACAGATGGCATACTTTATAGAACCTACGGCCAAGGCATAGGAATGACTTTCATTCTCTTTCTATCTTCTGCCGTGGTCGGGTTTTGAGTCTTACTCAATTTCACACCTTGTAACACAGGCAAGAACTCTTTCTTTGACTGTTCCATTTTGAACTACTTCAAAATCTTGTCAAGGTATGTACTCATTGAAAAAACTTATCAAGCGTCTTGATCTGTCTCTATAGATCTTGATGCTCAATATGTAAGCAGCTTCACCGAGGTCTTTCTTTGAAAATCTTCTTTCAAACACTCCTTTATGCTTTGCAGAATAATTCTACATTATTTCCGATCTACAATATGTCATTCACATATACTTATCAGAAATGTTGTAGTGCTCCCACTCACTTTCTAGTAAATACAGGCTTCACCATAAGTCTGTACAAAACTATATGCTTTGATCAACTCATCAAAGCGTATATTCCAACTCCGAGATGCATGCACCAGTCCATAGATGGATCGCTGGAGCTTGCACACTTTGTTAGCTCCCTTTGGATCGATAAAACCTTCTGGTTGCATCATATACAACTCTTCCTCCTGAAACCCATTCAAGAATGCAGTTTTTACATCCATTTGCCAAATTTCATAAATTGTGGCAATTGCTAACATGATTCGGACAGACTTAAGCATCGCTACAGTTGAGAAAATCTCATTGTAGTCAACACCTTGAACTTGTCACACACCTTTTGCGACAAGTCGAGCTTTGTAGATAGTAACACTACTATCAGCGTCCGTCTTCCTCTTGAAGATCCATTTATACAATATGGCTTGCCGATCATCGGGCAATTCCACCAAAGTCCATACTTTGTTCTCATACATGGATCTCATCTCAGATTTCATGGCCTCAAGCCATTTCATGAATCTGGGCTCATCATCGCTTCCTCATAGTTCGTAGGTTCATCATGATCTAGTAGCATGATTTCCGAACAGGATTGCCGTACCACTCAGTGCGGATCTTACTCGTTGATCTACGAGGTTCAGAGTAACTTGATCTGAAGTTTCATGATCAACATCATCAACTTCCTCACTACTTGGTGTAGGCGTCTCGTAAACCGATTTCTGCGATTTAACTACTTTCATGTAAGGGAGAAGGTACTATTACCTCATCAAGTTTCCACTTTCCTCCCACTCACTTCTTTCGAGAGAAACTCCTTCTCTAGAAAGGATCCATTTATTAGCAACGAATGTTTGCCTTCGGATCTGTGATAGAAGGTGTACCCAACAATTTCCTTTGGGCATTCTATGAAGACGCACTTCTCCGATTTGGGTTTGAGCTTATCAGATGAAACTTTTTCACATAAGCATCGCAGCCCCAAACTTTAAGAAACGACAACTTTGGTTTCTTGCTAAACCACAGTTCAGATAGTGTCGCCTCAACGGATTTAGATGGTGCCCTATTTAACGTGAATGCAGCTGTCTCTAATGCATTATCCCAAAACGATATTGGTAAATCAAGAAGAAACATCATAGATTGCACTATATCCAATAAAGTGCGGTTACGATGTTTGGACATACCGTAACATTGTGGTGTTCCTGTGGCGTGAGCTGTGAAACTATTCCACATTGTTTTAATTGAAGACCAAACTCAGAACTCAAATATTCGCCTTCGCGATCGATCGCGAAACTTTATTTTTCTTGTTACGATGATTTTTCCACTTCACTCAAATTCTTTGAACCTTTCAACTATTTCAGACTTATGTTTCATCAAGTAGATATACCCATATCTGCTCAAATCATATGTGAAGGCTAGAAAATAACGATACCCGCCATGAGCCTTAACACTCATTGGATCGCATACATCAAGATGTATTATTTCCAATAAGTCAGTTGCTCGCTCCATCGTTCCGAGAACGGAGTTTTAGTCATCTTGCCCATGAGGCATGGTTCGCAAGCATCAAGTGATTCATAATCGTGATTCCAAAATCCCATCAAGATGGAGTTTCTTCATGCGCTTTACACCATTATGACTCCAAACGGCAGTGCCACAAATAAGTTGCACTATCATTATTAACTTTGCATCTTTTGGTTTCAATATTATGAATATGTGTATCACTACGATCGAGATCCAATGAACCATTTTCATTGGGTGTGTAACCATATAAGGTTTTATTCATGTAAACAGAATAACAATTTATTCTATATCTTTAAATGAATAACCGTATCGCAATAAACATGATCGAATCATATTCATGCTCAACGCAAACGCCAAATAACATTTATTTAGGTTCCACACTAATCCCGAAAGTATAGGGAGTGTGCGATGATGATCATATCAATCTTGAAACTACTTTCAACACACATCATCACTTCACCCTTAACTAGTTTCTGTTTATTCTGCAACTCCCGTTTCGAGTTACTACTCTTAGCAACTGAACCAGTACCAAATACCGAGGGGTTGCTATAAACACTAGTAAAGTATACATCAATAACATGTATATCAAATATACCTTTGTTCACTTTGCCATCCTTCTTATCCGCCAAATACTTGGGGCAGTTCCGCTCCAAAGACCATTCGCTTGCAAGAGAAGCACTCGCCTTCAGTTTAGGACCAGACTTGGGTTTCTTCTCCTGAGCAGCAACTTGTTTGCTGTTCTTCTTGAGATTCCCCTTTTTCTTCCCTTTGCCTTTCTTCTTGAAACTAGTGGTCTTATTGACCATCAACACTTGATGCTCCTTCTTGATTTCTACCTCCGCAGCCTTTAGCATTGCGAAGAGCTCTGGTATAGTCTTTACTAACCCTTGCATATTATAGTTCATCACGAAGCCTTTGTAGCTTGGTGGCGGTGATTGAGAATTCATCAATGACACAATCATCCGGAAGATTAACTCCCAATTGTGTCAAGTGATTGTAGTACCCGGACATTCTCGAGTATATGCTCACTAATGTAACTGTTCTCCTCCATCTTGCAGCTATAGAACTTATTGGAGACTTCATATCTCTCAATCCGGGCATTCTGTTGAATATTAACTTCAACTCCGAACATCTCATATGCTCCATGACGCTCAAAACGCCGTTGAAGTCCCGGTTCTAAGCCGTAAAGCATGGCACACCGAACTATAGAGTAGTCATCATTTTGCTCGCCAGACGCTCATAACATCCGTGTTGCTCCAAAGAAGAGTTCGCTACCTAGCGTGCATTAAGGACATAATTCTTCCGGCAGCAATGAGGATAAACCTCCGATCACGGATCGAATCCGCATCATTGCTACTAACATTTTTCAACATAATTTTCTAGGAACATATCAAAACAAACATATGAAAGCAACAACGCAAGCTATTGATCTACAACATAATTTGCAAAATACTACCAGACTAAGTTCATGATAAATTTAAGTTCAATTAATCATATTACTTAAGAACTCCCACTTAGATGACATCTCTAGTCATCTAAGTGATCACGTGATCCAAATCAACTAAACCATAACCGATCATCACGTGAAATGGAGTAGTTTTCAATGGTGAACATCTTATGTTGATCATATCTACTATATGATTCACGCCGACCTTTCGGTCTCCGTGTTCCGAGGCCATATCTGCATATGCTAGGCTCGTCAAGTATAACCCGAGTATTCTCGTGTGCAAAACTGGCTTGCACCCGTTGTAGATGGACGAGAGCTTATCACACCCGATCATCACGTGGTGTCCGGGCACGACGAACTTTGGCAACGGTGCATACTGGGAGAACACTTCTTGATAATTTAGTGAGAGATCATCTTATAATGCTACCGTCAATCAAAGCAAGATAAGATGCATAAAAGGATAAACATCACATGCAAATCAATATAAGTGATATGATATGGTCATCATCATCTTGTGCTTCATGATCACCATCTTGCAGCATCACCATGATCACCATCGCCACCGGCGCGACACCTTGATCTCCATCGTAGCATCGTTGTCGCCTCGCCAAACTTATGCTTCTACGACTATCGCTACCGCTTAGTGATAAAGTAAAGCATTACAGTATGATTGCATTGCATACAATAAAGCGACAACCATATGGCTCCAGCCAGTTGCCGATAACTTCGTTACAAAACATGATCATCTCATACAATAAAATATAGCATCACGCCTTGACCATATCACATCACAACATGCCCTGCAAAAACAAGTTAGACGTCCTCTACTTTGTTGTTGCAAATTTTACGTGGCTGCTACGGGCTTAAGCAAGAACCAGTCTTACCTCGCATCAAAACCACAACGATATTTCACAAATAGACTCCGTTTTAACCTTCTCAAGGACCGGGCGAGCCACACTCGTTCAACTAAAGTGAGAGAGACAGCACCCACCAATCACCTTTAAGCAACGAGTGCTCGTGGCGGTGAAACCAGTCTCGCGTAAGCGCACGCGTAATGTCGGTCCGGGCGCTTCATCTCACAATACCGCTGAACCAAAGTATGACATGCTGGTAGGTAGTATGACCTTGTATCGCCCACAACTCACTTGTGTTCTACTCGTGCAAAACATCAAACCATAGAAAAACCTAGGCTCGGATGCCACCGTTGGGGAACGAGTAATTTCAAAATTTTCCCACGCACACGCAAGATCATGGTGATGTATAGCAACGAGAGGGAGAGTGTTGTCTACATACCCTTGTAGACCCGGCGAAGCGATCACAACGTAGAGGAAGTAGTCGACGTTCTCCTCGCGATCCGACCGATCCCGGCGCCGTCACTCCGACGCCCGAGTTCTTGACACACGTGACAGCTCGATGACGCCCCTCGACTCGATCCAGCCGAGTGTCGAGGGAGAGTTCCACAAGACGACGGCGTGGACGATCTTGATGTTTCACTGGCAGCAGGCTTCGCTTAAGCTTCGACACGTATAACCGAGGTGGAATATGGTGGAGGGGGCACCGCACACGGCTAAGGAACAATCTCACGATCAACTTGTGTGTCTCAAGTGCCCCCCCCCTGTATATAAAGGAGCCAAGGGGAGGGGGCGGCCGCCAAGCTTGGCGCCAGGGAGTCCTACTCCCTGGGAGTAGGATTCCCCCAATCCTAGTTGGACTAGGATTCCTGAGGGGGAAAGAGAGAGAGGGGCGGCCCTTTCTCCTAGTCCTAATAGGACTAGGAAGGGGGAGGCGCGCCTGCCTAGGGCTGGCCCTTTCTCCTTTCCACTAAGGCCCATCGAGGCCCATTTACCTCCGGGGGTTCCGTAACCTCCGGTACTCAGAAAATTCCGCCGCCTCGAACCATTCGAACTCCAAACATAGGCTTCCAATATATCAATCTTTATGTCTCGACCATTCCGAGACTCCTCGTCATGTCCGTGATCACATCCGGACTCAACTCCTTCGGTACATCAAAATACATAAACTCATAATAACCGCCATCGAAACCTTAAGCGTGGGACCCTACGGTTCGAGAACAATGTAGACATGACCTAGAACTATTCACGGTCAATAACCAACAGCGGGACCTGGATGCCCATATTGGTTCCTACATATTCTACGAAGATCTTTATCGGTCAGACCGCATAACAACATACGTTGTTCCCTTTGTCATCGGTATGTTACTTGCCCGAGATTCGATCGTCGGTATCCAATACCTAGTTCAATCTCGTTACCGGCAAGTCTCTTTACTCGTTCCGTAATACATCATCTCACAACTAACTCATTAGTTGTAGTGCTTGCAAGGCTTTAAGTGATGTGCATTACCGAGAGGGCCCAGAGATACCTCTCCGACAATTGGAGTGACAAAACCTAATCTCGAAATACGCCAACCCAACATCTGCCTTTGGAGACACCTGTAGTACTCCTTTATAATCACCCGATTCGCTGTGACGCTTTGGTAGCACCAAAGTGTTCCTCCGTAAACGGAGTTGCATAATCTCATAGTTACAGGAACATGTATAAGTCATGGATAAAAGCAGTAGCAACATACTAAACGATCGTGTGCTAAGCTAAGGGAATGGGTCATGTCAATCAGATCATTCAACTAATGATGTGACCTTGTTAATCAAATAACAACTCCTTGTCCATGGTTAGGAAACATAACCATCTTTGATTAACAAGCTAGTCAAGTAGAGGCATACTAGTGACACTCTGTTTGTCTATATATTCACACATGTATTATGTTTCCGGTTAATACAATTCTAGCATGAATAATAAACATTTATCATGAAATAAGGAAATAAATAATAACTTTATTATTGCCTCTAGGGCATATTTCCTTCAGCTAAACCCTAGAAGCTAGCCTATGATGATTATGATTGTGATCGTCCCTCTAAGGACCAACCTCTCCGGTTTATATAGACACCGGAGAGGGCTAGGGTTTACATGGAGTCGGTTACAAAGAAGGAAATATAATATCCGAATCGCCAAGCTTGTCTTCCATGCAAAGGAGAGTCCCATCCGAACACGGGACGGAGTCTTGAGTCTTGTATCTTCACACTCCAACAGTCCGGACAAAGTATACAGTTCGGTTGTCCGGATACCCCCTAATCCAGGACTCCCTCACCGGGGCATCCCCAAGCTTAGGCTTTTGGCTACTCTTGAATATCTTGGGGTGCCATGGGCATCCCCAAGCTTAGGCTTTTGCCACTCCTTATTCCATAGTCCATCAAATCTTTACCCAAAACTTGAAAACTTCACAACACAAAACTCAACAGGAAATCTCATAAGCTCCGTTAGTGAAAGAAAACAAAACCACCACATCAGGTACTGTAATGAACTCATTCTTTATTTATTTTGGTGTTAAACCTACTGTATTCCAAGTTCTCTATGTTTCATACCACTTAATACTAGCCATAGATGCATCGAAATAAGCAAACAACACACAAAAAACAGAATCTGTCAAAAACAGAACAGTCTGTAGCAATCTGTAACTAACGCAAACTTCTGGAACTTTAAAAATTCTACCAAAATAGGAAGTCCTGGGCAATTTTTCTATTTATCAGCAGCAAAAAGAGTCAACGCAAAAGCACGTTTCTGTGATTTGAAAAAACTATTTTCATGCACGCAAAGTTTCTGTTTTACAGCAGAATCAAATTAACTATCACCATAGGTTATCCTATAGGTTCTACTTGGCACACACACTAATTAAAACATAAAAACACATCTAAACAGAAGGTATATGCAAAATTTATTACTAAACAAAAACAAAAACAAAAAACACAAATAAAATTGGGTTGCCTCCCAACTAGCGTTGTCGTTTAACGCCCCTAGCTAGGCATAAAAGCGAAGATAGATCTAAATAGTGCCATCTTTGGCACTCAATTCCTCGATAGAGCACTTATAATCTTTAGGGGTTTCTGCCTTTTTAACAATGATTAAACCTTTAGGCAAAAATTCAAGAAATTCGTTTGTAGCAAAAGGTTCTTTAACGATAGAGAGACAATTGGGATGAACACTTATGGATTTGACATCCGCGTCTCCCTTACTAGAAGATTCGCCCTTATTTTCAGGAACATAAATAAACTTGGCAGTTTTGGTAGGGGGTTTTGGAGTGTTTTTCATGGAAGAAAACGCGGAACCTAAGTTGGTAATGATATCCTCAAGTTTACAGATTCTTGCAGAATCTAGATCTATTTTTTCATTAACTATAGGTTCTTTCTCTTTAAGATTTTTCAAAGTAACTCCAACCCTAGATCCATATTGGGTAATGTGATTACAAATCTTTTTATCCAAATTTTCAATCAACTCAATAGTGGCAATTTTATTTTCAATAATCTCAAGCCGTTGCATAACATGTTCTAAAGTTAAAACAGTTCCATTAACCAAAAGAGGTGGTGGGCCAAACAAATCTAACATAGCATTGTAAGCATCAAACGTATGGCTACTCAAGAAATCCCCTCCGGTAACGGTAACACATCTATTCTAAGGAGTAATGCCTACATAAAAATTGTGAAGAAGTACGAAAGTAGAAAGCTTCCTAGTAGATTTATTTTGAGCATTGCAAATTCTATGCCAAGCATCTTTTAAATTTTCTCCCTCCCTTTGTTTAAAATTGAGAATTTCATGTTCGGGAGTAATAACAAGGATAGGAGGACTAGCCATAACGACAAGGTAAACTATCTAACACACGAGCAAACAGAAAAAGGCAAGCAAAAGAGAGAGAGAGAGATTGGGAATGAGACGGCAAATAAAACGGCAAGGGTGAAGTGGGGGAGAGGAAAATGAGAGGCAAATGGAAAATAATGTAAATGTGAGGGAGATGAGTTTGTGATGGGTACTTGGTATGTCTTGACTTGAGCGAAGACCTCCCCGGCAACGGCGCCAGAAATCCTTCTTGCTATGTCTTGAGCTTGCGTTGGTTTTCCTTGAAGAGGAAAGGGTGATGCAGCAATAGTACCGTAAGTATTTCCCTTAGTTTTTGAGAATCAAGGTATCGATCCAGTAGGAGGCTCCTCAAAAGTCCCATGCACCTACACAAACAAACAAAGAATTCGCAACCAACGCAATAAAGGGGTCGTCAATCCCTTCACGGCCACTTGCGAAAGTTAGATCTGATAGAGATAGTATGATAAGATAAATATATTTTTGGTATTTTATAATATAGATGAAAAAAGTAAAGATGCAAATAAAAGTATATTGAAAGCTTATATGATAAAAGATAGACCCGGGGGCCATAGGTTTCACTAGTGGCTTCTCTCAAGATAGCATAAGTATTACAGTGGGTGAACAAATTACTGTCGAGCAATTGATAGAAAAGCGAATAATTATGAGATTATCTAGGCATGATCATGTATATAGGCATCACGTCCGCAACAAGTAGGCCGAATCCTGCCTGCATCTACTACTATTACTCCACACATCGACCGCTGTCCAGTATGCATCTAGAGTATTAATTTCATAAGAACATAGTAACGCATTAAGAAAGATGACATGATGTAGAGGGATAAAATCAAGCAATATGATATAAACCCCATCTTTTTATCCTCGATGGCAACAATACAATACATGCCTTGCAACCCTTTCTGTCACTGGGTAAGGACACCGCAAGATTGAACCCAAAGCTAAGCACTTCTCCCATGGCAAGAAAGATCAATCTAGTAGGCCAAACCAAACTGATAATTCGAAGAGACTTGCAAAAATAACTCAATTATACATAAAAGAATTCAGAGGAGATTCAAATATTTCTCATAGATAAACTTGATCATAAACCCACAATTCATCGGATCTCAACAAACACACCACAAAAGGAGTTTACATCGAATAGATCTCCACAAGTGAGGGGGAGAACATGGTATTGAGATCCAAAAAGAGAGAATAAGCCATCTAGCTAATAACTATGGACCCGAAGGTCTCTGGTAAACTACTCACAACTCATTAGAGGGGCTATGGCGTTGATGTAGAAGCCCTCCATGGTCGATTCTTCCTCCGGCGGAGCACCGGCGAAGGCTCCAAGATGGGATCTCGCGGATATAGAAGGTTACGGTGGTGGAAATTGTTTTTCGTTGGCTCCCTGGATATTTTCGGGGTACGTAGGTATATATAGGAGGAAGAAGTACGTGGTGGCCGCTCGTGGGGCCCAGGAGACAGGGGGCGCGCCCTCGTATCCCCTGGCTGCCTCGATTGCTTCTTGACTTGCACTCCAAGTCCTCTGGATCACGTTCGTTCCAAAAATCACGCTCCCGAAGGTTTCATTCCGTTTGGACTCCGTTTGATATTCCTTTTCTTCGAAATACTAAAATAGGCAAAAAAAACAGCAATACGGGCTGTGCCTCCGGTTAGTAGGTTAGTCCCAAAAATGATATAAATATGTAAAATAAAGCCCATAAACATCCAAAAGGGGTAATATAATAGCATGGAACAATCAAAAATTATAGATACGTTGGCGACGTATCAGAGGGGATTGAACACATCAGGTGGGGGGAGGATTGACATCAATCGATTCTGCATCTACGGCTCATAGGTTATTTTCTGATTACATCGGGGGCGGGGATTGGATTGCCTAGCCGCGGTGACCCTAGAGTCGCATCGAGCAGCGGCAACAGGGGGGCATAGTCATCTTCTTTTCTTCCTCATCAGCTTCATCCTCATCGTCTTTGTCAAGAACTATGGGTCTTGAACGACCGCCTGCCGCCGGCGCCCTGGCCACCATCCGCGCCTCGACGTTGTCGGACCCCGACGACCTGAACGTACTACTCCAGTACGCCACGACACGCTGGTCTTGAGTCGCCTTGTACTGACTGTACTTGGCCCATCAAGCGTTGCTGGAGTCTGCCTGATTCATGGTCCAGCGCAGGATGTTCATGACATCGCGCCCTTGGTTGGGTCCGAAACCAGTGTCTTCATCACAGTGTCGGCCTCCTTGTGCATGTCATCGATCTTGCTGAAGTTCGAGCACACTTCCATGGCGGTGTTGCTCTTGGCATCGGCGATGCACTCCTCGATCGATGATTGCAGCCATTCGGCAGCAGGTGCTACTTCCCTCGCTGCCTTGGCTCTTTTGTTGCCATTAGGGCGCGCATCTGCCGCCGCCGCCGAGGCAGGCGCGTCCGGGTTGTAGGCGTCCTTGGCCTTGGCGAGAGCGAGCTGACACTCTGTCCATTTCTCGCACGACTCGATCCTGGTGAACACGTGAAGGAATTTGAACTCTTGGTCGATGTTGTCCTGGTGAAACATGTTGAACATATGAACCATCTGCACAGCTGAAGAACAAGTGTCAGCGAAGTACATGACGGAGAACTGGGCCGGCGACCGATGGCCATACCTGACTCTCAACGTTGGCGCGCTTTCCGGGCGAGCCGCGGCCTCCTCTTGAATCCCACGCCACTTGTTGCAGGCCGCCTGGATGGTCGCCCAATGGTTTGCCATGGCATTCTCGCCACGTTTCATGTGGATGCTGGCGAAGTCAGGGTCGACCAACTTGCGCTCGCCGAACGCCGTATTGATCCTTCTCTAGTACTTTTGAGCGTTCTGATTCGAGCCGGTGATTGATACGTCTCCAACGTATCTATAATTTTTGATTGTTCCATGGTATTATGTTACCCCTTTTGGATGTTTATGGGCTTTATTTTACACATTTATATCATTTTTGGGACTAACCTACTAACCGGAGGCCCAACCCGTATTGCTTTTTTTTTTGCCTATTTCAGTATTTCGAAGAAAAGGAATATCAAACGGAGTCCAAACGGAATGAAAACCTTCGGGAGCGTGATTTTTGGAACGAACATGATCCAGAGGACTTGGAGTACAAGTCAAGAAGCAACCGAGGTGGCCATGAGATAGGAGGGCGCGCCCCTGTCTTGTGGGCCCCTCGGGCGGCCACCGACGTACTTCTTCCTCCTATATAAGCTTCACGTGCTCGAAAACATCCAGGAGCCAACGAAACACAATTTCCACCACCATAACCTTCAGATCCATGAGATCCCATCTTGAGCCTTCTCACGGCGCCTCGCCGGATGGGGAATCGACCACGGAGGGCTTCTACATCAGCACCATAGCCCCTCCAATGAGTTGTGAGTAGTTTACCACAGACCTTCGGTCCATAGTTATTAGCTAGATGGCTTCTTCTCTTTTCGATCTCAATACAATGTTCTCCCCTCTCTTGTGGAGATCTATTCGATGTAAATTCTTTTTATGTGTGTTTGTCGAGATCCGATGAATTGTGGGTTTATGATCAAGTTTATCTATGAGAAATATTTGAATCTCCTCTGAATTCTTTTATGTATGATTGAGTTATCTTTGCTAGTCTCTTCAATTATCGCTTTGGTTTGGCCTACTAGATTGATCTTTCTTGCCATGGGAGAAGTGCTTAGCTTTGGGTTGAATCTTGCAGTGTCCTTTCCCAAAGGATGTTAGGGCAGCAAGGCACGATTGTATTGTTGCCATCGAGGATAAAAAGATGGGGTTTATATCATATTGCTTGAGTTTATCCTCTACATCATGTCATCTTTCTTAATGCGTTAGTCTGTTTTTATGAACTTAATACTCTAGATGCAAAAGTGTGAGTCGGTCGATGTGTGGAGTAATAGTGGTAGATGCAGGCAGGAGTCGGTCTACTTGTTGCGGATGTGATGCCTATATACATGATCATGCCTAGATAATCTCATAATTATTCTCTTTCCTATTAATTTCTCGACAGTAATTTTTTCACCCACCGTAATACTTATGCTATCTTGAGAGAAGCCTCTAGTGAAACCTATGGCGCCCGGGTCTATCTTTTATCAAATAAGCTTTCAATCTACTTTTATTTGCATCTTTACTTTTTGCATCTATATTATAAAATACCAAAAACATATTTATCTTATCATACTATCTCTATTAGATCTCACTTTCGCAAGTGGCCGCGAAGGGATTGACAACCCCTTTATTGCGTTGGTTGCGAGTTCTTTGTTTGTTTGTGTAGGTGCGTGGGACTTTTGAGGAGCCTCCTACTTGCTGCATCACCCTTCCCTCTTCAAGGAAAACCAACGCAAGCTCAAGACGTAGCAAGAAGGATTTCGGCGCCGCTGTCGGGAGGTCTTCGCCAAGTCAAGACATACCAAGTACCCATCACAAACTCATCTCCTCGCATTTACATTATTTGCCATTTGCCTCTCGCTTTCCTCTCCCCACTTCACCCTTGCCGCTTTATTCGCCTCTCTTTCCCAATCTCCTCTCTCGCTTGCCTTTTTGTTTGCTTGTGTCTCCATGTGCCTTCTATGTGCTTGCATCTTTGCTTGCTAAAATCTATTGTTATGGATCCACTTAAAGTGTTCTACTTGGATCATCTTTGATCCTTATGCGCCAGGTCAAAACCCCAACTAGCCTAGTTGATGGGAAATCTTTAGATGACCATGCTCATTTTGTCGCCACCGCTTGTCCTAAAAGGGAGACTCTTATGGGATCAAATAAATAGATTGATGTGTTATGCTTGGAATCTTTGTGAAATTTGTGATTTTACCTGTTGCCCTAAGAACCCTAAAAAACACGTTCCCTACCTATGTGAGTTTAATGAAAATGAAATCTTATCATGTTATGCAAAGGGTGTTTATACTTACTATGATATCGAACAAATTGAAGAATTTGTTGCTTTTAAGGGTGCTTATGAAGTTGCTTCTTTGATTGAAAAGTATGATATTACTCTCTACGAATCGGAAAATTTTGACATACTGTATTATAAAGAATTTTGAAATATTGCTATGAAAACTATGCTCATAATGTCTATGTCAAAGAATTTATTGAGAGAATGACTGTTGCTTTGGAAGAAAATAATGATATGCATGAATCTATAGATAATGATGATTCTGATGATTTGATTGAAATATCCCTTGATGAACATGATGCTTGCTATTCTTGTGGCCATGATGCCAATATTTATGAAGATTAATTTGCTATAGTTCCTTATGTTAAACATGAGATCGTTGCTATTGCACCCAAAAAGCTTGATTGCAATGATTTTACTATAAATTCTCTTGATGTCAATTGTGCTAATGATATGCAAAACCCTAAGCTTGGGGATGCTAGTGTTGCTATGTTTACTACTTGTTGCAATGATCATGATTGGGGTGATTCTTATTATGTTCTTGAAAATTTATTTAAGCCCCATGATGAATATGAGATTGATAATAGTGTTTGCAATATTGAAAGTGGGTTTGGAAGAGTGTCAACTTTAGATCCCACATATTTGGAGAATGTTCAATCTTATGAAATTTTTGAGAAAAGTGGGTTTGGAGAGGTCATGACTTTAGTTAATGTTAATCCCACTATCTTGGAAGAGTGTCAACTTTGCATGCATGTGGATCGTGTTGAGAATATGTTATGTGATATCTATTTTGTTGAATTTGCTTATGATCCTACATGTAATTATTATGAGAGAGGAAAATATGGTTGTAGAAATTTTCCTGTTACTAAATTACCTCTTGTCATGTTGAGATTGTTATCGTCTCTTTCTTCTTCCTTGCATATGCTAGTTTTTGCTTGCCAATTTGTTTGCTTATAATATGTGTAACGCCCCGGATACAACTTTCCATATTCGTAACTCCAACTCCTGCCTTTTCCGGAGATGCGATATATTATTTTTCTCCGAGGTTGGGTTTTTGTCTTTCGTTTTGCATTTTGTTCTTTTTGTCTTCTTCATGGACTCGTTCTTCTTCCTTGCGGGATTTCGGGCAAGATGACCGCTACCCTGGATCTCACTACTATCATTGCTATGCTAGTTGCTTTGTTCTATCGCTATGCTGCGCTACCTATTACCTGCTTATCAAGCCATACCATATTGCCATGAACCTCTAACCTTTGACACCATTCCTAGCAAACCGTTGTTTGGCTATGTTAACGCTTTTGCTCAGCCCCTCTTATAGCGTTGCTAGCTGCAGGTGAAGTTGAAGATTTCTCCATGGTGGACAGGGTTTTGTTGGGATATCACAATATCTCTTATATTATTAATGCATCTATATATTTGGTGAAGGGTGGAAGGCTCGGCCTTATGCCTGGTGTTTTGTTCCACTCTTGCCGCCCTAGTTTTCGTCATACCGGTGTTATGTTCCCGGATTTTGCGTTCCTAACGCGGTCGGGTGATTTATGGGACCCCCCTGACAGTTCACTTTGAATAAAACTTGTCTAGCAAGGCCCAACATTGACTTTTACCATTTGCCTCACCACCACCTACTTTTCCCTTGGGAGTAATTAACCCAAGGGTCATCTTTATTATAGCCCCCCCCCGGGCCAGTGCTTGTCTAAGCGTTGGCCCAAACTAGAGCACCGTGCGGGACCATCCCTTGGCAACTTGGGTTACGTCGGTACTGTGACGCTTAGCTCATCCGGTCGTGGCTCGAGGCGAGATATCTTGCGGCTACTATCGGGATGTCGGCACGCCGCGGGCTTTGCTGGTCTTGTTTTACCATTGTCGAAATGTCTTGATGTACCGGATACCGAGTCGATCGGAGTGTCTCGGTGAAGATCTATTCCTTCGATGATCGCGAGAGCTTGTCATGGGCTAAGTTGGGACACCCCTGCAGGGTATAAACTTTTGAGAGCCGTGCCCACGGTTATGTGGCAGATGGGAATTTGTTAATGTCCGGTTGTAGATAACTTGACACCAGATCCGAATTAAAATGCATCAACCGTGTGTGTAGCCGTGATGGTCTCTTCTCGGCGGAGTCCGGGAAGTGAACACGGTTTCTGTGTTATGTTTGACGTAAGTAGGTGTTCAGGATCACCTCTTGATCATTGCTAGCTTCACGACCGTTCCGCTTGTTTCTCTTCTCGCTCTCATTTGCGTATGTTAGCCACCATATCATGCTTAGTCGCTGCTGCAACCTCACCACTTTACCCCTTCCTTTCCCATTAAGCTTTGCTAGTCTTGATACCCATGGTAATGGGATTGCTGAGTCCTCGTGGCTCACGGATACTTCAAAACCAGTTTGCGGTGCCTATGTTACCGAAAGGTGCGCAACCCAGCTCAAGGAGGAGCTCGTTGAAGATCTTGCCCTTTGTGTTGTTTCGTTCTAGTTGATCAGTAGTGGAGCCCAGTTGGGGTCGATCGGGGACCTTTTGTCGCATTTGGGGTTCTTCTTTTATTTTGGTTCCGTAGTCGGACCTTGATTGTATCTGTATGATGTTATGCTTTATTCATGTAATTGTGTGAAGTGGCGATTGTAAGCCAACTATGTATCTCTTTCCCTTATGTATTACATGGGTTGTGTGAAGATTACCTCACTTGCGACATTGCTTTCAATGCGGTTATGCCTCTAAGTCGTGCTTCGACACGTGGGAGATATAGCCGCATCGAGGGCGTTACAAGTTGGTATCAGAGCCTTCCCCGACTTAGGAGCCCCCTCTACTTGATCGTTTTTAGCGGCCGAGTTGTGTCTAGAAAAATGTTTTGAGTCATTTAGGATTATATATATCGGAGAGTTAGGAATTCTTTTTACTCCTCAGTCCCTTCATCGCTCTGGTGAGGTCCCCTGACGTAGAGTTTTGACTCTTCTCTTCTCAAATTTCACTAAAAATTTTTTTTTAGGATCACGCGGGTATCTTGGAATCATTCCGATGGTTTTATGATGACAACATTGTATTGGTGCCTCCCGTCAGCAGGGGTTTAGTGGAGGTGTCCCGGGGAGTTGAGCTCTGAGGTGTTGTCGTCATAATTTTATCGTTGCAGTTCTGGAATACCTGAGTTTAGTACGCCGACATCGAAAATCTCTTTTATGCAGTTGTTGGTGAGATAACCCCGCTAACCCAGTACTGAGGTGAGTACGGGAGTATTGCCATGACTTGTATAACGGATGCTTTTCGAAGGTTGAGGTAGATGATTTCCGAAGGTTTCTTGGTTATGTGTTGACGGATGGATACAACTTGGATGTAGGTATTGTTAGTTTGGGTGAGATATATTGCTTCCCCTGTATCCCCAACACCAGATTGCATAACCAGAAAGTTTCAGGAGTTTTATAGGTGGGAATTCAAGTAGCTCCTAGAATATATTTCCGACAGATGCATGATATGGGATTGGGTAAATCTCTATCATATGTTTGTTCCGGCTTATTCTGCAAGCCAATCATTTGTTTTATTTTATTTGTGGTATTCGAGTTGCTTCGAAGTCAAATGTTGAATCCATACTTTTCTTAAACGGTGTTCTCATATTTCTATGTGAATACTAATCCTTCTTGATCATTGAGGTTGTCATGTTAATCCTTTTCCGACCGGTGCGCTTCTCTTCGAGATGATCCCATCATTCTCCCCATCCGCAAGATCAAATCTAAGTTTTCTCAACGGTGTTTGTTTCATTCGTCCCAAGTTGCCTTTGTTTTTCCCGCCCTCCCACCCTTTTTCTTCAAGGACACAGATTTCTTAATCAAGTATCCATTTATTCATGTGAAGTCTCTTCATTCTTTTCAATCAATGTTCTTATCCGGTGATTTCCCATGAAGATGCTCAACAGTTTCAAGTTCATCATCCTTCGTTCTTTTTTCTTCTCCGGTGGATCCAATTCAAGCTTTCAGTGTTGATCATATTCCTTTCCTCATTTCTAATGCTTTATCGTGCCGATGCACCTCTTAATCATTCTACTTCTTGCTATTTGTTATTCCGGAGTGCTCAAGATATCTCAAAGATTCGTGTTTCCATTCTTAATTCGTTCAAGCTCTTTCGAGATTGGTATCTCATTCAAGTCATTTAATTCAACCGGTGCAACATCTCTTTTAAATCTTTTCAACGGTGTTCTTTTGAGTGGGCCCTAACCCACAGGTCATTTCCCAGGATCTTACCTGACTCTTCTATTTTCCCAGAGCTATCCTAAATTCTTCTCCAAGTTTGACGTAAGAATGAGTTGTCATCAGTCAAATGCTTTTCTCCAAGATCTTTCAAATTCTTTTCATAGTTGGCTCAACCTCTTCGCTTTTGATTCTTCCGGTGTGCCTCAATAATTCTTGGTGGTGTTTCTCGTTGTCATTCTCATCATTTGAAGAACGAAGAAGAGTTTCTCTTTAATCTTGCTCTATTCTCTTCAAGATTCATGGTGCTAGCTTGTTGCCTTCCTCTCATAATTGTTTTCGGTTGTGAGAATCTTTTTCACCCATCCGGAGCATTTTAGGAGTCTTTTCAGTTACATTCTTTGAAGCCCATCATCTCAGTATTATTCATTCAAGCTTTCAGCTCTCGTTCTCCAAATCTTACCGGTGCATCATTCAAATATCCTCTAACCAGTTCATGATCTCTTCGTTCTCATGTATCTACATCCCCTCAAGTATCTTCATTCATTTTCCAATTCTTCCCGGTGAATTGTGCCTTTGCTACGTTCATTCTCAATTCTTACGGTGGTTCTTTCAAGATCTCTCTTCCTTGTTCATTATATCAATTCATTCGTTGTTTCCAAATCCCACCGGTAGTTCCATCAATACCTTCTGAAGTTTATGCTATATCTCTCTTAATCCTTTTTTTCAATGGGAATAAGTAATATGCCAAATCCGTTGCTTGTCATCAATTAAATTTGATGAAGGATAAGCATACAATATTCTTATTTACTCGAGGTGACTAAATTCTTTTCTTCCGGAGATTATTCATGATGAATAAATTCTTGATTACAAGTGATTCATCTTTATTTCCGGAGTTGGTCATCATATCACATTCTCGGTTCGAGAGGCTTCATCTTTCTTTTCGGAGTTCCAAGTTATCTCAATTATCTCGTCGCGAAGCTCCATCTAAATCATTGAAAGGATTCACCTTGTGTTTTTAACTTCTCCTTCTTTCTATCATCCTTTTATTACCAGAGTTTCTTCATGGTGGTTCCTCAAGGATTCTTTTCATTCTTTAGTTGTTCTTCAAGTTTTCTCTCGAAGTTATGACCCGTCAAGCTATACTCTAAATTAAACATGGTGCTTAACACATGTTTTGTTTTGAGGAGTTCAAGCATTCTTCATCTTGCATTCCGAAGTGCAATTCTCTCTATCTTATCTTTTGAGATGGTGTTATGTCACTCTTGACAATTTCCTTCATGTTTCATGATTCATATTGTTGTCAAAAGTGAGGTATTTTATATCCATCAATCTCTTCGTTGGAGTTATCTTGGGTTATATTTCACCTGAAGCTTTCCCTAAGGATTGTTGCTATTTATGGTGCTTATAAATGACCCAAGTTCTTCTTTATCCTCCCGGTGATATAGCTTTCTCGTCTCCTTGTTCGTATCAATGAAATTCTTTTCCCGTGCTTGGAAGGTTGTCACCTCATAGTTTTGAGATGTGTTCCATAAGCCCACAACAAGCTTGTTCTTTTCGTTGTTGGTCTTCCAACAACTCTATTCTAACCTTCTTGCAAGGGTGCTTTCAAAGATCATTTGTGGCAGAAGTTGGCATTTTCTTCTCCATTCTGTTATTCCAATGATCTATATTCTATTCTTTCTTCCGGAGGCATTGTGATGTTGCTCTCTTCACTCATTATCTCGAATTGTTAGGATCGTGTTCTTTTCGTGCTTATCCATTTAACCGGAGTGTTGTATCATCTCTTCAATATCTTTTCATCTCATCAAGTTTTCTTCTCTTTTCTACCGGAGAGCTGTCCAAATTCAGCCATTCTTGTTCCTTGGCTATCTCATTATACCGAGGTGGTCATATTCTTTTCGTTCGTGAAGCTCTTATTTCCATGTCTTTCAACCTTCAAGTCCTCGTAATACTCCTTGTTCCTCTTTTCTAACGGATTGTTTGCAATCTTGATCATTTCCATCGTACTCTTTCTTTCAATTTGTTCAACCTCTCAAGGTTCTTTGGTTTCACTATTTTGTCGAAGAAGCAACTTAGTTCACCTCTTCTCTTCCTCTTCCTTTTCCCTCCGGTGCCATCCTAGATCTCGGGACGAGATCCTCTCGTAGTGGTGGAGTGTTGTAACGCCCCGGATACAACTTTCCATATTCGTAACTCCAACTCCTGCCTTTTCCGGAGATGCGATATATTATTTTTCTCCGAGGTTGGGTTTTTGTCTTTCGTTTTGCATTTTGTTCTTGTTATGCATCTCGTCTCATGTCATCATCTGCATTTCATCTACATGTTTTTAAAAACTTGCATCCGTTCGGGTTCCCCCGGTTCTCTCCGTTGTCCGTTCGGAGTCCAGACACACTCGCACGCGCCCGCGGCACCCCCCGAAATATTATTTTATAAGCGGCATAAAAATGTTCTCGGAATGGGTTGAAGCTTGGCATGCGGTCTTATTATAGTGTAGACAGGCCGCCTGCCAAGTTTCGTCGCATTCAGAGTTCGTTTGACTGCCCAACCCTTAAATATATAACCGCGATATAGTCGGTATATTCGTCGGGTGTTTTCGGTCTCCGAAAACCGTTGCTGGGCTGCCTTCTCTTCTCTCCTCTTAGCCTAGCCCATCTACACAGCCCACCAACCCCTCTCATAGTCCCTCTCTGCTCCGGAGCCGTTCGATGGCGATCGTACGCTCCGAAAAGCCCCCAAAACCCCCCAACCCTAGCCTCTTTTCCTATATATAGACCCCTCTCTCATTTTTGGCCTCCTACCTACCCTCCTCTATTCCCGCAGCCAGCCGCCGCTCCTCCTCGTTTTCAGCGCCGGTCGCTCCCCACTTGGCCACTTGCCACGCCGCCCACACCGCCGCGCCGCCACAGCGTCGCCCGGCCAACCGGCGCCACGTCGTCCCCCAAAGAGCTCTCCCACCGCGCCAGCCCTCCCGAGCCCAGGCCAGCCCGCTGGGCCCCGATCTGGCCGAGGCCCGCTCCACGCCGCTACCCCTCGGCGCTTCGCCTCCTGCGCCCGACACCGGGATGCGCCACCGTCGCCGACAGCCGGCCCCGCCGCCGCACTTCGCCCCTCCGCCGGCGACCTTCCAGGTTGCGCCGTCCCTCGCCACCTCTCTTCCTCTATCTCTCCTCGCCCCGCCTGAGCTCGTTCTCCCCTGCAGGTGCGCCGCCCTGCCGTCCTAGGTCGTCAAGCTCCGCCGCTGCCGGATCCAGCCCGGAGCCAACCGGATCCGCCGGATCCGACCCACGTGCGCCGTTCCCGGCCTCCCCTGCCCGACCTCGACCTGCCTGCATCGCGCCGCCGTGCCAAGGGACCCCTGCCGCCGCCGCCATGCCCTAGCGGGAGCGAGCAGAGAGCCGCTTCGCTCCGGTGCCGTTGACCGCGCCTCCAGCGCTGGGCAGCGGCCTCGAGCCCAACAAGCCCAGCGCCCACCCAAAGATCGCAAGGCCCAGCCAGCCTCCTCTGCTTCGAACCGCCCAAGGCCGGGGTGAGCAGCCCCTCCAGATCCCTCCTCAGGCACTTTGTTGGGCCAATCAGTTTCGGCCCGCGTAGGTTTTTTAGCATCTGTGAATTTGTCTAATTATCCAAATGATTTACGCTTTCTGAAAACCCCACAGTAGTTCATGCATTAATAACTCATTAATCGTGCATCGGATTAAAATGATTTAAACATGTAAAATGCTTAGAATTTTGTGTAGATTAATAATATGCCATTTTCATCCATGTTTAAAATGTTTAAAATGTTGTTTACATTAATTTGCTCCTATGCCATGCTAAAATGATTTATTTCATAACTATTTAACCGTAACTCCGAATTTAATAAACTTTATATGTAAATGGGGTGGAAAAATGCCTAGTTTAACATGGTCCACTTTATTTTCCTGTTTAACAACATTAAAATTGTGTTTAGGGCAGAACAGTACCAAATTCGAATATTGCTCATGAGGATTTTCCGGAATTGTTGTTTGTTGTTCCGGCCTCATTTAAACTTGCCTAGATAGGTAGTTTTATTATGCTTCACCCCTTGACATGTTTAACAACATTTAACATTGTTGTGTACCTAAACGAGAGCGAACTAAATAACTCGGATGTGGTGTTTCGTCAATATGCAACTCGTTGCATCTTGAGCTCCACTTAACTTGTAGTGTTGTTTGTTGCACTTTGCCATGCCATGCCTCATTAAACCGGACATGCATCATACTTGTTTGTGCATCATGCCATGATTATGCGATGGTTGTTTACCATGTTGTTTGCTTCTTTCCGGTTTGCTTCTCTCGTTAGCTTCGGTTTCGTTCCGGAGTTGTGAGGATTCGTTCGACTACGTCCGTTTGTCTTCTTCATGGACTCGTTCTTCTTCCTTGCGGGATTTCAGGCAAGATGACCGCTACCCTGGATCTCACTACTATCATTGCTATGCTAGTTGCTTTGTTCTATCGCTATGCTGCGCTACCTATTACCTGCTTATCAAGCCATACCATATTGCCATGAACCTCTAACCTTTGACACCATTCCTAGCAAACCGTTGTTTGGCTATGTTAACGCTTTTGCTCAGCCCCTCTTATAGCGTTGCTAGCTGCAGGTGAAGTTGAAGATTTCTCCATGGTGGACAGGGTTTTGTTGGGATATCACAATATCTCTTATATTATTAATGCATCTATATATTTGGTGAAGGGTGGAAGGCTCGGCCTTATGCAGTGTTTTGTTCCACTCTTGCCGCCCTAGTTTTCGTCATACCGGTGTTATGTTCCCGGATTTTGCGTTCCTAACGCGGTCGGGTGATTTATGGGACCCCCCTGACAGTTCACTTTGAATAAAACTTGTCTAGCAAGGCCCAACATTGACTTTTACCATTTGCCTCACCACCACCTACTTTTCCCTTGGGAGTAATTAACCCAAGGGTCATCTTTATTATAGCCCCCCCCCGGGCCATTGCTTGTCTAGCGTTGGTCCAAACTAGAGCACCGTGCGGGACCATCCCTTGGCAACTTGGGTTACGTCGGTACCTGTACGCTTAGCTCATCCGGTCGTGGCCTGAGACGAGATATGCGCGGCTACTATCAGGATGTCGGCACGCCGGCAGGCTTTGCTGGTCTTGTTTTACCATTGTCGAAATGTCTTGATGTACCGGGATACCGAGTCTGATCGGAGTGTCTCGGGTGAAGATCTATTCCTTCGATGATCGCGAGAGCTTGTCATGGGCTAAGTTGGGACACCCTGCAGGTATAAACTTTCGAGAGCCGTGCCCGCGGTTATGTGGCGATGGGAATTTGTTAATGTCGGTTATAGATAACTTGACACCAGATCCGAATTAAAACGCATCAACCGTGTGTGTAGCCGTGATGGTCTCTTCTCGGCGGAGTCCGGGAAGTGAACACGGTTTCTGTGTTATGTTTGACGTAAGTAGGTGTTCAAGATCACCTCTTGATCATTGCTAGCTTCACGACCGTTCCGCTTGTTTCTCTTCTCGCTCTCATTTGCGTATGTTAGCCACCATATCATGCTTAGTCGCTGCTGCAACCTCACCACTTTACCCCTTCCTTTCCCATTAAGCTTTTCTAGTCTTGATACCCATGGTAATGGGATTGCTGAGTCCTCGTGGCTCACGGATACTTCAAAACCAGTTTGCGGTGCCTATGTTACCGAAAGCGGTGACGCAACCCAGCTCAAGGAGGAGCTCGTTGAAGATCTTGCCCTTTGTGTTGTTTCGTTCTAGTTGATCAAGAGTGGAGCCCAGTTGGGGTCGATCGGGACCTTTTGTCACATTTGGGGTTCTTCTTTTATTTTGGTTCCGTAGTTGGACCTTGATTGTATCTGTATGATGTTATGCTTTATTCATGTAATTGTGTGAAGTGGCGATTGTAAGCCAACTATGTATCTCTTTCCCTTATGTATTACATGGGTTGTGTGAAGATTACCTCACTTGCGACATTGCTTTCAATGCGGTTATGCCTCTAAGTCGTGCTTCGACACGTGGGAGATATAGCCGCATCGAGGGCGTTACAATATGCCTATGCATAGGAAGTATGTTAGACTTAGATGTGTTTGTCACGTGTTTTTATGATGCTCTCTTTGTGCTTCAATTCTTGTCTTTCATGTGAGCATCATTGAAATCTCAATGCCTAGCTAGGGGCGTTAAACGATAGCGCTAGTTGGGAGGCAACCCAATTTTTTTTTGTTTTTTTTGTTTTTGTTTAGTAATAAATTTTGCATCTACCTTCTGTTTAGATATGTTTTTATCTTTTAGTTAGTGTTTGTGCCAAGTAGAACCTAGAGGATAACCTATGATGATAGTTGATTTGATTCTGCTGAAAAACAAAAACTTTGCACGAACGCAATTAGTTTTGTTAAATCACAGAAACATGCTTTTGCGTTGATTCTTTTAGCTTCTGATCAATAGACAAATTTTCCAGGACTTCCTATTTTGGTAGGATTTTTAGAGTTCCAGAATTTGCGTTAGTTACAGATTGCTACAGATTGTTCTGTTTTTGACAGATTCTGTTTTTCGTGTGTTGTTTGCTTATTTTGATGCATCTATGGCTAGTAAAATAATTTATAAACCATAGAGAAGTTGGAATACAGTAGGTTTGACACCAAATAAAGAATGAGTTCATTACAGTACCTTATGTGGTGGTTTTGTTTTCTTTCAATAATGGAGCTTATAAGATTTCCTGTTGAGTTTTGTGTTGTGAAGTTTTCAAGTTTTGGGTAAAGCTTTGATGGACTATGGAATAAGGAGTGGCAAGAGCCTAAGCTTGGGGATGCCCATGGCACCCCAAGATATTCAAGGATAGCCAAAAGCCTAAGCTTGGGGATGCCCAGAAGGCATCCCTCTTTAAATCTTCATTCATTGGTAACTTTACTTGGAGCTATATTTTTATTCGCCACATGATATGTGTTTTGCTTGGAGCGTCGTGTATTATGTTAGTCTTTGCTTTTTAGTTTACCACAATCATCCTTGATGTACACACCTTTTGGGAGAAGCCCACTTGATTAGAATTTGCTAGAATACTCTATGTGCTTCACTTATGTCTTTTAAGCTTGATAGTTTTTGTTCTAGTACTTCACTTATATCTTTTAGAGCATGGCGGTGGCTTAATCTTGAAGAAATTGCTAGTCTCTCATGCTTCACTTATATTATTTTGAGAGTCTTTTAGAACAGCATGGTATTTGCTATGGTTACAAATTTGGTCCTAGAATGATGAGCATTCAAGTTGGGTATAATAAAAACTATCATAGGAAGTGAATTGGATGCTATGATCAATTTGTTGCTTCATAATTGTTTTGAGATATAAAGGTAGTAATGTTAGGGCCATGCTAGTGGGTAATTATGAAATTGAGAAATACTTTTTTTGAAGTTGGCAAGTCCCGTAGCATGCACGTATGGTAAAAGTTGTGTGACAAATTTGTTGCATGAGGTGCTCTTTTGATTGTCTTCCTGATGAGTGGCAGTCGGGAACGAGCGATGGTCTTTTCCTACCAATCTATCCCTCTAGGGGAATGCGTAGTAGTACTTTGCTTCGAGGGCTAAGTAGACTTTTGCAATAAGTATATGAGTTCTTTATGACTAATGTGAGTCCATGGATATACGCACACTCACCCTTCCACTTTGCTAGCCTCTATTATACCGCGCAACTTTCACCGGTATCTTGCACCCAATATTTACCTTCCTCAAAACAACCACCATACCTACCTATTATGGCATTTCCATAGCCATTCCGATATATATTGTCATGCAACTTTTCACCGTTCCGTTTATTATGACACGTTCCATCATTCTCATATTGCTCTTTCCATGATCATGTAGTTGACATCGTATTTGTGGCAAGGCCACATTATAATTTTCATACATGTCGCTCTTGATTCATTGCATATCCCGGTACACCGCCGGAGTCATTCATATAGAGTCATATCTTGTTCTAGTTTTGAGTTGTAATTCTTGAGTTGTAAATCAATAAAAGTGTGATGATCTTCATTATTAGAGCATTGTCCCAGTGAGGAAAGGATGATGAAGACTATGATTCCTCCACAAGTCGGGATGAGACTTCGGACTTTAAAAAGAGAAAAAAAAAGAAGACGGAAAAAAGAAAAGAAAAAAAGAAAGGCCAAAGAAAAAAGAAGAAAAAAAAGAGGAAAAATAATGAGAGAAAAAGAGAGAAGGGACAATGCTACTATCTCTTTTCCACACTTGTGCTTCAAAGTAGCACCATGATCTTCATGATAGAGAGTCTCCTATGTTGTCACTTTCATATACTAAGTGGGAATCTTTCATTATAGAACTTGGCTTGTATATTCCAATGACGGGCTTCCTGAAAATGCCCTAGGTCTTCCTAAGCAAGCAAGTTGGATGCACACCCACTTAGTTCTTTTGTTGAGCTTTCATATATTTATAGCTCTAGTGCATCCGTTGCATGGCAATCCCTACTCACTCACATTGATATCTATTGATGGGCATCTCCATAGCCCATTGATACGCCTAGTTGATGTGAGACTATCTTCTCCCTCTTTTTGTCCTCACAACCACCACCCTATACCACCATAGTGTTATGTCCATGGCTTACACACATGTATTGCGTAAGAGTTGAAAAAAGATGAAGCGCGTTAAAAAGTATGAAACAATTGCTCGGCTCTTCATCGGGGTTGTGCATGATGGGAGTATTTTGTGTAATGAAAATGAAGCATGGCCTAACTATATGATTTTGTAGGGATAAGCTTTCTTTGGCTATGCTATTTTGATAGGACATGATTATTTGTTAGTATGCTTTGAAGCATTATTATTTTTATGTTTTATAAGCTTTTATCTTGAATAATTTGGAGCTGAACATTCATGCCACAATAAAGAAAATTACATTGAGAATTATGCTAGGTAGCATTCCACATCAAAAATTCTGTTTTTATCATTTACCTACTCGAGGACAAGCAGGAATTAAGCTTGGGGATGCTTGATACGTCTCCAACGTATCTATAATTTTTTATTGTTCTATGCTATTATATTACCCCTTTTGGATGTTTATGGGCTTTATTTTACACATTTATATCATTTTTGGGACTAACCTACTAACCGGAGGCCCAGCCCGTATTGCTGTTTTTTTGCCTATTTCAGTATTTCGAAGAAAAGGAATATCAAACGGAGTCCAAACGGAATGAAACCTTCGGGAGCGTGATTTTCTGGACGAACGTGATCCAGGGGACTTGGAGTGCAAGTCAAGAAGCAGCCGAGGCGGCCACGAGATAGGAGGGCGCGCCCACCCCCTCTCGGCGCGCCCCCCTGTCTCGTGGGCCCTTCGGGCGACCACCGACGTACTTCTTCCTCCTATATAAGCCTACATACCCCGAAAACATCCAGGGAGCCAACGAAACACAATTTCCACCACCGTAACTTTCTATATCCGCGAGATCCCTTCTTGGAGCCTTCGTCGGCCCTCCGCTGGAGGGGGAATCAACCACGGAGGGCTTCTACATCAACACCATAGCCCCTCCGATGAGTTGTGAGTAGTTTACCACAGACCTTCGGGTCCATAGTTATTAGCTAGATGGGTTCTTCTCTCTTTTTGGATCTCAATACAATGTTCTCCCCCTCTCTTGTGGAGATCTATTCGATGTAAACTATTTTTGCGGTGTGTTTGTCGAGATCCAATGAATTGTGGGTTTATGATCAAGTTTATCTATGATAAATATTTGAATCTCCTCTGAATTCTTTTATGTATGATTGAGTTATCTTTGCAAGTCTCTTCGAATTATCAGTTTGGTTTGGCCTACTAGTTTGATCTTTCTTGCCATGGGAGAAGTGCTTAGCTTTGGGTTCAATCTTGCGGTGTCCTTTCCCGAAGGATGTTAGGGCAGCAAGGCACGTATTGTATTGTTGCCATCGAGGATAAAAAGATGGGGTTTATATCATAGTGCTTGAGTTTATCCCTCTACATCATGTCATCTTTCTTAATGCATTACTCTGTTCTTGATGAACTTAATAATCTAGATGCAGGCAGGATCGGTCGATGTGTGGAGTAATAGTAGTAGATGCAGGTAGGAGTTGGTCTACTTGTTGCAGACGTGATGCCTATATACATGATCATGCCTAGATAATCTCATAATTATTCGCTTTTCTATCAATTGCTCGACAGTAATTTGTTCACCCACTGTAATACTTATGCTATCTTGAGAGAAGCCTCTAGTGAAACCTATGGCCCCCGGGTCTATCTTTTATCAGATAAGCTTTCAATCTACTTTTATTTGCATCTATATTATAAAATACCAAAAATATATTTATCTTATCATACTATCTCTATTAGATCTCACTTTCGCAAGTGGCCGTGAAGGCATTGAAACCCCTTTATTGCGTTGTTTGCGAGTTCTTTGTTTGTTTGTGTAGGTGCGTGGGACTTTTGAGGAGCCTCCTACTGGATTGATACCTTGGTTCTCAAAAACTGAGGGAAATACTTACGCTACTTTGCTGCATCACCCTTTCCTCTTCAAGGAAAACCAACGCAAGCTCAAGACGTAGTAGTGATCAGGTCGATGCTGACGGTCTTCCATGCTTTGGTGAGGCACTCGTCTTCCTTGGACGTCCACTTGACGCGAGGCTCGCCCGGCCTTGTGTTGGCCACCCGCTTCTTCTTTCTCCCTTTGGGCACCGGCTCCTCCTCCTCCTCCTCCTTGGCGTTGTCAAGCTCGTCCTCCATGTCGATGGCTGTGTCCAGAGTTTCGTCTTGCGCACAAAACCCGGGGCACGAAGTGGCAGCGACCGAGCCGCTTGTGATTATCTCGTCCATGTCGGTGTCAGTGCTGCTAAACTGTGGTGCCGAGCCGTGTGTGAAGGGTAGGGTCCCACGGCGCAGAGGCTACGCAGGAGAGCCTGAGTAAATCAGCAGTGAGAGTTGTACTGGGTGTTGAGGCCGGTACTGAACACGGGGGAGGGAGTGCGTGGGTCGGGGTTGAAGCCGGAGGGGGACGTGCGCGGCGCCGCGCCATGCGGGAAGGTGATGTTGGGGTTGAAGCCGCCATGTGCGTCGCCATCGGTGTAGCCAGGCGAGGGCGCGTACCCCCACAGTGGCGGTGAGAAGTTGGCCGGCGACGCGACGCTCAGCTGGCTCCCCCACGCAGCTTGTGGGTGCTGTCCGGCCTATTGAGGCGGAAGGTTTGCCATCGTCGCGCGAGACGCCTCCTCCTGCTCCGCCGCCGCGTCCATGGCCTCTTCATGATTAGCCTGTTCCGCCGATCAGCGGTGACCGCCTTCCGGCGATCAATGTCGGCCTTCCACTGGGCGTTCATCAAGCTCGGGGGCCTTGCCATCGGCGCCCCTTGGCTTCCTCTGCTTTGACTGGACGGAATCGATGGCTAGGCGAGGGGGTGCATACTTCTTCAGCGGCATGGTGGGAGGATCTGGGGAGAATGGTGGGATCGGCGGGGAAGAGGGGAGGGCACTGGGAAAATGGAGGGAAAGGAGGAAAATGATGGGAAATCGGTCGGTGTCGCCGACATCAGGCCCACACACCTTTTCGCTACGGCTGGTGCCTCCAGGCGCCCCTCGGTGCGTTGGGTTCGGCTTGGGTTCGTCGGTTGTAATTTTCGGCCCAAACTGACGATAAACAAGGATCTGGGGGAGTGGCTGGGCCGTTTTTTCCCTGCCGGCGCTAAAAATGGCGCCCTGGGGTGGGGGTGAGTGGAGATGGTCTAACAGTTTGTTATCTTCTTCCGACCCGAAGTGAGATCCCCTTTTCCCTCTCGCTCTGCTCCTCTTTCTTCCTCCAATCACGCAAACCCTTCTCGTCTCTCTCCTCTCGCTCCTTCTCTCCGGGCACACATGGTTTCTCTCCGCATGACAGATGTTGCGAAGCTCCCTCAAGCTGCTCCAATCGATGAAGTTCAAGTAGGCGATCGTGTTGCAATTTCAACACTCTATCGGCTCTGGTGCTGTCATACAGCGTAGGGCGATGGTGGATCCCGGTGTTGCGATGCAGCTACTCGCTAGTGACTCCTGGTGCTGCAAGCCGGATGGGGGCGTCATGGTGCAGGGTCATTGGCGTTGCGATGGAACACTCATCAGCGGCTGCCAGCGCTGCGATGCAGCTACTCGCCGGCGGCTCCCGGTGTTGCAAGCCGGATGGGGGCGAGGCAGTGCAGGGTAATTGTTGCTGCGACGCAAGGCTCATCAAGTCATCAGCGGCTGCCAGTGTTGCTATGCCGTGGATGCAGCCGTGAGTGCCGCGTCGGAGCTCCGTTGGCTAGGCGGGTGATTTCTTCGGCTGATTCGTAGCAGCCGCCCATTGTATAATCATTTTTCTAAATGTCCGGAGCATTTTTTAGAAGGGTCTGCCTATGTCACATCTAAATGTGAGATAATATCTCATATCTAACATGATGTCATCCTACATTAGCACCAACTAGACTCGACCTTTTTCCCGAGTTGATAGTCCAACCTTGACTCAGAACTGGGTCAACATTTTGTCCCAGTTGCAAGTCTACCGTCGACTCGCAACTGGGGCCCAATCTTGTTTTGTCCCAATTGCAAGTCCACCCTCGACTCGCCACTAGGTCTAACATTTTTTTGTCCTAGTTGCAAGTCCACCCTCGACTTGCAACTGGAGCGCGACCTTTTTTTGTGCCACTTGCAAGCCCGCACTTGACTCACAACTAGGCCCCGTTCTTTTTTTTTTCCAATTACATGTCCATCCTCGAGTCGTAACCAGGGTCTGACCTTTTTTTCCAGTTGCATGTCCACACTCGACTCACAACTGGGGCCCGAGCTTTTTTATGTCTAAGTTGCAATCCCACCCCGCACTCGCATCTGGGGCCCGACCTTCATTTTGTCTCAGTTGCAAGTCCGTCCTCAACTCGCAACCTAGACCCGACTATTTTTTGTCCCAGTTGCAAGTCCACCCATGACTCGTAGGAGTTGCGACAGAGTAGGTGCATGAATTTTTCGTGGGCGACAACAAAACAATAGAAAGAAAACGAAACAAAAAAACCAATACAATGGTGAGGCTTTATTTATGTGCTGATGTGGGATGATGTCATAGTTAGATTATCTCACATCTAGATGTGACATAGTCGGACCCAACTTTTTCAAATGCATGAACATTTTTAAATTGTACAAACAAATTTTTTATTCAAATGAAAATAGAATAAACTTATTCATGTCTCCCAAAAAATGTCCACACTCTAAAAATTGATCAGGGATTTGTGCATGTTTTCAAATTTTGTTCGAGAAGAAAATTTTCGGAATACCAAATTTTGTTCTTATTTGAAAATCTGAATTATAAAGTTTATTCACGTTTGAAAATACTTTTTCGAAATTTCAAAATTGTTTGTGTTTTAAAAAATATCGGACATTTCAAAAATAAAATTGCAATCTGTAAAAAAAAGTTCCAAAAAAAATTCAAACATTTTTTCTAATCTAAACACTGCGCTATGTTCTTAAATGTTTCTGGTTTACTAATTGTCAATAACAGTTGTTGGTTGGAGCGTAGGGGCTGTCATTTCCTAATATGGGGTAACGAGATCAATCTCTGTGTAGAGCACACGTCACTTGCTTTTTTTTGTCACGCTTCTGTCGGGAAAACAAAAAATATCTCACATCTAGTAGATGTTAGATAGCAACACCCTTTTCCTTTTGTCGAAAGAAAAAAAGTATTCAGTATGAGCTGGAGAGCCAAATCAGTTCAAACAGTTCCAATGCGGTCTCTCTTCGCAATAAATAAATAAATAAATAAATAAGCAAAACTGGAATAATAATTCAGTTTGGTCTCGTATGGGATAGACGGCTCCAAACTTGACAGCCGAATCAAATTACAACAGACTTGGCAGTCAAGTAGGTTCTGAATACGAAAGAAGTCCACAACCGATCTGATGTTTGATGCCGTCAGGAAACGACTTGGCAGCTCAATAAAAAGAGAGAAACTACGGGAGCCACGCTGCCATGGGCAACCGGCCGGAAGAAACAGCACCTCGGCGATGCCATGGATCGGATCTGCCCACGGACGTATTGACGGAGATCCTGCTGAGGCTCCCTCACGACATCATCGGCGAACGTGCCACGGATAGTTCGCAGGCTGTGGCCCTCCTATGGGGCATCAGCTCCGGGGTCGCCTACATCGTCGACGACCTCTCGTCGTCCTCGACGGGGAGATGCAAGGAGCTGTGGAGGAGCCCTAGCGGCCGCCCTGCTGCTACTAACTTGCACAGCGACTGGCAGCTGATCGGCACGTGCAATGGCCTGCTCTGTATATGCCACAACGGTGGCGACGTGACGATCGGCGGCGACATCACCCTGGTCAATCCAGCAACGAACGAGACGTTGCCCGTCCCCCCACTGCCATGCAATGGCCATTTTCGCCGGGAGTGCCTCCGCAGGCGGGAGTGGGATAGGGCGTACAACTTCGCGTACCACCCCAAGTCCGGGCGCTACAAGGTGGTGCACGTCCCCTGCAGCTTCGACGGGGTCTACGAGTCGACGCCGTGCACGTTCTCACGCTTGGGGAGGGCGCATGGCGGGAGGTTCCGGCCCCCTGTGGCGCGAGGTGCAACCTCAACGCCGGCATTATCAGTGTCGACGATGTGACATACTGGGTCACGGGACATGATCGCGACGCAAAGATCTTCTCGTTCGACCTCGACAACGAGCACATCGCCGCCTCCACCATATATATCGTTGCCCTATATGCCAGCTAGATGCGGTGGCTACGACTACAACCTGACGGAGGTGCACGGGAGGTTGGGAGTCATCATCCTCCGCAGCCCCTCGGGGAAGACGGAGGCATGGGCTTGGCATGAGGAGGTGGGGATGTGGACTCGGGTGGCCATCCTCACTTGTGCATGCCAACTTGCCAAGAGATCCCACGGCCACACTTCGCACGCGGCGAGTACTTCTTGATGTGCGAGGGGCAGCTGTTGTATTCGTACCTGCGGGATGGCACATTGTTGCCGTCCGGCTTGAGGCTGGTGTCCAACTACGTGAATGTAATTCGGAAGGATAAGGGGACATTGGTCGCCAAGATGAATGGTGGGGGCTACAAAGTTGAGTATCGGGCGTTTGCTTACGTCAAGACGTCGGAGTCACTACGTGTTTACGCAGCCAAGTAGTGTCTAGTTAATGTGTACTCCCCGTTTCACTATATGTTGTGTCCATTTGTCCACTGAAAAATACCCAAGGATGTGATGAATATTTGCACTTTCTAGTTTGTGTTGCTATTATATAGCTTTCTGAAACACTCGTATTTATTGGCCCCTCGTATTCTTGGGTCAATTTGACCATAGATTTGACGAGTATATTTTGCTACTACAAGTTATTTTGTGGAGAATTATAACAAACTCCTTCCGTTCCAAAATATATGTCATTTTAGGGATTTCAATAAGGGACTACATATGGAGCAAAATAAGTGAATATGCACTCTAAAGTACGTCTATATACATCAGTATCAGTATGTAGTTTATATTGAAATCTCTAAAAGACTTATATTTAGAAACGGAGGGAGTAGAATACTGGGGGACTATAAACCCGGACAGAGGAAATAATATGTTGTTTAAGATATACTTTACACGACATCATGAAGATCAGCGACAAGGATAAGGGGTCATTTGTTTTTTGTATTTTTTGAAACCTTGTCGGAAGGGCGGGTATTCCTGCAGTTCATTAGTTCATTAAGAACAAGAGCAATTGTCATCTCCTGTCGGCGCCGTCGCAGGTCTACCTCGTCTCCTGTGTGACGGAGTCGATTCCGGCGAATCATAGGGGGTCCCGAGCTAGTAGCATAGATGCGATGGTAACAAGAACATGAGGTTTTACCCAGGTTCAGACTCTCTCAAAGAGATAATACCCTACGTCCTATTTGTGATTGTATTGATTGGGGTGAAGTACAAAGTATGGATTGATCTACCACAAGATTGTTTTATGTGTCTATGAGCCATACCCATTGTTTATGTAGATATACCAGAGGGTCTAGGGTTATAGGTCGGCTACATGTAAGGTAATCGTATTGTAGACAACCTCTTAGTCTTACAGTATGTGCCAAGTCTTCGGGAATATTCCTTCTACGCGCCATGGCCTTTCAGAGAATGAACCACCATGGAGGGGGGGGGGTGGCCTCAATCCGGCTCACCTATCCGGTTTGCGACCTGCATGAAGAGTTAGTTGTCCAACCGCATGTCCTTACAGTCGTGCGGGGTCACCTCGGTTATGAAGAATTAATCAAACAAAAACATTGGGTCTAATGACAACACCTCATGTTTCACCAAGGATTGGCTTTCTGCTACAGTACTAAACATGTCTGTCACTAGTCTTCAGAATAGCGTTTTGCTTCCTCCCTGCTCCTAACCTCCTCCTTGATAGAACTCCGGGATCCTGGGCACCTACGTGGTCGAAGATCGAGAAAGATACAAGAGACAACTACAATGCAATTCTAACACATACATGACATTAGTTCAAACTCAATTCCATCGGTCCATCATACAAACACATCGGCTTGCAAGGCTATGCCTCAACCCAATTCCTTATCGAATTACTCAAACATGGCAATCGGATCGCAAGAAGAAATCATTGGAGAAGACATGAAGATGAATGCTTTATTGATAATTTGGTCTTACAATGGTTGCTGATGCGATACACGATTACAAGTGTGGCTAACTTGGAGGTGATTTGCTGCGGTGATGGTGGTGGCTATGAAGATGAAATAACGACGGCTAAGGTTGGTGTAGGATCGTTGAAGGCAAGAGTGTCTAGAGGGGGGGTGATTAGACAACTCGACTAGATAAAAAATTAAGCCTTTTTACAAGAACAAGTTATTGTCAAGTTCACAATGGATATCAAGTCAAGCATCATGCAAACAAGTCAAGCAACATACTACACATGCAATTCTAGAGTATGGGCAGCGGAAAGTAAATTGCACTAGTAGTAAGGGAGGGATTGTGAAGGGCAAACGCAATTTGGGGACACGGAGATTTTTCTCGTGGTTCCGATAGGTGGTGCTATCGTCAATCCACGTTGATGGAGACTTCAACCCACGGAGGGTAACGGCTGCGAGAGTCCACGGAGGGCTCCACCCACGAAGGGTCCACGAAGAAGCAACCTTATCTATGCCATCATGGCTTACGCCCACGGAGGACTAGCCTTACTCGGGGTAGATCTTCACGAAGTAGGCGATCTCCTTGCCCTTACAAACTCCTTGGTTCAACTCCACATCTTGACGGAGGCTCCCAAGTGACACCTAACCAATCTAGGAGGCACCACCCTCCAAAAGGTAATAGATGGGGTTGGTGATGATGAACTCCTTGCTCTTGTGCTTCAAATGATAATCTCCCCAACACTCAACTCTCCTCACTGATTTTGCTGTGGTGGAGGAAGGGATTGAGTGGAAAGCAACTTGGGAAGGCTAGAAATCAAGTTTCATATGGTGGGAGTGAAGCAACTTGATCTCAACACAAGGGTAGGTAGTTTTCTTCTCAGAAATGTAAGGTAGGAGTGGTAGTTCTTTCGATGGCTCTCTCCACGAATGAAGAGGAGGTGGAGGGTATTTATAGCCTCCACACAAAATCCAACTGTTACACACATTTGACCAATCTCGGTCGGACCGAAGTTGACAACTCGGTGAGACCGAAAGTTCAAATCTTGTGAACGTTGGGATTTTCGTGGGACCGAAAATACAATCTCGGTTAGTCCGATTCTTCCAAAGTCTAGGGTTTGCCAATCTCGGTGGGATCGACTTTCTCATCTCGGTGACACCGATTTGAGTCTGAAGGTTTCTGAAGCTTGGCAACACCAATTTCGTATGACCGAGTTTGGAATCGGAAAATCCGAAATTCTTAGGGTTTGGGTGTATGGTGAGGTGGTTCATCTCGGTGTGGTGAGTTTGGAATCGGTGGGACCGAGATTACTTATGAGTTTATGTTGGAATGAAAGATTGCTGATAGTTTGAGAGATAAATCACTAAGCACTTTAGAGCAACCAGATCATCATCATAACCTCATCCCCTTTTAATAGTATTGGCTTTCCTATGGACTCAATGTGATCTTGGATCACTAAACCAAAAATGGAGTCTTGAGCTTTTGCCAATCCTTTCCTTAGCATCTTAGGGGTTCACCTTTCTAGTCCTTTTGCCATACCAGAGTGATTGACTTTCCTGAAACATACTTGTTAAAAGCATTAGTCCAACCACAAAGTATGTTGTCATTAATTACCAAAACCACCTAGGGAGCAAATGTGCTTTCAATCTCCCCCTTTTTGGTAATTGATGGCAACACACAAAATAAGATATCAAAGCTTACTAGAAGAAAGACAGGATAATCATTAAAGCTTTGACCAACATGTAGTACACAGGCTCCCCCTACAAGTGTGCAAGATCTTAGATTTTGGTTTTGGACTACCACAAGCACACAAGAGAGAAAAGCAAGATGTGCTACATGCAGCTTGGCTATATGCATCAGAGCAGATGAGGATAAGAGATTGACGATGCATATGTGCATGGTGATTTCCTGCAAACAAGTATTTACAAGCAAGTCACCATCATGCACATTCTGCAAGATGCATATACTTACCTTGAAGTTCCTTGGTATTGTACCTGAAGAAATAAGCTTGAGAAAACAAGGTTAGATAACACAAGAGTATTCCTTCAACCAATAGCAAAAACATCAAGAGTACCAAGCCAGGGATGACATGTATAAAGGGTGTCTCATGTTGAGCACTAGCTTGAATCAGCTAACATGTCTCCCAAGACTAAAAGATTTTCAATGAGCTCTGAGAGATTTTGCTTTTCATAAGATACCAATTGTGCTTTTCAGAAGATACCAATTGTGAAAGCAAGAGAAGCAAAATCAGGAGAATAATGCCAAATGTAATATCCAATATGGGACATGGCAAAGCTTTGATGTGATCCTTTCCCCCTTAAGGTAAGATTGTTTTTCTTCCTTATCCTCCAATCTCCCCTTAGCTCCCCCTAAATCTTCTCCCCCTTTGACATCAAGTGCCGAAAAGGACAGTAAACTAGGAAGTACAGGAAAGATGGAAGGAAGGAAGTGGGATCCTTAAGAATCACAACTGAGCAAATTAAGAATAAACCATTTAGTTGAGCTGCAGAAGATGATATCCCGGTGAATGTAAATCGGTGGCACCGAATTGAGGTGGATCGGTGAGTCCGAAAGTCAGAGACTTAGGGCAGATCCTTTTTCGGTCAGACCGAAGTGATCAAATCGGTGACGCCGAGTTTAATTCCAAGGAAATCCAGAAATAATTCAGCTCACTTTGCAAGGAATGTTTCAGAAGATTTGCAATGAATTTGTAAATGATTTTCAGGGAATTGATCAGAGCTAAACAGTATTCACAAGAACAGAAGAAACAGAAATGAAAAAGATTGCTAGATGAAGTTTTTTTTTGTTTTTTTTTAAAAAAAACCAACGAGAGTATCAAAAGAGACAATAGCAAACTCCAAAACATATGTACTTCATCTAGACAGGGGTCGGCGACTAGGTCACCTATGTTTGAGTATATTGACTTAGGAGTCAAATGAGAACACTTGATCATAGGTCATACTCATCGTTTAAGCTCAAAATGGGGTTGCCATTTTTCGATTAAGCATTTGATGTGATCACATCTTTTGAAGCTGCTTGTACTCATGTCTTTGAGCAAAGCTCCTTCAAGATGTGAAAAAACATACCTTGGGCTTGTTGTTGCTTGTGCTCATGTAGGTGAACTTGATGTAGATGCTCATAGAGTGTGAAGTTGGAGCACCATTTCCAATTGCATAGTTCATCTTCCTACATGGGTTAGGCAAGCAAGGAAATACTCAAGAATATCCAAGATGACATGAGTGAAGTACTAGAAGTATATGATGTCAAAAAGGATATGTGGAATTTTGTTCCTTGAACTCAACATCCCAAAGAGCTAGATACTTGGTCAATGACAAGATTACTCATGATTTGAGTGTGTGGTAATCTTGTGGAATGTAGACCATCCAAGTACCTGCAAGGAGTTAGATGCAATACAAGGGGGCAAATGTGTCCAAGACATATGATCTTCATCATAAGAGAAATATCAAGGATTAGTCAATTAGGCTCATGCCTTGCATGCATCAATGGAGTTTTCACTCCAAGTTTGAAGCATCAATGATGTTCAACTCACTCCTTAAGCGACAAAACACTTTCTCATCAAGTGGTTTTGTGAAGATATCTGCAAGCTGTTTGTCAGTACGAACATGTTTAAGATCAATGTCTCCCTTAGCAATGTGATCACGAATAAAATGATGTCGAACTTCAATGTGTTTCGTGCGAGAGTGTTGCACGGGATTGTGTCCAATCTTAATCGCACTCTCATTGTCACAAAGCAAAGGAACATGTCTCGCATGTATCCCATAATCCTTAAGCGTTTGTGTCATCCATAGCAACTGAGCACAACACGAACCAGCAGCAATATATTCTGCTTCGGCAGTAGATAAAGATACGAATTTTGTTTCTTGGATGACCAAGATACAAGAGACCGACCGAGAAATTGACACGTACCCGAAGTTGACTTTCTATCAACCTTGTCTCCGGCATAGTCCGAGTCGGAATAGCCAACAAGATCGAAAGAGGCCCTCTTAGGATACCAAATGCCAAAGTTAGGTGTATGTATCAGATATCTCACAATTCTTTTAACAGCTTTAAGATGACATTCTTTAGGGGCTGCTTGATATCGAGCACACATGCATACGCTCAACATTATGTCGGGACGAGAAGCACAGAGATATAGTAGAGAACCAATCATGGATCGATAAACCTTTTGATCAACAGGTTCTCCATCTTTAGTTAAGTCATTATGTCCACTAGTAGGCATGGGGGTTCTCATACCTTTGCTCTCTTGCATGTTGAACTTCTTGAAGAGATCCTTAGTGTACTTTGTTTGTGAGACAAAAGTACCCTCCTTAGATTGCTTGATTTGCAACCCAAGGAAGAACTTGAGTTCACTCATCATGGACATCTCATACTTCTCCGACATTAGCTTCCCAAACTTCTCACTAAAATGAGGGTTAGTTGAACCAAAGATAATATCATCAACATATATTTGGCACACAAATAGTTCACCGTCAACCCTTTTCGTGAATAGCGTTGAGTCTATTTTACCAATCTCAAATCCTTTCTCAAGAAGAAAGCTAGTCAGGCATTTGTACCAAGCTCTAGGAGCTTGTTTAAGACCATAAAGAGCTTTGTGCAACTTGTAAACATGATTAGGTTTCTTAGGATTCACAAATCCGGGAGGTTGTTTCACATATACTTCCTCCTCAATTTCACCATTTAAGAAAGCACTTTTAATGTCCATTTGATAGAGAGTAATGTCATGGTGGTTGGCATAAGCAAGGAGAATGCGAATGGACTCAAGTCTAGCAACGGGGGCATAGGTCTCACCATAGTCCATACCTTCGACTTGTGTGTAACCTTGAGCTACGAGACGAGCCTTGTTGCGGATGACTTGTCCATCTTCATCTTGCTTGTTCCGAAACACCCATTTGGTTCCA
Source organism: Aegilops speltoides (assembly GCA_021437245.1). Classification (NCBI taxonomy): domain Eukaryota; kingdom Viridiplantae; phylum Streptophyta; class Magnoliopsida; order Poales; family Poaceae; genus Aegilops; species Aegilops speltoides. The sequence goes on from CM038145.1 coordinate 376,087,135, forward strand.
ATGACGTTTTGGTCATCATTGGGCTTCTCTACCAAAGTCCAAACGTTGTTCCTCTCGAAGTTGTGCAGCTCTTCATGCATAGCGTTCACCCAATCAGGGTCTTCAAGCGCTTCTTCTACCTTCATAGGTTCAAGACTAGAGATAAATGAGTAGTGTTCACAAAAGTTAGCTAAACGAGTTTTAGAGCGAGTGATTCTCCCGGAGTCGATGTCATTCATCATTTGTTCCACGGGATGGTCCTTCTTGACTCTTGCTCGAACTCGAGATAGCTTTTGTCGTGGTCGTGGCTGAGCTTCCTCATCATCCTCATCTTCTTCTTCATCAGTGTTGTTGGTGTTGTCTTGAGGTGGTGGAGAAGGAGGTTGTGGTGGATCTTCTTGTCGCACTTCCTCATCTTGGTGAGTTCCACTTGTGGAGGCCTCCATGTTGCCTTGAGGTTCATCTCTCCGTGAGGTAGGGGGCTCCACATATGTAGATGAGGTACTCTCCTTTACTTCCATGGGACGAATCTTTCCAATGGATAGATCTTGAATGGCTTCCGATGGTTCCTTGTCTCCTACATCAATAGGCATTTGCTCTACTTGCGAGCCATTAGATTCATCAAACTTCACATCTACCGTCTCTTCAACCTTTCGGGTGAAATTGTTGTAGACACGGTATGTGTGAGAGTTTGATCCATAACCGAGGAAAAAGCCTTCATGAGTTTTAGGAGCAAATTTAGACCGACGATGCTTATCAAGGATATAGCATTTTGAACCAAAGACACGAAAATATCCCACTTGGGGTTTGTTACCGGTAAGGAGCTCGTATGAAGTCTTGCCGAGGAGCTTGTGAAGATAAAGTCTGTTGATAGCATGACAAGCTGTCTCGACGGCTTCACCCCAGAAGTGTTTCGGTGTCTTGTATTCATCTAGCATCGTTCTCGCCATTTCAATGAGCGTTCGATTCTTCCTCTCAACAACTCCATTTTGTTGAGGTGTGTACGTAGCCGAGAACTCATGTAGAATCCCTTCTTCGTCAAGAAAAGAGTCCACATGGGCGTTCTTGAACTCCGTTCCGTTGTCACTTCGAACTTTCTTGATCTTCACCTCGAATTGGTTTTGGGCTTTTCTTGCAAAGGTTTTGAAGATTTTCGAACTGCGATTTGTCATCGAGGAAAAATACCCACGTAAATCTGGAAAAATCATCAACAATAACTAGACCAAAGGAGTTACCACCAAGACTTTTGTAAGCATTGGGACCGAAGAGATCCATATGAAGAAGCTCAAGCGGTCTCCTTGTGGTCATGATGTTCTTCACGGGATGACTTCCACCTACTTGTTTTCCTGCTTGACATGCACTACAGAGTCTATCTTTGTCAAAGAAAACATCTTTAACACCAAGAATATGATCACCTTTGATTAGCTTATCTAGATTACGCATACCAACATGTCCAAGCCTTCTATGCCATAACCAACCTTTAGCAGATTTAGCAATGAAGCAAGTTCTAGGTTGGGCTTTCTTAGTGAAATCAACGACATATAGGTCACCTCTACGAATGCCGGTAAATACCATGTTATGATTGTCCCGACGAAAAACTTGGCAATCTACTTCGGTGAATAGTACATTGAATCCAAAGTCAGCTAATCTAGACACGGAAAGCAAATTATATCCAAGTGATTCAACAAGCATGACATTTTTAATGGAGCTATCATGAGATATGGCCACCTTACCAAGGCCAAGTACCTTACCCTTGGAGTTGTCTCCAAAAGTCACATACTTGCGTGGACCATCGTTCTTTGCAAGCTCTCGAAACATGTCTTCATCTCCGGTCATGTGATCGGTGCATCCACTATCAAGAATCCATTCTTTTCCACCGGATATGTAGTCTCTCAGATTTGCCATAAGATTGAGACTCTTCATGATCTTGTCTAGCTCGGTGTCCGAATCGGGGTAATCGTCATCCTGCTCATGCTCATCATCATATTGACCCATAGACAATTCATCATCAATTCCTAGGTCAATTTGACAGTGACTTGCATCAGTTTTGTCAGAGTGACGATAATCATCGGAATGCAATACAAGAGCATTTCTAATTCGAACATTGATAAAACCGGGATCACCCTTCCTTTTCATAAGATCACGAAGCTCAAAGAAGCATTTATCAAAGTTGGGATCTTTGGGGCGCATCATATCAAGTTCAACAGTCTTGTATAGAATTTCATCAAGACCTCTCAAAGAGAAGTCCGGATAAAGTTCTTCCAAGAACTTCCACATAGCATAGGCGCACTCAAAGTTTGTGACAAGCTCAAGCAAGTTATCAGGCAAACCTCTAATGATAAGATTGACAGTTCTAAGGTTGCGAATCAAATCAAGCTCTTCATCTATAGTAGGGTGCAAAGGATCAAGTGGTGGTACATATGGGGTTTCAACATGTTTGCGCAAGTTGTACATCTTAAAGATAGCAAGCATTTCAATCCTCCACGAGTTATAGGACACTCCATCAAGAATAGGCACTCTATGACTAACACTCCCAAACGTAGACACGTCCATCTTCCTCCAATGGTGTGCAAACCAAAGCAATGGAGACCAAAGCTCTGATACCAATTGTAGGATCGTTGAAGGCAAGAGTGTCTAGAGGGGGGGTGATTAGACAACTCGACTAGATAAAAAATTAAGCCTTTTTACAAGAACAAGTTATTGTCAAGTTCACAATGGATATCAAGTCAAGCATCATGCAAACAAGTCAAGCAACATACTACACATGCAATTCTAGAGTATGGGCAGCGGAAAGTAAATTGCACTAGTAGTAAGGGAGGGATTGTGAAGGGCAAACGCAATTTGGGGACACGGAGATTTTTCTCGTGGTTCCGATAGGTGGTGCTATCGTCAATCCACGTTGATGGAGACTTCAACCCACGGAGGGTAACGGCTGCGAGAGTCCACGGAGGGCTCCACCCACGAAGGGTCCACGAAGAAGCAACCTTGTCTATGCCATCATGGCTTACGCCCACGGAGGACTAGCCTTACTCGGGGTAGATCTTCACGAAGTAGGCGATCTCCTTGCCCTTACAAACTCCTTGGTTCAACTCCACATCTTGACGGAGGCTCCCAAGTGACACCTAACCAATCTAGGAGGCACCACCCTCCAAAAGGTAATAGATGGGGTTGGTGATGATGAACTCCTTGCTCTTGTGCTTCAAATGATAATCTCCCCAACACTCAACTCTCCTCACTGATTTTGCTGTGGTGGAGGAAGGGATTGAGTGGAAAGCAACTTGGGAAGGCTAGAAATCAAGTTTCATATGGTGGGAGTGAAGCAACTTGATCTCAACACAAGGGTAGGTAGTTTTCTTCTCAGAAATGTAAGGTAGGAGTGGTAGTTCTTTCTGATGGCTCTCTCCACGAATGGAGAGGAGGTGGAGGGGTATTTATAGCCTCCACACAAAATCCAACCGTTACACACATTTGACCAATCTCGGTCAGACCGAAGTTGACAACTCGGTGAGACCGAAAGTTCAAATCTTGTGAACGTTGGGATTTTCGTGGGACCGAAAATACAATCTCGGTTAGTCCGATTCTTCCAAAGTCTAGGGTTTGCCAATCTCGGTGGGACCGACTTTCTCATCTCGGTGACACCGATTTGAGTACTGAATGTTCTGAAGCTTGGCAACACCAATTTCGTATGACCGAGTTTGGAATCGGAAAATCCGAAATTCTTAGGGTTTGGGTGTATGGCTGAGGTGGTTCATCTCGGTGTGACTGAGTTTGAATCGGTGGGACCGAGATTACTTATGAGTTTATGTTGGAATGAAAGATTGCTGATAGTTTGAGAGATAAATCACTAAGCACTTTAGAGCAACCAGATCATCATCATAACCTCATCCCCTTTTAATAGTATTGGCTTTCCTATGGACTCAATGTGATCTTGGATCACTAAACCAAAAATGGAGTCTTGAGCTTTTGCCAATCCTTTCCTTAGCATCTTAGGGGTTCACCTTTCTAGTCCTTTTGCCATACCAGAGTGATTGACTTTCCTGAAACATACTTGTTAAAAGCATTAGTCCAACCACAAAGTATGTTGTCATTAATTACCAAAACCACCTAGGGAGCAAATGTGCTTTCAGTTGGAGAATGGCTTCTGGTTTGGTGATGGTGGTTGCTACTAGTGATAGGCATTGGGATTTCCCCGAAGAGGAAAGGTGAAGTAATATAGTAGCAAAAAGTATTTCCTTCAGTAAAGAACCAGGGTTATCGAACCAATAGGAGATCCACGCAAACGACCTTCAGCAGTACCTACACACACAAGAGCAAATATTTGCACCCAACACGGGCAAGTGGGTTGTCAATCCCCTTGTACTCGTTATTTGCAAGGATCAAATATGATAGTAGGAGATATATATAAATCGCAAAGTAAAATAAAAGTAAATAAATTGCAACAAGGTTTTTAGGGTTTTAGTAATATGATTTAGATAGACCCGGATGCCATGGCTTTCACTAGATCGAGGCATCTCTCTTAAGAACATAGCAAACGGTGGGTATACAAGTTACTGTTGGACAATTGATAGAATAGCGCATAGTTATGACGTTATTCATGACATGATCAGTACATAGGCATTACGTCACCGTAATGATTATGCATCTACTACTATTACTCCACTTCGAGAAAGCTTTTATGCTTGCCTCTCTAGGTATTAAGGTCATGACAAACAGATTAATGCATGAAGCATGATGACATAATGTAGACAGAAGAAAACCAATCAATATGATCAAACCCCGTCATTTTATCCTTAGTAGCAATAATACAATACGTGCATCGCTACCCCTCCTGTAACAGAGTGAGGACACCGCAAGGCTGAACCTACCACAAAGCAACACTACCACATAGTGAGGGCTGCCGCCGCCTCCCGCGCCCGTTGCCTCGCACGGCGGGTACGCCCCGACAGGTTTGAGCTGAATGACGCCCATGGTGCATCCATGGCCTCTGCACGCCAACAGAGGAGTTGCGCATCCACCATCCCGTCCAGAAGCCAGACCGACCGCACCGCCTCCGGTGAGGCAACGACGACACACCTAGCGCCGGATCAATGAGCCATTTGGTCGGGCGCAATGGATTACCGTCGAAAGGAGTCTGAGCGCTGCCTCACACGGGCGTCCTCCCGGGAGCGGCGGAGTGCAAACCGGATGACCATCTCATCATCTAGGCCGCGTGGGATGAGTTCAGGGTCGACCGATCTGGAGGGGAAGTACTCGAATCCGCTTCCCGCTATGCGAAGAAGGACGGAGACCCCAGACGGGAGTTTGGTCCGGCGAGCGGATGGGAAGAAATATATGTGGGCTTGGATGGGCCAGCGTGAGTCGGGTCCGACGCGGCGGACGCACCCGGGCGCCCTCATATCTGCCTGATATTTAGGCTGGATACAAGACGTATCGGCCAGCCTGGACATTAGAGGCCGATTTGCGCCCGGCTGTAGATGTTCTTACAGCTTGGCGAAGGTCAACTATTTACGCTCCTCTCTTGCAGATAAACTTTCTTGCTAAAGAAACTAGCATCTGGCTTGCGAGACCCAGCTCCCGGAATTTAAAAGAATTGCGTCGCCGGTAGGAGACAGGGGACGCTTCTGGCGAGTTCCCGGCTGCGAAGTGAAGAGCATTAGTGCGGCCTCAGAAGGCCATCCCAAAGTGCGGGCTCTGAACGGCGGCGATCATACGTGGGCCATGGTAGGCCAAGCTCACCACACGCACAGCATCGCTAGCGCTCTCCTATCATGGCGTGCACGCGCTCTGGCCACGCCGTTGATGGCAGAGGCTATGTCGCTCGTGTTATCGGCGCATGGCGAGACCTCACGGCAGAATATATTTCGCCCGCGTGTGTCAACGATCAAGTTCTCATGATAGGACGGTTAGGCCAACTCCAATGTAGGACCCCATCCCGCCCGCGCTTCTCCGGTTGGGCCAAAACGGACAGACGACGTGGCCCAACGCGCGGCCGCATCCTTAAAATTTGTTCGTTTGGCGTCTGGCCCACCTTATTTTCGGCGCAAATCTGCGTCTGGTTTGCGTCCACACACGTCGAATGAACAAGCATGCACTTGCTCGTCATCCGCCATGGGGACGCATGGCAGCCGTCCACCTACCTCCACCGCCAAAAATCAATGCACACTTGCGGCGGGCCCCGACTGTCAACCACCCAGCTGGTGGGTCGTCATTCTCCTTAAGTGTGGAAGCCGTGGACCGGCCAGTCCATAGCTTCCACTTCCTAGTCGGCCTGCCTCATTGAGCCCCGACACGAGCAAACCCTAGCGGCCGCTGTCGCATCCTACTCGTCTACCTCCCCGCCGGCACCATGGTCTGGCATTGGAAGGGGAAGCACGACCATGAGGCCGGCTCCTCCTCTGGTCGACGCCGCTCCACTAGTTCCCTGCCGCCCGTACCACTTTCTTTGCCTGCATCACCTGCTCCGCTTCCGTTCGAGATCGCGCCGGCGGCAGACATGCACCGCAACGGACCCTATGTCCACGCCGACGTCTGCCGGCGCTACTGGGAGATGGCAACGCCACTCCCGTGGGGAGATGTCCACTTGCCAAACAACTGGCATCTCTCCACGGATCACATGCCAATCTCGCCAGTGCCAGTGAACGGCCGCGCCCGCCGCGACGTGATCAACCGATGTCGCGCCCGCCTGCCAGCGTACCTCCTCCATGACCCCAGGTACACCATGGATTCGCCACTGTGGGATACGTGGCTCCACGACGAGCACGACCTGCGGCGGCAATCCTTTTTTGCCGGTCGTCCTCTGAGCCCTCGCCGCCCGCGTCCGGCTCGTGCTGACAGCTGGTCTTAAATGTGCGACCATAGGCGTGTGCGTGGCATCACACCGTCACCATCTCCGTCCCCATCCCCGTCCCCGTCCACCGCCACCACCCATGACCAAGGAGGAGGAGGCCCGCCTCATGAGGCGGGTCATGGAGGACTCCATGACCACCCATGACGAGCGACAATGGGAGGGATTGCATACCGCGTTGGCCCTCTCTGCGGTTGGCGACGTGGCCATCCCGGAGCTGGACCTCGACGTCAAGGAGGTGCAGGAGGTGGTGGTGGAGGAGCCGCCCGTCGCCGCGTGGAACCCTTGCCTGGTGGGCCAGCGGTAGAGCTAGTCGTCCGCGGCGCCGGAGATGGCTGACTCGGTGGGTGTCGGACCATGGTCAGCCACGCCGTCGCGGTCACTAGAGCAAGAGCAGGAGCCACAGGAGGAGGTGGTTCAGGCGCCGCCGGCGCCTCTGGTCTAGCAGGGGCCGCCATCCCACATTTGGCAGCCACCTCCGTACGTCGACCTCACCAGCGACAGCGGCGAGTAGGACGGCGACTCCTGAAGACGACAGTGGCCACCGACAACAGGCCTTTATCTAGTTTATTTTATGTCTTTTATTAAGTTTTAGTTTAATTAAGAACTGTGTTGAACTTGGGTATTGTGGATGTGTGGACGTTCATGTTTATATTTCTGTTTTCGTATTATTTGCAAGTTTATTTGGGTTTTTCTGGGCAAAAAACCAAAGTCCACAAACACGGACGATGGCCACACGACCGCAAGCGGACGTCCGTGTCTGTTTTCCTGCCCCAAACGAATGAAAAGCGGACGAAACGGATGTCCGTCTTGGATCGTGTGTTGGAGTTGGCCTTAGATCAACGAAGCCAATCACACGTGAGAGAAAAGAAGACGATCAAAACAGTACTACTTCCGTCTTAAAATATAAGATATTTTCGTGCGAAAATGTCAAACGGAGACCGAGCTCCATGGAGGCCTTTTATTTGAAAACTTCAAAATTCAAACTTTTCAGTTTCAAAAAATTCTGAAAATAAATACACATATAGCTAGATACATAATATACATGTGTGCAAATTTTTAAGGTCAAAATACAATTAAATGTGAGCTACACAAAAATGGCAAAATCTGGGGCTTTTTAGCATATCTACCGTTCATCTTTAAAGTCCATGATTTTTCTTTTTTCTTCAGCTCGCAATTCAAGGTATTGCATCTTGAAATTTTTCACACATACACTTTACATCCTTGCATATATGTGTAATTTTTTTCAAAAAAAATTTAAACCAAAATTTATGAATTTTAAAAATTTCAAAATAAAGGGCTTCATGGACCTCGTTCTCCAAAATGCCCTACTCATATTCGCAGGCTAGAGCCGGTAGTAAGTTGCAGTACTGTTCGATCATGTGGTTTCACCGGCCGTATGATGGGCCAGAAGCGACGGAGGACACCTCACAGCCTATCCTATCCTGTGCATTCCTTGTCGGAATTAAAAGCCTTCCTGACCTTGTTATGATACTCCCTTTGTCCGAAAATATTTGTCATCAAAATGAATAGAAAGGAATGTATCTAGAATTAAAATGCATCTAGATATATCCTCTTTTATTCACTTTGATGACAAGTATTTTCGGACGGAGAGAGTATAATACATGTGGCATTACAGTGGCTGGCAGTCCAGTATGGTCGTGATGGATCTGTCTGTCCGTGGCGGCATTTGCCGCAGTAGTATTTCAAACCCCAGCAACCAACAGGCAATTCCAGGCAGAGCTAGGGGGTCGAGATGGCGACAGCTGAGTGTGGGAGCAGAGAGGAGAGGTGGAGCCTGGCCGGCGCCACGGCGCTCGTCACCGGCGGGAGCAAAGGGATCGGGGAGGCCATCGTGGAGGAGCTCGCCGGGTTCGGGGCGAGGGTGCACACCTGCTCCCGGAACGCCGAGGAGCTGGAGGAGTGCCGCCAGCGGTGGCAGGAGAAGGGCATGCGCGTCACCGTCTCCGTTTGTGACGTCTCCGTGCCCGCCGACAGGGAGATGCTCATGGACACGGTCTGACAAACCTTCGACGGCAAGCTCAACATACTAGTAAGTTCTACTCGTATATACGGAAACAAAATACGCCAATTTTTCAAACAAAATCACCGTAGAACATCTAGTGTAAGTCGTCGGGCCAGCGACAAGCTGGGAGTCCGAAGTAAAAAATGAGATACATAAGCACTAGCAACATATTTTGTTATAGAAGAAGCCCATCCGAATGAGAACGTGGAAATTCGCTCCCGATGGGAGTCGAACCCCGGTCTGCAAGGTGGATCCGAAGTACAGTAGGTACGATTGATAGTGTTCCAATCCTAGTCCTCTCTGCGTGTGTAGGTGAACAATGCAGGGCGACATTTGGTCAAGCCCACCGTTGAGTGCACGATGGAGGAGTACAAGAATGTGATGGCCACCAACCTGGACTCCATCTTCCATCTCTGCCAACTCGCGCACCCTCTTCTCGTGCGGGCCGCAGGAGGCAACATCATCAACATCTCCTCCATTGCAAGCTCCATTGGCTTCGCTGGCTCCACAATCTATACCATCACAAAAGGTACCTACTCATAGTCACTCCCTCCCAAAATACATTTCATAATATTAGTTAGGTCTAAGTCAAAAAATTTAAATTTGACCAACTTCAAGTTTTAAAAACATATATTGTGTTTGTAGGTGCACTGAACCAACTGACGCGGAGTTTGGCCACCGAGTGGGCCCCTCACAACATCCGTGTGAACAGTGTCGCCCCAGGATTCATCACAACCGATATGGTTGAAAAAGTAAGCAATATAGTCTAACCCATTCAAAGTACTAATAGGTGTTTTGCTTGTTTAAACAACAACACACTAATTTTAAACCGGGTTTAGTAGCTTTTTAATGAGATAGGTTAGGGTTTAGGGTTAAGGGAAGCACTAACAGTTTTTAGGGAAGTGATAAGTTTACTTTACACGAGGAGGAAAAATATTTCTAATATCCCGAATGTTCTTTGTGGATATACTTTACAGATAAATAAGGAGTACATGGAGCGGGAGCACTCGAAGACCCCGTTGCGACGGTGTGGCAAGCCAGCAGAGGTTGCCTCAACGGTGGCATTTCTCTGCATGCCGGCAGCTTCCTTCATCACCGGGCAGGTCATCTATGTCGACGGTGGTCGAACCATTAGTGCTTAATTGGACACCATCACCATCACTGCATAAGCTTTAATTAGTCACTTGACAGATAAGTACTTCCTCCGTCCCATAATACTAGAGTCAAAAAAACGTCTTACGGAGGGAGTACGAGGGTTGAGAGTGAAAAATTTCTTCGTAAAATAAATGATGGCAACACGGAATAATAACTGGCATCATCTATGGTAGTACATGTATGTGTGTATGTGCGTGCATACCTGTGCTGCACAGTTTCTGTATGCTTTTTGTACTGGACATATTTATATGGTCATTCTTGTGTTAGTAATGGAGATGAATATTGGGGTACTGCTTTTCTATTGAGGCTGAAAAGTATACTTAATTACTATATAAGATTTTTTTTCAAGATGAGATGCGAACTTCATAGGGTCATACTACCTTCATTTCTTTTTATTCTGCATAGAGTCGGCATATTAGGTTTGTCTTGAAGTTAAAGTTTATAAAATGTAACCAGATTTTATATCACAGAATTTATACAATATGTAAATATATTACATGATGGATCTCATGATAGTTTTTCGATAAAGAGCAGACTTACACTACTAGGGAAAACGTTATACACAGAATCTTACCAGTAGCGCTTGTTAAAATGAGGCGCTACTGCTACTTAGCAGTAGCGCGTCTACTAAAACGGCGGTACTATTACCTGCTTAGCAGTAGCGCGGCAGGAGTAGAACACGCTACTACTATAATTGCCACACCGTTCCCGACGTGCTAGGTATAGTAGTAGCGCCCTTCTAGAAACAGCGCTACTACTACGGATTTTAGCAGCAGCGCGCTTTGCCTCCCCACGCTACTGTTAAAGTTATTTTCACCTAACCACCCGCGCGGCCTGATTCTCTCTCCTCTGCTTCCTTCCCCAATTCCCAACTCTCTCTTCTCCCCCTCGTCGCCTCATGAGAGCCCCCCTCGCCCTCACGGAGGCCCCGCCTTGCTCTCCGCCGAGAATCCGCCTCGACGTTGTCGCGTGCCTGTGCCTCCTCCTCCTCGACCTCGACCTTGCCGGAGGCCCTACCCTCGCTCTCCGCTGCCGTCTCCCTCGACCCGCCTCGCCGCCGTCTCCCCCGACCCTGCCTCGCCGCGCCTCGGTGTCGCCGTCTCCCTCGACCCCATCTCTCTCCCCGCCCTCTGTAAGCACTCTCCCCTTTCGATCCCTCTTATCTGCTTAGTATGAACCCTAGCTATTTAGTGCTAGTTAGTCTGAACCCTAGGCTATTTTTAGTGCTAGTTAGTTAATTACAATAAGTATTAACCCTATTTAATTAGGTAGTACGGACCCTACTTAAAAAATGGATACTTATATGATAATTAGGGCACAAGTTCCTAGGTACTAATTAGTTAGTAAGAACTAGGTACTAATTAGGTACTAGTTTATTTTTATTTATAGTAAGTTTATTTTTAGTAAGAACTAATTGAATTAATAGAACTAGTTAGTAAGAACTTGTTGCTATTTTTTTAGTTAAAGCAATTTTTCCCGCATCGACGTGGACGATGCCTATCCCGCATCCTCGTCGTCGAGTCGGCGGAGGACGACACCTGCTTGACCGGACGGGCCATGTCCGGGACTGGGCTCCGCCGGGGTGGTACTGGGTGGCGCTACCTACCGGGGGGCGCGGGTTGGTGAGGAGCCATCCAGTCGTTGACCCGAACCTTCTTTGGTGGCGGTCGCGTGGGCCAGTGATGGTCCAGAGGCTCGAGGACCCCGCGGAGGTGGTGCGTCACCATGTCAGTGAGGAGGACGCGCACGCCCGTCCCTACTTGTTTGCGTTGGAGCACAGATTCTCCAATACCTGGCAGGTTCTCTAGGGATCTCACTGGAGCTATGATCCCGTGATGGTTCCTTCTGTGTGGGTGTCCACCGTCCGCGCCGATACCCGTCGTGTGCTAGGGTTTTAGTTGTATTAGTGATGTTACATGTATGACACTATTCGGGATGTATTAGTGATAATATTCGATGATGTACGGATGCATGGGATGATTTACTTTTGCTTATTGAATGCATGCTAATTTGAGTCCTATAAGATATTTTGAAATGTATATCTTGTGTTGCTCAAATAGGATATGTGCTTGCCCAAGTGGCCGGTCATGTTTGCAGGTTACACCTCCGAGTGGACTATGTTTTGCCGGAGTGTTGATTCATTTCCGTTCCGGCAAATTTCAGGCACTCGATATGTCGTATTTTAGCAAAGGTCATGCCGGATTTTTCCGTGAATTTTGGCATGACTTGTGCCAGAATATGTAGGAAATATCGAGTGCCCCGGATTTGCGTGTTGAGTATCCTGGTAGTTGTCTTCGATCGATTTTCAATTAATGTTTCAACTATGAACATAGAAAATGTCTGACGACGAAAAAGATTTCGGTACTTGCAAATACTGCGAAGACGAGCGCGGCCTGTGCGACGGAATCTTCCTAGATGATGATAGGCGCTTCAACATCAAGCTGGACGAGAACTTCGAAGTGGATACAGTAAGTCACAACGACAAGTTTTTTTTCGTAATTAAGCATGACATATGCTTTATTTGCTTCAACTTATAATTTATTTATTTTTACTATTCTACTAGCGTATACCCTGCCATGCAAGAGTTTTTGTATTGGATAAGATATGTTTCATTCGTACTATGGAGGTAAAGAAAGTTTACTTGAGGACCGAGCATGATTATATTTTCAACGTAAAATTATACAATTCAGACGACTACACCTATTTTGGATGCAAAACATGGCGAGCACTATGCAAGACTTATGCATTTGAGCCTGATATGGTTATCACCTTTGATATTCGTCCGAAAGATGATATTGAAGGTAATACCGACATCTGGGTTGATGTGCAGACGCCTCCAGTTATACCATTATGTAAGTTTCTCAACCATATTTATGTCTTTGATACTGTTTATTCAAAAATAGTTGACAACTAATTTGTATTGTCACTTATTTCGTGCAAGCAAACATGTCCGATTGCTTGGTAGACAGGACCGTTATCGTGTCGGGGGCTGAACTCAAGCTGCGAGGAGCTCAGTCATTATGTTTCATGGTTTGCGGATCTTGATACTGTCAAGACAAATTTTCTTCCTGCATTTAGAAATGTTAGTACTGAAAACGTGCGACCAATAGTGTTCGTAATGAACTACGGTCACATCTATTTAGGAAGGATGGTAAGATTTTTGCTATTTGTCCTCAGTGCATCTTTTCCATACATTATTTTTGAAGCTAAACTTCATTGCTAAGTATGTTACCATACGATGTTCTTCAACAGGGACTCCCGATGAATGTTGTGCCTTATGGGATCGAGACTAAAGGTACCATGAGTATTATTAGCTTACGGCCAAGATATCCTACAGATTACTTTAGCGCATTCAAGATTAACGACGGATTCTTAATAGTGCAAGACTGGACCAAATATGTGATGAGGGAGCGCAGAGAAGTACTAGGGGGCAGCAAATAGATGCGCTACCCACGATTAGGAGGCAGGTTCATCTGCATGCTCCAACTTGATCAAGGAGGAGAGCTATACATGTTTTATATTATTTTACCTAAGAGAGAGCAGCAGGAGTGATTAACTAGCTAGAAATGAGTTTGAAGATGATGATGTGCTACACTATTACTATGATGATAAAATAGCTAGTGTTGGTGGTAATGACTATGATGATTATTATTAGCTAGTGTTAGTGGTGATTAAATAAATACTGTTGGTGGTAATGACTATGATGATGATTAAATAGCTTGTGCTGGCGGATTAGATTCAAGTGAAGGCAACATGTGGTGCACATCGAAAGTACTACTAGTCCAAACTAGATCAAGTTTGGATTAGTAGTATACTTTTGACATGCACTACATATTGCCTCCACTTGAACCTAATCCACCTTCATTTGACACACTGTTATGGACATAATGATGTAAACCTCATAACTGGTATTGTACCAATATTTGTACGATGGCGCATAAATACACTAAAAAAAGAATACTAGTAGCGATGGAGAGAAAACACGATGCCACTAGTTACATTAGCAGTAGCGTGGGAGTGAACAAACGCTGCAGATATTTGTCCTAGCAGTAGCACGTGCGGGCACGCGTTACTGCTAAGCAATAGCTATAGCGCCTTATTAGTAGCGCGCCTACCAGCGCTACTAGTGAGCACAAAACCAGCGTTACTGCTAGGGTTTTCCCTTGTAGTGTTTATAGACTCATAATGTTGCATCAAGAGAATACAATCACTATGAGCACATGTCGGCCTCTGCACGACTAGGATGTACACAACCAGTCGAAGCGAACTTAAGCATGCAACAACATCATCAACAACCACCACCATAGATGACAACACCTGAACAGTGAGAGTAGTGCTTCAAACACGATGCCTTCAGGAAGGAAACGAGACACAAGTGTCGTCGTCACCGGATCCACCCATGAAGATTAGATCTTGGGTTTCACCCCGAAGAATAAGTCCGAGCAAACACCAAACAATGTATCCAACAAGGGTATGATGTATAAACCATCATTGCGAGGTAGAACCTATGCAGGTCAGACCTAGAGTTTTCACTCCGGAGCTCAAGACCTTGTATTGAATAGCATCACCAAACTTGAGTCATCTTGTACCGCTGCCCCCACATTCAATGAATAAGTCACTTTTGAAGCTAGATCATCTCGCCTCGTTAGCGTACACGTCCAGAGTCCTAACGTGGACATCACAACACAACTAGAGCCCATCTTACAATGAGCCAGTATCAACAAGGTCATCAAGGCTACCAATAGACCATCTTAGAGGCCAACTGGCAGCCCAAAGGCGTCCACAGTGCTCGGACGTAGCCTGCAAAAATAAAGTTGTGGGTGCCGCCAAGAACCCACACGGAGCAATCCAGCAACCGGCCACATCTTCAAAGATGTCAAACGGCGGTGATTCAGGATGAGACATTGAGCATTCAGGTTGGTGGGACCGGCAGGGAGGCCTCATCAGGACCCGATCACCTGCCTTTCACTACCATGTGCGGTCGATGCTCGCGTCATCCAGTCATTGCACGAGGCCGGGCATCCATGTACTCATGTTGATCCATCACACCTTGTGTCCATCACCAATATGACATGCCTACTATGTCCAGACCGCCCAAGAAGGTGGCCACCGCCATAGGGCATGTTGCTGCCGCCCTGCGTTGTCAAGGAAGACGGTCAGTGCCTAAAGGCTTGGTGCCGCCTGCTCGATCTGCTATGGACGGATATGAGGTTACAACAAACTACATTGGCAACTTCCTACCTTCCTTGCCTGATCTGGACGAGGGTAATCGGCATATGCCAATTTGAGTGAGCACCGGAACACCAGATCATGTCAACAACCACCAGCATGTATCGATATGATCTGGATAATAGGAATCAACATGATGCGCCGTTGGACTCCAGGATACGGGGTCACGAGAGGGATATAGGCGGGAGAGGAGAGGAGTCGGTCTGGAGGCACTGTCGGCGGCGGTGAGGGGGTGTGCTGCGATAGTCTTTCTGTGGCGGCGGCTGGGTTGGGTTCGTATGGGTGTCTGGGATCTCATGATAGTGATTTGGTATTGTGATTGTTTGTACTTTTTCCTATGAATTTGGTCAAGCATAGGAAAGATGAACTTATGACAAACCTAATATGCGAAGCGAAAAAGAAACAGGGAAGTACTATGTAAATTGTATTCTGACTAGAATTTCAACTACTTCCTTTTAGTGCTTATATTTTCTTGTACCACACAATGTTAGCAGCATACCCCCGAATCATGCCAGCACTTGGGCCTTATCCCTCAATGTAGAACCTGGTGGTGCAATAACAACATCTCATCATCGTAGTTTTTTTTTGAAACGGAGGCCAAAGTTTTGCCTTGCCGATTAATTAAGAAGAAGAGAGTTGCCCAGTTAATTTTGGAAAACAGGGCAAAACCGATACAAACAACCCAAATGCGTACTACTCACACCGCACGAAACACCATGACCGCGCATGTGGCCCTCCTAACACTACTAGGGAAAAGCCTATACACAGAGGTATAGCAGTAGCGCTGGTTAAAATATGGCGCTACTGCTACTTTGTAGTAGCGCGTTCAAGGAAAGCGCGCTATAGCTTCAACTATAACAGTAGCGCGTGTTCAGCAAAAAGCGCTACCACTACAATTCCCACCGTGTTGGCGGTAGGCTAGGAGTAGTAGTAACGATTCCGCGCAAAGCGCGCTACCACTATGGTCGTTGTTGCAGCGCGTTTCCTGCGTAGAGCGCTACCGCTAAGAAAGAAAAGAAAAATGGAAAAAATAGAAAAGTAAATGAAAATGATAGAAGTAGAAAACAGAGAAATGAAAAAAAGAAAAATGTAAGGATAAACAAAAGAAATAACTGCTTCCTATAGCAGTAGCGTGTTTTGCTAAAACACGCTATAGCTAACTTACCTATAGCGCGTTTCCGGAACAGCGCTACTGCTAGTTCGACTTAACCACACGCGGGCTCAAAATTTTGCTAAGTACCTCCTTTCCCCCCACTCCCCCTGTTCCCCCAACTCCTCTGTCGCCACCGCCCGAGCCTGCCCTCACCACCGCCGCCCGCCCTCAACCTCACCGTCGCCACCCGCCGCCGCTCTCGACCTCATCGTCGTCGCCCTCGACCTCAACGCCGCCGCCCGAGCCCGCCCAGCACCGCCGCCTCCCGATCCCGAGCCCGCCCTCGCCGCCCCTACCTCTCCGTCGCCGAGCACCTCCCCGCCATCGTCTCTCCCCTCTCTGTAAGCCCCCACCCCCTTTCTCTCTGCGTAGTTTGTACTAGATGTTTTTTTAGTAGTAGTAGATGTTAATTTAGGGTTCATAGATAATGATTTTTAGTAGTAGTATATATTAATTAGAAGTAGTGATGGTACTAGTTAACTAGGGAAGTATGGTTAATAGTAGATGTTTTTTACTATTGTATAATGTTGTTTATTTTTACTATTTGTAGTAAGTGTTTAAATAAATTAGTAAGTAAATTAATAAACTAGTTGAACTAGTTTAGTTTTAGTTGAACAAGTTTAGTAAGTAAATTAATAAACTAGTTGAACTAGTTGAATTAATAGAACTAATGTATTTTTAGTAAGATAATTAATATAACTAGTTGAACTACTTTATTTTTAGAAAGAACTAGTTTTTTCTATTTATAGTAAGTTTATATTTAGTAAGAACTAGTTCAATTAATAGAACTAGTTGAACATGTCATATTTGTTGTTATTTTTTTAGTTTAAGCAATTATTCGGGATGTATTAGTGATAACTTATAGGGTTTTTGCTTTTGCAGAAATCAAGGAGCCCCTCCATCATCCCCACCGTCGTCCCCGTCACCGACCCCCTCCGACCTCGAGGTGAGACCAGCCAAATCTCCATGTATATCTTGTGTTGCTCAAATAGGATATGTGGTTGCCCAAGTGGCCGGTCATGTTCAGGTTACACCTCCGAGTGACCTATGTTTTGCCGGAGTGTTGATTAATTTCCGTTCCGACAAATTTTAGGCGCTTGATATGTCCTTTTTTAGCAAAGGTCATGCCGGATTTTTCCGTGAATTCTGGCATGACTTGTGCTAGAATATGTAGGAAATATCGAGTGCCTGGATTTTCTCGAAAAATAATGATCTAATTTAGGTTTTTAGTACATATTTTAAATTATACAAGTTTAATCTTTGAATTATGAACGTAGGAAATGCCGTACTTGGACGACAACAGTCTCCGGGGGGAGTGCAGCTGGTGCCACGACGATCGAGGTGCATGCGACGAGTTCCTTCACCGATTTAAGATCGGCGCTTCAAAGATTAAGCTCGAGGAGACCTTCGATGTTGAAATGGTACGCAACAACGACAAGTGTTTTTTTCATAATTAAGCATGACTTTAACTATTTTAACGTCTATTTTTCATCTTTTACAATTCGACTAGCTTATCCCATGCCATGCAAGACGCTATGTCTTGGAGATGATGGGTTTTGAAGACCATGAAAATTTTGAAACAAAGAAAATACACCTAAGGACCCATCATGATATGTATTTTGAAGTAAATTTGTACAATTCTCAAAGCGTAATCCATTTTGGTTGCCAAAATTCGGAAGCACTTTGCAAAATGTATGGTTTTATGAGGGTATGATTGTCACCATGGATCTTGGTGATCCTGACATCGAGCAAGACAATATGGACATTTGGGTCCTTGTTGATACGCTTCCGATTCTACCGCAATGTGAGTTTCTCAAACATAGTTATTAACTAATTTATATTGTTTATTTCAAAATAGTTGGCAGCTTATTTCCATTGACAACTTATTTTGATTCTTCAAAGAATGTGCGGAAGATGGTAGACAAAACCCACTACACTGATGGATCCGAATTAACTTATAAGGAGAAAAGTCATCTGATCGCTTATTGTACTTATCTTGAGAATTACAATACCTATTATCGAACTCCTCCAAATTACGGTGAACACGTGCCACTAGTGCACGTGTTGAACCACGGTAACTTCTATGGAGATACCTTGGTAAGATTTTTTACTATTACGACATTCGTGCATCTTTTGCATACTTCTAAAACTAGTACATCATTGCTAACTACGAAGTTATTACTATGTTTTTCAATAAAAAATCCCGATGGATTGTGTGCCTCATCTGATGTATCAGAATAGTCGCCTTGCAGTTCTGAACATACAGCCAGGTCAATCTAAGGAGCTCACCTATGCATATCGGATTTCTAAAATCGTGAACACATGCTAATCAAAGAATGAAAAAAATGTTTGGACATTCGCAAGGAGGTTCTTGAAAGTAACATTAAGCGAAAGGCAAGAATTGGAGACAGGATAATCTCCATTCTCCATAATGGAGAGTCAAGGGCTATCTTGTTTTTTGCTATTTTACCTTAGAGAATATAGTAGGTCCTAAGAGAATGTAGTAGGTCCTATGAGGTACAATATGTTTATTATGTGGTACAATGTGTTAGAGTTGATGATGATGAGTACTTGTGATTACGACTAGTGACCAATTTGCTATGTGATGTCTCATTGATGAAAACGATGATCTTGAGAAGGTGTTATATGACAATGATGTATTATGATGATAAGTTGTTAATTATATGATGATGATGATATTTATTATATCATTGGGTGAAAGAACCGCGGATTAGTTTCATGTGGATGGACATCTGTTGGGGAACGTAGTAATTTCAAAAAAAAATCCTACGCACACGCAAGATCATGGTGATGGCATAGCAATGAGAGGGGAGAGTATTGTCCACGAACCCTCGTAGACCGTAAGCGGAAGCGTTATGACAACGCGGTTGATGTAGTCGTACGTCTTCACGATCCGACCGATCCAAGTACCGAACGTATGGCACCTCCGAGTTTAGCACACGTTCAGCTCGATGACGATCCCCGGACTCCGATCCAGCAAAGTGTCAGGGATGAGTTCCGTCAGCACGACGGCGTGGTGACGATGATGATGTTCTACCGGCGCAGGGCTTCGCCTAAACTCCGCGATGATATGACCGAGGTAGAATATGGTGGAGGGGGCACCGCACACGGCTAAGGAACGATCTTGAAGATCAACTTGTGTGTCTATGGGGTGCCCCCTGCCCCCGTATATAAAGGAGTGGAGGAGGGGGAGGGCCGGCCCTCTCTATGGCGCGCCCTAGGGGAGTCCTACTCCCACCGGGAGTAGGATTCCCCCATTCCTAGTAGAACTAGGAACCCTTCCATGTAGTAGGAGTAGGAGGGAAGGAAAGGGAAGAGAGAAGGAGAAGGAAGGAAGGGGGCGCCCCCCCTCCCTAGTCCAATTCGGACAAGTCCAAGGGGAGGGGTGCGGCCACCCTTTTGGCCCTTTCTCTCCTTTCCCATAGGGCCCATTGAGGCCCAATACGAATTCCCGTAACTCTCCGGTACTCCGAAAAATACCCGAATCACTCGGAACCTTTCCGAACTCCGAATATAGTCGTCCAATATATCGATCTTTACGTCTCGACCATTTCGAGACTCCTCGTCATGTCCCCGATCTCATCCGGGACTCCGAACTCCTTCGGTACATCAAAACTTATAAACTCATAATAAAACTGTCATCGTAACGTTAAGCGTGCGGACCCTACGGGTTCGAGAACTATGTAGACATGACCTAGAACTATTCTTGGTCAATAACCAATAGCGGAACCTGGATGCCCATATTGGCTCCTACATATTCTATGAAGATCTTTATCGGTCAAACCGCATAACAACATATGTTGTTCCCTTTGTCATCGGTATGTTACTTGCCCGAGATTCGATCGTCGGTATCCAATACCTAGTTCAATCTCGTTACCGGCAAGTCTCTTTTACTCGTTACGTAATGCATCATTCCGTAACTAACTCATTAGCTACATTACTTGCAAGGTTTATAGTGATGTGCATTACCGAGAGGGCCCAGAGATACCTCTCCGACAATCGGAGTGACAAAACCTAATCTCGAAATACGCCAACCCAACATGTACCTTTGGAGACACCTGTAGTACTCCTTTATAATCACCCAGTTACGTTGTGACATTTGGTAGCACCCAAAGTGTTCCTCCGGTAAACGGGAGTTGCATAATCTCATAGTTACAGGAACATGTATAAGTCATGAAGAAAGCAATAGCAACATACTAAACGATCAAGTGCTAGGCTAACGGAATGGGTCATGTCAATCACATCATTCTCCTAATGATGTGATCCCGTTAATCAAATGACAACTCATGTCTATGGCTAGGAAACTTAACCATCTTTGATTCACGAGCTAGTCAAGTAGAGGCATACTAGCGACACTATGTTTGTCTATGTATCCACACATGTATTACGTTTCCGGTTAATACAATTCTAGCATGAATAATAAACATTTATCATGAAATAAGGAAATAAATAATAACTTTATTATTGCCTCTAGGGCATATTTCCTTCAGTCTCCCACTTGCACTAGAGTCAATAATCTAGTTCACATCGCCATGTGATTTAACACTAATATTCATATCTGTATATGATTAACACCCATAGTTCACATCGTCATGTGACTAACACCCAAAGGGTTTACTAGAGTCAATAATCTAGTTCACATAGCTATGTGATTAACACCCAAAGAGTACTGAGGTGTGATCATGTTTTGCTCGTGAGAGAAGTTTAGTCAACGGGTCTGTCATATTTAGAGCCGTATGTATTTTGCAAATATTCTATGCCTACAATGCTCTGCACGGAGCTACTCTAGCTAATTGCTCCCACTTTCAATATGTTCCAGATTGAGACTTAGAGTCATCTGGATTGGTGTAAAAGCTTGCACCGATGTAACTCTTTACGACGGGCTCTTTTATCACCTCCATAATCGAGAAATATTTCCTTAGTCCTTACTAAGGATATTCTTGACCAATGTCCAGTGATCTACTCCTAGATCACTATTGTATTCCCTTACCAAATACAGAACAAGGTATACAATAGGTCTAGTACATAGCATAGTATACTTTATAGAACCTATGACTGAGGCATAGGGAATGACTTTCATTCTCTTTTCTATTTTCTGCTATGGTCGGGATTTGAGTCTTACTCAATTTCATACCTTTGCAACACAGGCAAGAACTCTTTCTTTGACTGTTCCATTTTGACTACTTCAAAATTTTGTCAAGGTATGTACTCATTGAAAATCTTATCAAGTGTCTTGATCTATCTCAATAGATCTTGATGCTCAATATGTAAGTAGCTTTGTCGAGGTCTTTCTTTGAAAAAACTCCTTTCAAACACTCCTTTATGCTTTGCAGAATAATTCTACATTATTTCCGATCAACAATATTCCATTCACATATACTTATCAGAAATGCTGTAGTGCTCCCACTCACGTTCTTGTAAATACAAGCCTTTCCAAAAGTCTGTATAAAACCATATGCTTTGATCGACTTATCAAAGCGTATATTCCAACTCCGAGATGCTTGCACCAGTCCATTGATGGATTGCTGGAGCTTGCACATTTTGTTAGCACCTTTATGATTAACAAAACCTTCTGGTTGCATCATATACAACTCTTCTTTAAAAAAACCATTAAGGAATGCAGTTTTGACATCCATTTGCCAGATTTCATAAAATGTGGCAATTGCTAACATGATTCGGACAGACTTAAGCATCGATACGAGTGAGAAAATCTCATTGTATTCAACATCTTGAACTTGTCGAAAAACCTTTTTGCAACAAGTCGAGCTTTGTAGATAGTTACACTACTATCAACGTCCGTCTTCCTCTTGAAGATCCATTTATTTTCTATGGCTTGCCGATCATCGGGCAAGTCCACCAAAGTCCATACTTTGTTCTCATACATGGATCCTATCTCAGATTTCATGGCCTCCAGCCATTTCGCGGAATCTGGGCTCATCATCGCTTCCTCATAGTTCGTAGGTTTATCATGGTCTAGTAACATGACTTCCAGAACAGGATTACCGTACCACTCTGGTGTAGACCATACTCTGGAAGACCTACGAGGTTCTGTAGTAACTTGATCTGAAGTTTCATGATCATCATCATTAGCTTCCTCACTAATTGGTGTAGGAATCACTTGAACTGGTTTCAGTGATGAACTATTTTCCAATTCGGGAGAAGGTATAGTTACCTCATCAAGTTCTAATTTCCTCCCACTCATTGCTTTCGAGAGAAACTCCTTCTCTAGAAAGGATCCATTTTTAGCAACGAATATCTTGCCTTCGGATTTGTGATAGAAGGTGTACCCAACAGTTTCCTTTGGGTATTCTATGAAGACGCACTTCTCCGATTTGGGTTTTGAGCTTATCAGGATGAAACTTTTTCACATAAGCATCGTAGCCCCAAACTTTAAGAAACGACAACTTGGGTTTCTTGCTAAACCACAGTTCATATGGTGTCGTCTCAACAGATTTAGATGGTGCCCTTTTAACGTGAATGCAGCTGTCTCTAATGCATAACCCCAAAACGACAATGGTAAATCAATAAGAGACATCATAGATCGCACCATATCCAATAAAGTGCGGTTATTCTGACGTTCGGACACACCATAGCGTTGTGGTGTTCAGTGGCGTGAGCTGTGAAACTATTCCACATTGTTTTAATTGAAGACCAAACCCGTAACACAAATATTCGTCTCTGCGATCAGATCGCAGAAACTTTATTTTCTTGTTACGATGATTTTTCCACTTCACTCTGAAATTCTTTGAACCTTTCAACTATTTCAGACTTATGTTTCATCAAGTAGATATACCCATATCTGCTCAAATCATCTTGTGAAGGTCAGAAAATAACGATATTTGCCACGAGCATCAACACTCATTGGATTTCATACATTGGTATGTATTATTTCCAATAAGTCAATAGCGTGTTCCATTGTTCCGGAGAACGGAGTTTTAGTCATCTTGCCCAAAAGGCACGGTTCGCAAGCATCGAATGATTCATAACCAAGTGATTCTGAAAATCCATCTTTATGGAGTTTCTTCATGTGCTTTACACCGATATGACCCAAACGGCAGTGCCACAAATAAGTTGCACTATCATTATTAACTTTGCATCTTTTGGCATCAATATTACGAATATGTGTATCACTACGATCGAGATCCAACAAACTATTTTCATTGGGTGTATGACCATTGAAGGTTTTATTCATGTAAACAGAACAACAATTATTCTCTGATTTTAAATGAATAACCGTTTTGCAATAAACACGATCAAATCATATTCACGCTCAACGCAAACGCCAAATAACATTTATTTAGGTTTAACACTAATCCCAAAAGTATAGGGAGTGTGTGATGATGATCATATCAATCTTGGAACTACTTCCAACACTCATCGTCACTTCCCCTTCAACTAGTCTCTGTTTATTCTGTAACTCCTGTTTCGAGTTACTAATCTTAGCAACCGAAAAAGTATCAAATACTCAGGGGCTACTATAAACACTAGTAAGGCACACATCAATAATCTGTATATCAAATATACCCTTGTTCACTTTGTCATCCTTCTTATCCACCAAATATTCAGGGCATTTCCGCTTCCAATGACCATTTCTTTTGCAGTGTAAGCACTCAGTTTCAGGCTTTGGTCCAGCTTTGGTCTTCTTCACGGGAGTGACAACTTGTTTGCCGTTCTACTTGAAGTTTCCCTTTCTTTCCCTTTGCCCTTTTCTTGAAACTAGTGGTCTTGTCAATCATCAACACTTGATGCTCTTTCTTGATTTCTACCTTCGTCGATTTCAACATCACGAAGAGCTCGGGAATCGTTTACGTCATCCCTTGCATACTATAGTTCATCACGAAGTTCTAGTAACTTAGTGATGGTGACTAGAGAATTCTGTCAATCACTATCTTATCTGGAAGATTAACTCCCACTTGATTCAAGCGATTGAAGTACGCAGACAATCTGAGCACATGCTCACTAGTTGAGTGATTCTCCTCCATCTTTTAGCTATAGAACTTGTTGGAGACTTCATATCTCACAACTCGGGTATTTGCTTGAAATATTAACTTCAATTCCTGGAACATCTTATATGGTCCATGACGTTCAAAACATCTTTGAAGTCCCGATTCTAAACCGTTAAGCATGGTGCACTAAACTATCAAGTAGTCATCATATTGAGCTTAGCCAAATGTTCATAACGTCTGTATCTGCTCCTGCAATAGGTCTGTCACCTAGCGGTGCATTAAGGACATAATTCTTCTGTGCAGCAATGAGGATAAACCTCAGATCACGGATCCAATCCGCATCATTGCTACTAACATTTCAACACAATTTTCTCTAGGAACATATCAAAATAAACATATGAAAGCAACAACGCGAGCTATTGATCTACAACATAATTTGCAAAATAACCAAGACTAAGTTCATGATAAATTTAAGTTCAATTAATCATATTACTTAAGAACTCCCACTTAGACAGACATCTCTCTAGTCATCTAAGTGATCACGTGATCCAAATCAACTAAACCATGTCCGATCATCACGTGAGATGGAGTAGTTTCAATGGTGAACATCACTATGTTGATCATATCTACTATATGATTCACGTTCGACCTTCGGTCTCCGTGTTCGAGGCCATATCTGTATATGCTAGGCTCGTCAAGTTTAACTGAGTATTCGCGTGTGCAACTGTTTTGCACCCGTTGTATTTGAGCGTAGAGCCTATCACACCCGATCATCACGTGGTGTCTCAAAGACGAAGAACTTTCGCAACAGTGCATACTCAGGGAGAACACTTCTTGATAATTAGTAAGAGATCATCTTAAAATGCTACCGTCAATCAAAGAAAAATAAGATGCATAAAGGATAAACATCACATGCAATCAATATAAGTGATATGATATGGCCATCATCATCTTGTGCTTGTGATCTCCATCTTCAAAGCACCATCGTGATCACCATCGTCACCGTAGCGACACCTTGATCTCCATCGTAGCATCGTTGTCGTTCGCCATCTATTGCTTCTCGACTATCGCTCTTTGCTTAGTGATAAAGTAAAGCAATTACGATGCGTTGCATTTCATACAATAAAGCGACAACCATATGGCTCCTGCCATTGCCGATAACCGGTTACAAAACATGATCATCTCATACAATAAAATTAGCATCATGTCTTGACCATATCACATCACAACATGCCCCGCAAAAACAAGTTAGGCGTCCTCTACTTTGTTGTTGCAAATTTTACGTGGCTGCTACGGGCTTAGCAAGAACCGTTCTTACCTACGATATCAAAACCACAATGATAGTTTGTCAAGTTGGTGCTGTTTTAACCTTCGCAAGGACCGGGCGTAGCCACACTCGATTCAGCTAAAGTGAGAGAGCAGACACCCGCCACCACCCTTAAGCACGAGTGCTCGTAGCAGTGAAACCAGTCTCGCGTAAGCGTCTGGCGTAATGTCGGCCCGACCGCTTCATCTCACAATACCGCCGAACCAAAGTATGACATGCTGGTAAGTAGTATGACTTGTATCGCCCACAACTCACTTGTGTTCTACTCGTGCGTATGACATCTACGCATAAAACCTGGCTCGGATGCCCTTTGTTGGGGAACGTAGTAATTTCAAAAAAATTCCTACGCACACGCAAGATCATGGAGATGGCATAGCAACGAGAGGAGAGTATTGTCCACGTACCCTCGTGGACCGTGGCGGAAGTGTTATGACAACGCGGTTGATGTAGTCGTGCGTCTTCACGATCCGACCGATCCAAGTACCGAGCGTCGACACCTCCGAGTTCAGCACACGTTCAGCTCGATGGCGATCCCGGACTCGATCCAGCAAAGTGTCGAGGATGAGTTCCGTCGGCCTGACGGCGTGGTGACGATGATGATGTTCTACGGCGCAGGCTTCGCCTAAACTCATGACGATATGACCGAGGTGGAATATGGTGGAGGGGGCATCGCACACGGCTAAGGAACGATCTTGAAGATCAACTTGTGTGTCTATGGGGTGCCCCCTGCCCCCGTATATAAAGGAGTGGAGGAGGGGGAGGGCCGGCCCTCTCTATGGCGCGCCCTAGGGGAGTCCTACTCCCACCGGAAGTAGGATTCGCCCTTTCCTAGTAGAACTAGGAACCCTTCCATGTAGTAAGAGTAGGAGAGAAGGAAAGGGAAGAGAGAAGGAGAAGGAAGGAAGGGGGCGCCCCCCTCCCTGGTCCAATTCGGACTAGTCCAAGGGGAGGGGTGCGGCCATCCTTTTGGCCCTTTCTCTCCTTTCCCGTATGGCCCATTGAGGCCCAATACGAATTCCCGTAACTCTCCAGTACTCCGAAAAATACCCGAATCACTCGGAACCTTTCCGAACTCCGAATATAGTCGTCCAATATATCAATCTTTACGTCTCGACCATTTCGAGACTCCTCGTCATGTCCCCGATCTCATCCGGGACTCCGAACTCCTTCGGTACATCAAAATTTATAAACTCATAATAAAACTGTCATCGTAACGTTAAGCGTGCGGACCCTACGGGTTCGAGAACTATGTAGACATGACCTAGAACTATTCTTGGTCAATAACCAATAGCGGAACCTGGATGCCCATATTGGCTCCTACATATTCTAGGAAGATCTTTATCGGTCAAACCGCATAACAACATACGTTGTTCCCTTTGTCATCGGTATGTTACTTGCCCGAGATTCGATCGTCGGTATCCAATACCTAGTTCAATCTCGTCACCGACAAGTCAATTTTACTCGTTACGTAATGCATCATTCCGTAACTAACTCATTAGCTACATTGCTTGCAAGGCTTATAGTGATGTGCATTACCGAGAGGGCGGAGATACCTCTCCGACAATCGGAGTGACAAAACCTAATCTCGAAATCGCCAACCCAACATGTACCTTTGGAGACACCTGTAGTACTCCTTTATAATCACCCGATTCGTTGTGGCGTTTGGTAGCACCAAAGTGTTCCTCCGTAAACGGGAGTTGCATAATCTCATAGTTACGGGAACATGTATAAGTCATGAAGAAAGCAATAGCAACATACTAAACGATCAAGTGCTAGGCTAACGGAATGGGTCATGTCAATCACATCATTCTCCTAATGATGTGATCCCGTTAATCAAATGACAACTCATGTCTATGGCTAGGAAACTTAACCATCTTTGATTCACGAGCTAGTCAAGTAGAGGCATACTAGTGACACTATGTTTGTCTATGTATCCACACATGTATTACATTTCCGGTTAATACAATTCTAGCATGAATAATAAACATTTATCATGAAATAAGGAAATAAATAATAACTTTATTATTGCCTCTAGGGCATATTTCCTTCAACATCCACTTGAAACTAATCCACGGTTCTTTCACCCCGTGATGTAATAACTCATTATGATGTAAAAACAATCTCTAAATTCCCGTTGTATGAAAACTCGTGTAAAGGTGTATGAATACAACATGAAATAAGAAAGAAATAAAATACGAAATAATAGTAGTAGCGCGGGAGGGAGAAGCGCTACTACTAATTACCAGTAGCGCTCCTATGGGAAATTGCTACTAGTAAGTCGATTTAGCAGTAGCGTGGGTTGAGGCAGGCTCTTCGCTAACCTTTAGTCAGGCGCCCTACCAATGGCGCTCCACCAGCGCTCTTGATAGGCCTAAAACCCTCGCTGCTGCTAGGCTTTTCCCTAGTACTGTAACACACCGCAACCGCAACTCTCGACACTTGTACAACACAACGATGCTCCAGACAAGAACACTACCCACAATAGAAATGAAGCACCCTACATCATGAAGTCACAGGCTCCTTCTGAATGGCGCCACCTTCTTGCTTTTGTTTGTCTTTGCTTTCTCCTTTTTAGGTTTCTCCTTTAGGAGGCAGCCACTTGTATTGTCGTATCTAGGATGATCATCCACCCATTTGTTAAGGAAGTCGTAGAACTTATTGTACTTCTTGATGTAGTTGTCGTCAACCAAGGGGCTCTTAGGAGCAGGAACCAACCAACTGGCCGCAACGACATCATCGTCCCAAGAAAACCACCGGCACGACATCCTTGACCACATGGACCATCGGTACAATGGACTTCGATGCCTCGACTTGCACACATGAAAGAGGCAAAACATGCCCCTCACACAAGGCCGCCAATGAGTCCACCTCCAACCTCTCTAAGGACACAGGCAAAGCAAGGCTCGAACATATATCCCGAAGATCGGGCATTAGCTGTAGCACCGGAGCCGCAAGCACGGCGATGGACTCACCCACAGCAGTAGGCAACGCAGCGGTAGGAGCAGACATCGACAGTCAATTGTACCGAACACGGGGGGAGAAACAACCATAGGACTCTGCACCTATGTCCTCTGTGGAGCCAACATCAGCCACACCAAGAGACTGTGGCGTTGGTGTGGCCTGCAACATAGCCGACACAAGGGAGAGCCTACTCAAAATAGCCTCCGCCTGCTCCAGAAAGCTCTCAATACATGTCTTCCAGCCTTGAAGCAACTCGGTCTGGCCAGCCAGAGCAGATTGAAGCACCACATTGGATGGGGTTGTTTGGCTAGCGGAAACAGAAAACACAGAGAGCCCAAGACCCATGGCGAAGCTCATTGGAGGGAAGCACAAATTTCATTTGGCCTTCTCTTGGAGTAAGAGTCTGACGATGCTAGGTGTCAAGGCGAGAGATGGGCGGCATGACAAGACATGCAAAAGAGCTGAGAGGACACTAGGGGTTACGACAGACGTGTGCACAATGGCCGTTCTTCAAGCAGCGAGCACATCGAAAGGGATCTCTGCAAACCGCCACACGGTGTCCCAGGGCAAGGCATCTGCAACATCGACTGTGGAGCCAGGCGGGGATAGGACCAAAAGCCAGAGCCAAGGCCGGCGACGCCGAACAATGCCGGGCCCCCACCTTCACCCATCCCTGCTCCGAAGATGCCTTAGGAGCAGCAGCAGCCGGATTGCTCATCCCGACCGAGCATCTGGCAGCCGCACCCAACGGTGTCAATGGGGCGAGTTCGTCGTCATCGTCAGTGCTGCAGATGTCATCGGCGAAGGAAGCACATGACAATGCTAGCGGCTGCCGCGGGGCCCACACAACAGCGTCGGGGGCGAGCGCATGCCCAACGGCAGCCATTGGCGGAGGGGAAGCAGGGCCCTCCCAATCTGGACATGGCCAGGTAGAGGTGACAACCACAGGGGGCAAACCACGAGCGGTCAGTGTAGGCGGCGTGAGGGGCCAGCTTGAGGAGGCTCTGGCAGGAAGAACGACTGCAACACGAGATGATGACGGAGCCGATGCAGAATCAGTCGCTGCAGCTACCGAGACCACAAGATGAGGCGACACCGAGGGTGATGGAGAAGGGGCCACGACGGGGAGCCTCGATCTAGTCTAGTCAGTGGCAGCGAGGTCTGGAGGGCGGGGAGCCGAGCGGCGGCGGCGAGCGCCCACACGCCGCATGGGAGGTCGCGACAGCCCCATGGTTACCCGCGCGTAGCCATCTTCCTGCTGCTGCTTCCTCAAGGAACTTGCCGGGACTTCGCCGGCTGCGGGAGGCCGAAAGAGCGGCTGGACGACAGATGCGGTTGGGAGGGATGGAGAGAGGGCGTGACGTGGCTTCCGGATCCGGGCCAGATGGAGGCTCGGGAGGCCGGAACGAGGAGATCAGGCCGGCCGCACCTCGCGCACGGCCGACGCGGCCCTGCTTGTGAGAGCTCTCAACATCTTTTCAAAATTGTAGTTGGAGATCTCCCTATTCCGATATTCATCAGCCACGGAGATGCAGAGTCATGCCCACGGTCCTCCTCTGGCAGGCTGGCTCCACCGTCGCCTACGTTTTTTACGACCTCTCCTCATCTTCGGCGGGGAGCTATAGCGTGCTGTGGCGTAGCAGGATGCGGCTGGTCGGCACGTGCAATGACCTGCTATGCCTCTACGCTGCAGCGATGACGGCGGCGTCACCCTGGTCAAGCCAGCAACAAGGGATACATTGTTCGTCCCACGGCTGCCAAGCGACGTGAAAATGGAGGAAACTGACCCTTCATCGAAACTTCAATATGAAATGACCCGAATCTGAAAATATTTCATAAAACTGGACCTTTTGCATGATGCACGGGGCTAGGGCGCCATGCTAGAAAGCATTACACCCTGGGCTAGGGAGCCATGCTATTTGGCATGACGCCCTAGCCCGGGGAGCTATGCTACATGTCGCTACCATGGCGCCCTAGCCCGGGGCGTCATGCTATCTAGCATCGCGGCCCAACACTAGGAGTCTTGCAAAAAGGGGCCGGTTTGTGTTGAAGTTCCAGAAGGGGCTAGTTTTGTCCATTTTCACCCATGCAAAGACTAGCTATTCCGCGGGGATGACGACTACTACAGGAGGTCCGAGTGGGACACGGCATACAGCTTTGCGTACCATCGAGTTAATTGCATGGAAGTACCACAATTGGGGCAGCACGTCCGATCCCACGACACGAGAAGCTCGCTAGGTGGGAAGGTGGAATTGTGTGCCATGGATATACAACATAAATGCAAAAAGACTTTAGACATAGTTCATACTTAATTCTACTTAAATTAACTTTAAATTAGGGTATGCTCCCACTAAAATCAGTATCCCTCATTACTAGTGACTTAAGGTCCATGACCCACTTACTCCGCTAATGATGTGACATCACCGGTGACAGAATAATGAGACCGGTAGGTCAACATGCCAATCATATCTCCATATGATTATGCTGATCTTTTTATGAGTGTGTTTCGATCCCAAGATGATCTTGGAAAGCCAAGATAACCAAGTGCCTCGCAGCGACAACTGTTCGCACCCCCCTCATACATGTCAAGCCTATCGTGCCCATGTGAAATGGTGCACCTCAGACTGGTAAGTACTCCAGATGATCCTACACTTTGACGAACACTAACTGCTTCATATTTGTGTGAGGGATCCTATTTAATAACGTCAACTGCACATCAAACAAGGTGCCAAAAAGGATTAACATCATATACAGTTCATTATATAGCGATATGGCATAGCCCCTTTGGTTGAAGAAGTCCCGATCATCCTCAATAATTTTTTGCAAAAATCATGTTGTGGATGCGTTTTGTCCACAAGAAAACATTGTCGTGACAGCAGTGTCAAAATTTCTGTCGTGGCACAATTTTTCAACAAGAAAACTCTATCATGGTATCACTTTTCTACCGTGGCGGTAGAACTTTTCTGCCATGCCTTCTCTTCAACATATTTTGCAATAGAACTCTTTCTCCATGCACAACGTTGCATTGAGATCCATCGATGCATGATAGTCACCACCATGTCATTCACAATTACTGCTAATGCATTCCATGGATTTGTAGTTGACACGCAAGTCAAATACAATAAATTAATGACCACCATATTGGTTCCTACCAATTGTCGTACTCATGACACAAGTCATGACACGTGTTCCAGAATTGTATGGCCTAATGCAAACTAAGATGATGTCACCTCCTCCTTCTGATGAATAAGGTGATGATTTTGCTGCTGGAGCGAGTGGTGCTGCAGGAGGTGCCCTTGCTACTTCTTCAAGACTGTGGAATTGTGAGAAATTTGTGTTTTATAGGACTTGTGTGATGTTTAACACTATGTTTAACTCTATGTTGTGTGTTAATTTGTGTGATGTTTTTAGTGGCACTATATGTGAACTTATGTGATGTTTAATGAAAACTGGAGACAACCTCTATGTGTATGCTTATGTGTTGAACAATATGTTGGTTTACTTAAATTTCTGTAGCATGGTTGGATACCACATGGAACAAAATCAGTAGCCCGGGAGCTAAAAATGGAGGCGGTAATCAAAGGAAACCGCCCCCACGGGACCATGACTAAGAGCATAGAAGCGGTTAGTAATGGAAAATTGTCTGAGCCCCTTTGAGCATTCGAGGCGGTTCTGAAAATTGCCTACATTGTGTCAAGTATTATTTTTTTTGAGAAGATTGTGTCAAGTATTAGCGACACGTGATTTCCTCAAACCGTCGCCAGCCCATGTATGAAAAATGACTTCAAAGCCCATTTGTGTGCTAGTAGGGAGGCATAGACGGTGTGAGAGAAATGAGGGGAGAGGAAGACAATGCATGTGTGGTCGATGCTTCTGGAGAGGGATGGGGACGACGCGCATGCATTCAGGCGGGCAACTTGTCACTCGCGGAGAACGTCGAAGCATGCACTTGTATCAGCCAAGTGATTGCAAGTGTTTTTTTTGGAAAATTTGCAAGTGTTTGTCTTTCCTGTTACTGTAGGAAAGTCTTGGTTTTGAGGAGGTATCCTTAGCCTGCACGGATTTTTATGTTGAAAGAACATGTGAAAATCGAACTAACCAGAAATCATCTGTTCCATTAAATTCTGGAGTGTCTAATTAAGATGATGGCTTGATTTTTTTTCTGTAAATTATTGGGATATTTCTATTTTTTTAGGTTTAATAGAGACGATTTATGGACCGTGATAGTCTTGATTGATCTTGAAAATATTCTTTGCTAATTAAACAAGGAAAAAGGCTAGGGTTTCCTCTGCCCCCCGCTGGCGCCGCCGCTGATCCTCCTCGTCTCCGGTGGTCTTAAGGTCATGGCGGCGTGTCGGATCCCGGCCCTTGCTGGCGAGAGGGCTTCGTCTTTAGATGTTCCTTCAAGTTTTGTTAGAGTTTGTGTCTTGCTCAGGAAGACGAGTCGGCGGCGCCTCCCTAGAGATGGAATAAGGTTCTCCTCGCCTAGCCCCCGTCTCGATGGTGCATCTAGCATCGTCGGTGGGCGTGTGAAGATGTATCTCCGGCAGATCTGTCTTTGGTGGGTTTGCTTGGATTTGGTCGTAGTTCGTCTACGTTCTTGCGTCTTCAAGTTAGATCATTTCGATCTATGCTACTTTTCAACAGCGGCGGTTGATGTTCTGATGTGCTGGTCCTATGGAGGCTTAGCACGACGGCTCCCGACTGTCTATACAAAAACTTTTGCCCGGCTCTGGCAAGGGAGGGGCGATGATGGTGGCGCGCCATCGGCTCGCTTCAGTGCTTGTAGTCGTTGCTAGGTGATCTCCGGATCTGGATGTAATTTTTATTATTTCTGATGTTCGTTATACTGCCATGAGTAAGGATGAATAAATCGAAAGTTTTATCGCAAGATAAAATAAAATATATAGAGACGATTTAAGTCGGTTCTGTCTCAAGTTTACCCTTGCAACAAACACGTGGATTTACTTGTGAACCTCCTAATGAGTTTTTTTTTTTCGGTTAACATGAACCGACCAAGGAGTAGCAAAAATCAAGGACTCGTATCGAATCCCGTTAAAAGGAACGGAAACGACGGATGGCAACGTGAGCATGCAACCGGAAGATCGGAAATAAAGCTAGGAAAAACAGCACGCGTCCGGCCATGGATCTCTCCCCGGACATGCTGGTGGAGATCCTGTTGCGGCTCCCGCCGAGCGCGAGGCGCCGCGCCCGCCTCGTCTGCAGGCACTGGCGCGACGCCGTCGGCGAGCGTACCACGGAGATGCAGAGCCGTGCCACAGCCCTCCTCTGGCAGGCCGGCTCCACCGTCGCCTACGTTGTTGACGACCTCTCGTCGTCTTCGACGGGGAGCTACAGCGTGCTGTGGAGGGGCAGGCCGCAGCTTGTCGGCACATGCAACGGCCTGTTATGCCTCTGCGACGACGACGGCGACATCACACTGGTTAACCCGGCAACAAGGGAGACGCTATCCGTCCCACGGCTGCCATGCAACGACCAGCTATTGCGCGGGGACGACGGCTACTACGGGAGGTTGGAGTGGGACATGGCATACAGCTTCGCGTACCATCCGACGACAGGGCGATACAAGGTGGTGCACGTCCCCTGCAGCTTCAACAACCAGGGCTACGACGCCGTGCATGTGCTCACGCTTGGGGAGGAGGTGTGGCGGGAGGTGCCGGCCCCCGGTGGCAAGAGGTGCAGCCTCGACGGCGGCATTGTCAGTGTCGACGGCGTGACATACTGGGTCACGGACGACGGCGGCTCCAAGAGGATCGTTTCGTTCGACCTGGACAACGAACACATCGCCTCATCTACCGCCACACCTTTGCCCTTTCTGCATGCGAGGCTCAATGACTACAGCCTGACGGAGGTGCACGGGAGGCTGGGGGCCGTCATCAGCAACCCGGCGGGGATGATGCAAGCGTGGGTTCGGAACAAGGAGGGGAGGTGGATCTGCCGGTACACCCTCACGTCTCCGTTGCACGAGATTCCACGGCCGCACTTCGCATACGGCGAGCACTTTTTGAGGTGTGAGGGGCAGTTGTTGTATGCATGCTCGCGGAAAGGCCCACTATCGCCGTTTAGCTCGAGGCTTGCGTCCAACATCGTGCAGATTAATCACAGGGATAAGGGAGTGTTGGTCACTAAGATGAATGGTGTGGGCTGCAAATTTAACTACCGGACGTTTGCTTACGTCCAAACATTGGAACCATTAGGTGTTTATATGCGGCCAAGTGAAGGGTAGTAGTAAGTATTTACTTCCCCGCTTCATGGTATGTGTCCCTGGGCTCGGGCGGAGTTCGTTTCAATATATTTTACATCTGAAAAATTATTGAAATTTCACTACTTCGTAGTTTGTACTACTGTTTAGTAGATTCAGGAGTATGTTGTTTAGGTTCCATTTCATTAATAATTTTTCAAAGTCTTTATATTTTCATTGGTATGTGTGGCATAGTGGGTTGATGACAAATCTAGTGGAACAAAGGTAATTAGGTTATCTAGCTGTAGTCCAAAGTTGCAACCGGGAGTACGTGCTCCCGGATGAACAAAAATGTGTTAGAATTATTGAGGTTTTGGACAAGCAATACATGTTCATGTTCCATGTGCACATGCAATTTTCTGACCCCAAAGAAACAAGTTTCATGGCTTGTGAAAAAAATATTAAAAAGGTGCTACTATGAGACTTAAGTTTTTATTTCCAAGTAACCACCATGAAATTTTGCAAACACATAAAAGATATGTAATTGTCCATTACGAAACATGTACTTCAGAAACGCCGTCCTCGATATGTAATTGTCCATTACGAAAGTTGCAAAAACAAGAACAGTGACATTACTAGAAACCAAGGTTCTAAATATAGGTTGATATGACCAATATAGTTTTCACCACCCTATGACGCCAATTTAGCATATCATATCATAAATATAATTTTCACACATGTCAATCAATAAATGGGACAATATGACCGATATCTAGCCTTGTATTTTGAATAATACGAAACGATATGTACATGCTCACGAGCTCGTCTTCTCGATCCAGCCACACAAGGGTGCTCCTCGTGACCCCTGGATACATCCTAGCTCCTCGTACATCCTTACCGTGTCCCGTAGCCTTTTCTCCCGGAAAGTTCGAGCTGCTGCCACCGCTTACCTCGTCGCCTTTTCTCCCTGAAAAAATTGGAAAGTCAAGGAGGCCTTGGCGGATGATGCTTGGATTCGCAAGATAAACCTCAATATGGTTCTGACCGTGGAGCACCTTAGACAATTTCTCACACTTTGGGAGCAAATTTGCCACACCCACCTACGCGAGGATACCATGGACGAGATAGTTTGGAAGCACTCAACAAGTGGTTTTTATTCGTCGGCATCGGCTTATCACGCACAATTCATTGGATCTATGGGCACCACCTTCCACTGCTACATTTGGGGCGCTTGGGCTCCGCCGAAGGTGAAATTCTTTGCTTGGCTTGCAACCCGTAATAGGATTTGGACGGCTGACAGACTCGCTAGGAGGGGTTGGCAAAATTGTGGACTGTGTCCGCTTTGCCAGCGTGTGCAAGAAAATGGAGCCCATCTTTTCTACAAGTGTCGCTTCACCCTTAGGATTTGGAACCTCATCAAAAATTGGCTTGGTCTCCATATGATTGACATGTCAACTTGGGACAATTTGCACTCTCTCTCGCTTTGGTGGAGAAACATGTCTGGAAGCGACATCCCCAATAGAAAGGCCATGGCATCCCTCACTATGCTAGTTGGGTGGACCATTTGGAATGAGAGAAAGCGCCGTATATTCAGGCACAAGTCAACACATGCGCCGGTCATCTTCGACACCATCAAAAGAGAAGCTAGACTTTGGGTTACTGCGGGTGCACACAAATTGGGTAGCATAATGCCGGGAGAGTAATGGACCTCATGTAATATGTGTGGTGTAACAAACAAACTCTATTCTCCTTCTTAATTAATGAATGAGGCAAAGCTTATGCCTCCGTTTCGAAAAAAAAATCTATGGCCACTTCGTGACCAGTCGCTCGCTCCGCTAGATATGGCACTCCGCCAACTCCCGAAGACCCGAACACAACCACCCGCGCATCAAATAGCCGCCGGAGCAGCGTTTTCGGCGAACTTCTGCCGCGGTTTTGGTCGCCGGCATGCGAACCCCAACGATGCTGACATGGCTGTCCATTAGGCGCTAACCATCATAATTAGTTTAGCATTAATGACCCCTCTGGGTCATTCACTTGTGGGCCCAGGCCCTGTTAACTGTTAGTTAGGTCATACAATGCAATTTTTGCTTCTACTATAATTTACAGACACGGTGTATCATACTTGTGTGTATACTTACTTACAAACACAAAAATAGAAATATTTTTCTAAGAAGAAATGAAGTATAGTGACATTGGTACCACCCTTTAAGAAGAAAGGAATTCAAAAAAATAATGATACAATTTGCACACAATTTACACATAAATTGCACTTTTTAAGTTATGTAAGAATAATTATATTATAGTGAATTTTACATAAAAACAAAAAATTTAAACAAGGAACGAATAAGTGGCATTGGTATCGTCCTTAAAAACAGGAAATGAATTAAAAACTAAACATAATGAAACAAATAAAGTTTTCTAAGAGAGAATAAATTAGTGACAGGTATTACTCTTAAGAAGAAAGAAAATAAAGAAAAACATGCACACAACTTTGCACTGAAATTGCACTTTTTATAATGTGCAGCGAATACACATATAATAATGCAACTTTAGCAGTCTAGTATAATTTATACACATATTGTATTGTACTTTCATGCATACATACACATAATAATAGAAAAAATGTATCTAATTAGCAAAAAAATTACACAAAACAATTAGCATTGGTATTACCCTTGAAGAATAAAGAAAATGAAAAAACAAAAGTTTCCACACAATTAGCACAAAAATGCACTTTTATAATATGTACAATAAATATATAAGAGTGAAGTTTCCGTACTCTAATGTAATTTGTACATGTAGTACTCGCATGTATACATTTTCACGCACTCAACATCGAAAATACACGTAAAGAAAAAAAACTCAACTGGAAATAAAAAAATAAAAGCATACACGTGCATAAAACAAAAGTAAACAAATGAAAAAAAGCATACACACACCAAAATCCAGCCCAAAAAGGAAATTGACTGACCCAAAATAGGTGTCAATCAAATCCAAACAACCAATGCCACCAGCAAAATGTGGCAGAAAAAAGAAAAGCTACACAAATCTTAAAGCACAATCGAAGGGTCAGAAAATTGATTTACCGACTGAAATCTAGCTAAACTATTAGCTAGTTACTATGAAAATGACAGGTCATGCAAAGGAATGAGTTCAACTACCGAAACATGTAACAGTTGAATCGTTGTTGTCCTAAATAAAAGAGAGCAGAAGCAAGAGAACGGGATTGTATCGAAATGATCAAGGGGGTTTTCTTGCCTGGCAGATTGACAATGGAATGCTGCTCCTTTGCTGGATACTTGAACGTACCCTCAGGAACAGGTCCTATCCAAGAGAACAACACCGAAAAAGTCTGTCAATACACAGCAAATGCAACAATATGATGCATGATCATGACATGGCAAGAATGCTATCAGTGGTGCTAGTGCATCTACCAACAATTTAAATGAAGCTCATTTGGATCAAAGTTTCAAATGCAACTTCAAACTTCAGCATTTTAAATGCTCTTATTTTAATTTGACTTGGTCAGTAGGCATAAGTTCTATAAACATGCATGAAAATATTAGAGATGGATTCTTTGGATTTTTCTAATTATTTTTTATAAATAAATTAATCCATTCTAACCTATGATTGACTTTCTATGAATTTTTGAAGTTTAGTCAAATTTTTGGAATTAAATAAATCATTTCCGATTTATTTTAAATCCAGAAACAATTACTATGTCAGCACTACGCCAGCACTACATCAACAAGTCAACCGGGTCAACAAGTCAAACCTGACCAGTAGGTCCACTCGTCAGTGACTAGGTGGGCAAAAAGGTTTAGTGCTTATTTTTTGCATATTAGAAAAGTGCAATTTCAGGGCATACTTGTGTGCAA
The DNA here is from genome assembly GCA_021437245.1 of Aegilops speltoides. Lineage (NCBI taxonomy): Eukaryota > Viridiplantae > Streptophyta > Magnoliopsida > Poales > Poaceae > Aegilops > Aegilops speltoides. The sequence continues at coordinate 376,125,859 of CM038145.1, forward strand.
GTTATTTTTTAATTTTATTTCTTCATTTTCCCCAAAACTTCATTAGTTTGTTTTGGGTTTTGTTTTTATATTTTCTTTCTTCTTAAAGTGTTTATTCTTACATAGAAAACTTTATTATTTTGTTTTAGTTTTAGTTTCAATATTTTGTTTTCTTAAAGGGTTTCATTCTTCCATAGAAAACTTCATTATAGTGTACACCATCCGTCCCAAAATTCTTGTTTTAGATTTATCTAAATACGGATGTATCAAGTCACGTTTTAGTATTAGATACATCCGTATCTAGACAAATCTAAGACAAAAATTTTGGTACGGAGGGAGTATTTTTTTAATTTTTTTTAGTTTCTTTCTTCTTAAAGGGTTTCATTCTTCCCTGGAAAACTTCATTATATTTTTTATGTTTTTTATTTCTTCTTAAAGGGTTTCAATCTTCCCTAGAAATTTTCATTTTTTTATCTTTTACTTTTATTATCTTTCTTCTTAAGGGTTTTATTCTTCCTTAGAAAAATTCATTATTTTGTTTTCATTTTTATTTTTATTTATTTCATTTTCTTTCATTAACGGTAATACCTATATTTTTGCATATTATAACAAAGCGCAACTTCTACGTAAATTGCGTGCAAATTTTGCCATTACCTGATTTTTATTGCCTTTCTCCTTAAAGCGTCTTGTCTATGTTCAGTTTTTCTACAAACACATCAATCATTGGAGAAACCAAAATGCTACATTCCACTCCTCCTTGTCATTCGACTCAAACGAGTTTTGCTCAGTCGACTGACCCAAAAAGAAAAGTGAGTCAACTAACCTGTAGCCGCTCCCACTAGCTAAACCTTCCTAACATGATTAGGAGCTGCTTGAGCCATGTTGTGACTTCAGCCATGCCATGCTTCCTATGCTTAGAGTCATGTCAGGTTTGATCCATCTGAGCTAGGTCTATACGTAGATGTTATGCACAAGTAGAACACAAATTGGATGTGGGCGTTGATGTTCAGATTGCTTACCTCCTTTGTTTTTCTTATTCGGCGGTATTGTGGGATGAAGCGGCATGGACCAAATTTACTTGTCCTTGCAGAAGAGACTAGTTCCGCGACTGACATGCAACTTGTATTGCATAAAGCGGCTAGCGGGTGTCTGTCTCTCCCATTTTAGTTGAATCTGATTTGACAACGGCTGTCCTTGTGGAGGTTAAAACGCAATTTGTATATCACCGTTGTGGCTTTGCGTAGATAAGAACGGTTCTTATAAGTTGCCCCAAGAAGCCATGTAAAATCTGCAACAACAAAGTAGAGGGAACTTGTTTTTGCAGGGCATGTGATGTGATGTGGTATGACCAATATGTGATGTATGAGATGACCATGTTTTGTAATAGTTCACGACTTGTATGTCGATAAGTACGGCAACCAGCAGGAGCCATAGGGTTTTCTTAATATTATTGCATGACCTGCATGTCAATCATTAAACGCCATGTAATTGCTTTACTTTATTGTTGTGAGTTAGCAATAGTTGGTGGAGACAACTACATGACAACACCTTGGAGATGATGCAAATCATGGTGTCATGTCATTGATGATGGAGATCATGCCGGTGCTTTGGAGATGGAGATGAAAAGCACAAGAATCGCTAGCGAGCGCACGTTTTACTACTTGGATGAGGAAAAACAAAGAAATTTTACATTCATATGCACAAAGAATAAGTATACAGCCATAAGCAGCACAGTATTAACTTCATCTTATCTTTGCATATAGTTTGCTCTTAATTTGACCGCTCCTTTTGGTATTCATGTGTTTTTTATTCTTTTGAATCAAAAACCCAATTTTACAAATTCATGTGTGTTTCATAATCTCTGTTTTGCATATGGGATCCTATCCTCATTAGTGCGGAATTGTGCTATTAAGCTCCACATCATAAACGATAGGAAATTATTGTATGTGATGTCGAAATTTCACACAAAGTTAGAAAATATCACACGGTTTTTGCTAGAAAAATTGTGTGATCTAGCACACCACTGCACAGGATAGAAAACGCAAATGCGTGTGATGCATTACAAACATATTTTCACAAAAATATGTGTGATGTACCCTATCTCGCACACAATTTAGAAAACACAACTTTGTCCGATGCCTTGCACATGATTTTTGCACAAAAATGTATATGATGTCGCATACCATTGAACACAAATTCAAAAAGGAAATCATGTGTCCAAAAAATGTGACTAAAGTCTGAAAAACATGAAATTTGCATGATGTCATGATATGACCTCAATGGGTTGTGGTGGTTGGGGGTCGGGGATTTAGTAGCCTCAATTGAATCTAAGGTATATAGAAGGAAACAAACTAATATTGCCATTTTACATAATTTATTGTCTAGTATCTGCATGTATCTACATTTCATGTTGTTTTCCGGGAATCTGCATATGCATTTTCGTGTTAAGCACATGCATTTAAAAGCAATGTTTTTTTCTTTAAAGAAACATGGAAGTACTAATGTTTTGATATAAAGACCTATTACAAATATTCATACATAAATATGACTAATTGAATCTTGTACATAAAAGACAAGAGATTAGTGAATCTTATTGGTGTACTATTTATTTGTTTGCTTGTTTTGTAGGATACAGATTATCATTTTTTTTCAAGAATAACTCATCTCCAGTAGGAGCCCATCTCCAACTAAAATAATAATCAGGGGTGTCCCGTAACCTTTCGGTCATAAAACCAAGGGCGCTCAACAATGATGTTTTTTGTAATATGGATGTAATTTTTGTTACTTTACGAATATGGTTGTAAGTTTTGTTACTTCTCATGTTCTTTGTACTGTCAAAGTTCACTAGAAGTACAAATCACCTCGAACAATATAAAAATTACATTAAGATTCTTAGACCACCGAACGACCACTACGGCCATCAGAATGAGCCACCGACCCGCCGCTATCGTCGCTCCACTATCGGAGTCGGCTTGACCCTGTCTATGATAGCCGGGAAAATTTCATGCACGTGCCCCTAAGGACCAACACCCTGGTGCCGCTGACGTCGTCATTGAACCCTTGAATAGATCTGAAATACCTGGCACCAAATATCATCACATGACGGGAAACCCTAACCTCACCGCCCCATGGAGACGGTAGGAATCTACGCCGGAGCCCCGTCAACCATGCCCAGATGGACGAACTCGAGAAGGATCGAAGTCCGAAAGACAAACTCAAAGAAGAAGTGTCGCCATCCACCTGAAAAGCCGCCTCTATGAGGACTAAAAAAACCCGAAACTAAACTACTAATCGAAGCGGAGGCACCGAGATTCCCCTCCTCGTCACCATCCGCCGGAGCGGCAGGCAGAGGGGGGGGGGGGGCGAATTCACGGTCTCACCCTAACCGCCAAGGGATAGGGAAGGGAAAGAGAAATCCTAGATTGGTTCTCAACTTTGTGCACTGCCATGATGTTCCATGAATAAATCCGAAGTATTTCCTAGAAAGAAAGGGAAAAAAACGTGTTATGCCTCCCCGCAAAAACAAAACAAAACATGAATGCCGTTTCTGCCATGTAAGCTGTGCCGTGTAGCCCTCGTGTACTATAAATTAGGAAACACATGTTTGTGGGCGCGTCGATCTGGAGTTTTGCTAATTATTAGGAGGAGAGCCAGTTATTGCGGTCTAAAATCGGATCCAAATCTGGCAGCCGAATCAACATCCAAGTAAGCTATCGGATACAAAAGAGGTTGAAACCCAGTAGGGCGCGTATCTCCGATCCCAATTGAAGGAACGGCGACGACGAAAGATCGAGAAGAATGCTAGCACGAACATCGCCAGGGGATACATGTTTCCCCACGGACGTGTTGGTGGAGATTCTGTTGCGGCTCCCACCGAGCGCGAGGCGCCGAGCCCGCCTCGTCTGCAGGCTCTGGCGCGACGTCGTCGACGAGCGCACCACGGAGATGCAGAGCCGTGCCACGGTCCTCCTTTGGCACGCCGCCTCCACCATCGCCTACGTCGTTGACGACCTCTCGTCATCTTCCACGGGGAGCTATAGCCTGCTGTGGAGCGGCAGGCTGCAGCTGGTCGGCACGTGCAACGGCCTGCTATGCCTCTGCGACGACGGCGGCAGCATCACCCTGGTCAACCCAGCAACAAGGGAGACGCTGCCCGTCCCGCGGCGTCCGCCATGCGCCGGCCAACTATTCGGCGAGGACAGGAGGTGGCACAGGGAGTACAACTTCGCGTACCATCCGACGACGGGGAGGTACAAGGTGGTGCACGTCCCCTGCAGCTTCAACCGGGTCCGCGACGCGGTACACGTGCTCACGCTGGGGGAGGAGGCGTGGCGAGAGGTGCAAGCCCCCTGTAACAGGAGGTGCAACCTCGACGGCGGCATTGTCAGTGTGGACGGCGTGACATATTGGGTCACCGACGGCGGCGGCACCGCGAGGATCATTTCGTTTGACCTCGACAGTGAGCACATCGCCACCTCCACCACACCTTTGCCATTTCTGCCTGCGAGGCACAATGACTACAGCCTGACCGAGGTGCACGGTAGGCTGGGAGTCATCGTCAGCAACCCGGCGGGGATGATGCAAGCGTGGGTTCGGAACAAGGAGGGGAGGTGGATCTGCCGGTACACCCTCGCGTGTCCAATGCACGAGATTCCACGGCCGCACTTCGCATACGGCGAACACTTTTTGAAGTGCGAGGGGCAGTTGTTGTATGCATACCCGCGGCAAGGCGCATTATCGCCGTTCGGCTCAAGGCTTGCGTCCAACATCCTGCAGGTCAATCACAGGGATAAGGGAGTGTTGGTCGCTAAGATGAACGGTGTGGGCTGGAGATTTAACTACCGAACGTTTGCTTACGTCAAGACAATGGAGCCCTTAAGTATTTATATGCGGCCGCAAAAATGTGCTAGTATTTGTTGAAGTTTTTGACAAGCAATACATGTTCATGTTCCATGTAAACATGCAATTTTTTGTCAAAATAAATAAATAAGTTCATGGATTGTGAAAAATATATGAAAAAGGTGCTTCTATTTTGTATTGTATATGTGGATACTTTGTCCCTATAAATTTGGATAAAGTTTACGAAACTTGACATCCGAAACACCGACAAATAATTATTATATGCACTATCTTATGTAATGGAGGGAGTATAATTTTATTGTACATTTATTTGTAATAAAGGGCATCATATCAACAAGCTTTGCTCAAATTTTGATAATTCCCTTAATTTAAATATACATCGTCCAATATGTCCCTCTTGTATTCAATATACCAAAGCCAACAGATATGAACCCTATACCAGACATTTTGAACCTTGAAGGAAGCAAAATAAACAGTAGCACTTTACATAATCCATAGAGAAAAGTATGTTTTTCGTCCCTCAAGTTCACGAGAAGTGGTCCCTCGTCTTTTTTTTCGTCGACATTTCATCCCTTATGTTCAAAACCGGACATATCTCATCCAAAACCAGAAACGAAGCGGTATTCTGCTGAGGTGTCACCGGTTTTGACTCAAACATCCGAAGTTGACTGCCACATCATCTCATCTCTTTTTGGGGATGCTGAAAAAATGGCATTTCTTCAAGCACCTTGTGCGCGTTCGGCCTCGTCACCGAGCTCGAGGCTCACCATGCGCTGGTGGCCAAGGGTACGCCGCACTAACTCGCACCATGTGCCTCGCCGTCCACGATCAGCAGGCCGCCCCCAGGGCGCAACCAGAGCACATGCCGCACCACGTCAACTCCCTTCCCATGCTATGCCTCCCCGTGGTGACGCACCCGCGCGCATGCAGCCACGTCTCCGCTCGCCCCGCTCCTCTCATCGCCTTGCCCCTTCTCTACACCCACTAGCGACGCCTGCACAACTGCAAAGCACTGCCATGCCGTCGTGACCATGCCCATGCTCCTGCACTGACCAAGTCTCTGGTACACCATCACACTGCTGTAAAATCACCACCCCGCTTCTCGCGCATTCTATTATTCACTCCTCCCTTCCCAATAGATCGTGGTCAAGATCTAACGCCCCCCAGTTTGGCTTTCTTCCTTGGCTCAGGTGAGGTGACACCGCCAAAACCTGAGATAGTTGTCGAGCCCCTGACGAGCCGCAACTCAATCCCCCCCCATCTACTCCACTTCTCCAGCCCCTTTCCCCTTCCAATTTTAGGGGAAATCGCCACCAGCGAGACCATCCTCTTCTACGGCCGATGCACGACATAAATGCTGCCAAAGATTCATGGTTCCCGGAGGCTGTGCTGCCCCTCATCGGATTTGCTTCGACGAGCTCTATCGATCCCCGGCACCCACCGACTCTGCCGACGACCCCTCCACCGCCTGTGAGCATCACTTGTGTGCTCACCGGCATTAATTGACCTAGTCAAAGCTAATTGGCTGCCTTTGACCGTCACCTGGCAAGTGTGGTTCTAAAACCGGTGACACGCTAGCCTAACTTTGGTTTTGGATGATTTGTATTCGGTTTGAAAACATAAGGGGCCAAATGTCTTCGAAAAATGATAAGAAACTAAATATATACTTTGCGTAAACTTGAGGGAGTAAAAACATACTTTTCTCTAACCATAATATAGTATCTTTCTTTTGTGAAAGGAGATTAAAACCTCCGGCCTCTGCATTAATTGATGCATATAGCCATCTTTATTAATTATTTAACAAAGGTATGACATGAACATACATCAAGCCACATGAAGCCACCACTCACACCTACAAACTCGATAATGTGCAGTGCTCTCACTTCCCATATCTAAAACCGCTGTCGTGCCGATCCATCTACATAACATATCAAAACCTATAGCCGGTGAAGCAAACCTAAAGCGTAAACCACATACACACGTTTTAGAAGTCGTCATCATCATCGAACCGCAGACCCATCTCTGGAAAGAGATCCGCATCATCCTTGCTAGTCCGGCCATCCGTCGACGCCACCACGACGGCCAACGGAAACACCCTCCTATGCGCAAACTTCTGAGCACGTCCCGGTCACCGCCGGTACACCGCAGCAGCATGCCGCCAAGTACCACCAGCCGACACAACTTGAAGTCTCTGGAAGATTTGTCGTGCGTAGCACCTGCTGAACAGGCATGACACACCGTAGCACCGGTCGACCAGGCATGACTTGACATCTCCACTGAAGCTCCATGCAACACGAAGCCGCTCCACCTCCTGCCTCTATTTACCAACGTTGCTCCGCAAAGGATGCTCACAGGAGAGAAACAATATCACAGTGCCGCCATCGTCCGATCTGGAAGACCAGATCCTAGGGTTTTACAAGAGCAGCATGACTGCGTCGATCATTGTTACACGACGATGTCTTCATCAAGGTAATGACGCAGAACGCCGCCATCACCCGCCGTCGGCTCGGTTTTCACTAGCAACTATGTCTCCCCGACTCGCACCTGGGACTAGATGACGGATCTCGAGATCCGACCACCCAGCCTCATGCTGACCACCTCCGATGGAGGATATGACCACTACTGCCAAGCCTAGGGTCACTGCCCTGGGCGTCCACATGATGCAGATCAAGACCAGGAGCGCCACCGCTATCTGAAGCCAAACCGAAGGTTCAGCGGTTGCATCATGGCCACTGCCGCCACCACCTGTTGCTGCGACTATAGACCCGTCGCCACACTCCAGCCATCATATTGTCCGCGATCACCGTGAGGAGATTAAGATCAGAACCGCCTCGGCAATCTTGAGCCGTTGACGCGCAAGAAGAAGGCCGCCACCGTCGAGCCGCTCAGGCTTTGCCCTGGAGTCGTCAGCAGTGGTGACGGAGATGAGTGGTGGCTGGGTGACTGGAGGAGGGCGGCGGGGATGCCCCGGTGAGGTGCCGCACGGGAGCGGGGGTAGGGTCACTTCGGAGCAGGGAGCAGCGGAGCATCGCAGGATGACGGCCTGGTAGGACGCCGCCATAATATAGTATTTGCATGTCATATTAAGTACATGCAATTTGAAGCATTTAAAAATGTAAAAAAACAATGTCATATTTTGACATAAAAGCTTGTTACAAAGTTTCATCTGGAAATGTGACTAAATCTTGTACATAAAAGACAGGAGATAAGTGGATCCCATTGTAGCACTGTTCATTTTTTGTTTTTGGCTTTATAGGACACACATTATATCACATTTACTTACACAACTTGGCTGGTTGTCATGTTATATTATATACTACCTCCTTCCCATTTGAGCGACAACTAATCTGGGACCCGGGGGGGGGGGGGGGCGGTGTTCAAACCACACAGGCGAGTTGCATGCGTTTTTGTTAATAAAAAGATGACGATGCAACAACAAAAAGTATGGGCTTCCTACCCCAGTGGCCTGGGAGCGGCTATGTCTCTTGGCCGACGCGGGTTCAAGCCTTGGCTTGGACGTAGTTGTCTCACATTCTCCTCTTAGAGCATTTCCAATAAACGGTCCAAATGTAAAAATACCTAACTCTTGAACCATCTGGGGCAAAAAACGCTGCTCCAACAGACGGTTCATATGTAAAAAAATTGAACCGCGGCCTCCTCGTGATGTAAAATACAACACCTCGCGGTGCAAATTTACATCATGAGATGCATCTGGTCCAAATTCGGCGACCGTCCGCCAACGCCTAACCGCCACTTCATTTCATTTCACAGCCGCGCGTGTCCGCCCGCCCGAACACCAGTGGCCGGAATCCGCCGCCGTCGCCGCCACCGCCCCAAATCGCCGCGCCGCCCTCCGCCGCTCTCGCCCCCGTCGCCTCCCTCGCTGGAAGCCGTCTCGCAGCTGCCCGGGCGCCGCCAAATCGGGAGGCAGCCGCGGTGGGATTCGGCGCCTCCGGCGGTCTGGCTGCCCATGTAGGCCTTCGCCGGGTCCTAAGGCCGCCGCCCGCCTCCGCCGCCCACCGCTGCTCGCTGGCCCACCCCATTGCCACCACCTCCCAGCCCCACCGCGGCCCCGCACTGACCCTGTCTAGCCGAGCTGCCGTCGCTGCTGGCCCATGCAGCGTGCCTGTGCCGCTGCTCGTGGTGTTCGCGTCGGCTGCTGCCCACCTCTGTCGCTACTGGCCGGCAAAGGAGCACGTACAGGAGAGCTCGGGCTCCGGCCATGGCGACCACGAACGAGCACAGGAGCGGTGGCAAACGACACCGATCGAAGGGGGAAAGGGGGATTGGGAGAGGAGCTCATCACGGGGAGGATGGCGCGCTCAAGGAGGTCGAGGAGAGCTTGATGGCGACGGATTTGACGAAGGCGGCCGATGTCCCGTGGTTGAAGAAGACGATCAAGGCGATTTTACATCTTCATTTTGGACCATCTGTTAGAGTTGCTCTTTTGGACCGTCAATTTGGACCATCTGTTGGAGTTGAGCTTTTTTCGGAGCTCCAAAACGCACTTTTTGGCGGTCCAAATTTTACATCTCGGGTTTTGGACTGCCAAATTTTGAACCATCAGTACCACGTTTGAAAAAAAAACCCGCGTCGCCTCGCTCTAGCGACACGGGAGGAGAAAACTTAGCGCCGCCACCTTCGCCCCCCCTTCCTCCCTCCAGCCGCGCCGCCGCCAGAGGGCACCCACCGGCAAAGTCCGGGCCGGCCCCAAGGAAGGTGGCGGCGGGGCGCTAGCCTTTGCTGGTGCAGCACGACGAGGACGGCGGCGTGTCGGGGAGCTCTGTGCGGCCCAGATCTGGTCGGTGCGCGTCCGTGACGGGGAGATGGAGGTGGCTGGCCGCGCGCCCATGGTGCTGCTCGTGCGTGCACGGCTGCGCGGTGGAGTTGCTGGTCATAGCCCGTGCGGCTTGCGGCCGCAGGGCGGCGCGGCCCGTGCGGCTTGCGAGCTCTGGTGGCAGCGTGGAGGCGCGGCCGCGCGCGTCGCTGCCGTGAGATGCTACGGGAGGACGTGGGCTCCCCCTGTAGGTCGTCCCCTGGCTTGGACGCGGACGAATCTGGCGAGCCGGCCGGATCTGGCGGCTGGGGGTCAGGAGGCGGCTTGGCTGGCGACTGGATCGGCGTTGCTGCTGACCATAAGCCGTGCGGGAGAAGTGGTGGGAGATGAATGGCATCCTTGCTCGGTGTTGCATCCTCCTGATGGCAGTTCGGAAAGCTTGATGCTGCTGCGGGTGAGGGAACGAGATGGGTGGTGGCTGGAGGTAGAGGAATGGCGTCGTGGTGGTTGTTGCATCCTTCGTCGGGAGATGAACGGCCGGCAGACGTTGCATCCTCGAGGAGACGAATGGCGTCCTGCTTGGTTGCATCCTTCCGATGGGAGAAGAATGGCGCCGCTGCGGGAGTTGCATCCTCCGTCCAGTGGGAGACGCGGATGCAAGGTGGAAAGCACGTCATGCTTGCCTGGGAGGTGCGATCGGCCGTGGAGGCAGGGTTAGTGGTTTGATGTGTAGGCTGATCGGATCCTGGGCTCGAGCTCTGTAGGTGAGACGGCCGGTGATAGTCGTACTCCGGCTGTGTCCGGAGTCGTCAATGCCGGCGCCTTCTGGCGTCGTTCCCTCGGTGGAGGCATCAATGTAGCTGCTCCCACCTTGCTTTTCCTGTCGTGCTCCGGGAGAAACCCTTGATCTAGTTTAGATCGGACGATGGTGGCGCTATCCCCTAGACGCCGCGTTCCCTCTTGGGGGCATCGTCCTGGAGGTGGATCTGATCAGAGAGAGCCGTGGCTCGTGAGGTTGTGTGTGTTGTATGTCGAAAGGCACCATTTGTATGGTTTTTGGGTCCGGTTTCCCTCATAAACTGGACCAAACTTCTTTCCTCTGATCAATGAATTTGGTAGATCTACTACCAACATTCGAAAAAAATTGAACCATCTATTGGAGATGCTCTTAACTAAAAAACCGTAGGGGCTTCTCTCCCTACCGGTCTAGTTTTTTGTACAACGTTTCCTACCTAAAGATTACATGTGAATGCAACGGATGGGTAGTACTACTACAGTTTTCCTACGAGTAATGCTACACAAACTATGGGCAGTGTCCGGTTTCTGGACAACACCATATAGCGGTCATCGTCTCATCGATCACCTCAGTTCACATGGGTTGCAGCCGTTGATCAGATGGTTGTATGAAAATCGTCCTGCAAATTCTCATGTGCACATCAATTTGCTTCTCCTATCTGGGATCAAATTTGGAAGTATGAATAGTTTGTTGGGGAACGTAGTAATTTCAAAAAAAATTCTACGCACACGCAAGATCATGGTGATGTATAGCAACGAGAGGGGGAGTGTATCTTAATACCCTTGAAGATCGCTAAGCGGAAGCGTTTATCAACGCGGTTGATGTAGTCGTACGTCTTCACTATCAGACCGATCCAAGTACCGAACGCACGGCACCTCCGAGTTCTGCACACGTTCAGCTCGATGACGTCCTCGCCTTCTGATCCAGCAAGACGGGCAAAGTAGTAGATGAGTTCCGGCAGCACGACGGCGTGGTGACGGTGTTGGTGAAGAACAATCTTCGCAGGGCTTCGCCTAAGCACTACGGAAACTATGACAGAGGATAAACTAGAGGGGACGTGGTTGCCGGCACACGGCTTGGTGTTTCTTGATGTGTCTTTGGTGCTAGCCCTGCCCCTCTATTTATATGTTGAGCCTTGGGGTTGAAACTTGGAGTAAAAGCCTCCACAAAGTCGGTTTCACCCAAAAGGGAGTCCTTCTCGACTCGGGGCGCAGACACGGGGTTCGGTATGCGACCCGCACGCCAGGACCTGGCGTCGCCCCGGACTCATAAAACTTCCTTTTGCGCTTTCCAGAAACCTTGTGGGCTTTCCCCTTTGGCCCAAATAACGTGTTCTCGTACCCAAACATTTCGAAAACATCCGGAACCCCTTCCGGTGAATTCCGGAACCCTTCCGGAGACCAAACTACATTATCCCATATATTAAAATTCATCTCCGGACCATTCCGGAGTTCCTCGTCATGTTCGTGATCTCATTCGGGACTCCGAACAACATTCGGTTACCAACATACATAACTCATATAATACTATATCGTCAACGAACGTTAAGCGTGCGGACCCTACGGGTTCGAGAACTATGTAGACATGACCGAGACATCTCTCTGGTCAATAACCAATAGCGGAACCTGGATGCCCATATTGGCTCCTACATATTCTACGAAGATCTTTATCAGTCAAACCGCATAACAACATACGTTGTTCCATTTTTCATCGGTATGTTACTTGCCCGAGATTCGATCGTCGGTATCTCAATACCTAGTTCAATCTCGTTACCGGCAAGTCTCTTTACTCATTACGTAATGCATCATTCCATAACTAACTCATTAGCTACATTGCTTGCAAGGCTTATAGTGATGGCATTACCGAGAGGGCCCAGAGATACCTCTCCGACAATTGAAGTGACAAAACCTAATCTCGAAATACGCCAACTCAACATGTACCTTTGGAGACACCTATAGAGCTCCTTTATAATCACCCAGTTACGTTGTCACGTTTGGTAGCACACAAAGTGTTCCTCCGATAAACGGGAGTTTCATAATCTCATAGTTGTAGGAACATGTATAAGTCATGAAGAAAGCAATAGCAACATACTAAACGATCAAGTGCTAAGCTAACGGAATGGGTCATGTCAATCACATCATTCTCCTAATGATGTGATCCCGTTAATCAAATGACACCTCATGTCTATGGTTAGGAAACATAACCATCTTTGATTAATGAGCTAGTCAAGTAGAGGCATACTAGTGACATTAAGTTTGTCTATGTATTCACACATGTATCATGTTTCCGGTTAATACAATTCTAGCATGAATAATAAAGAATTATCATGATATGAGGAAATAAATAATAACTTTATTATTGCCTCTAGGGCATATTTCCTTCATAGTTTCCCTTGGACTTCAGCCAGAGAAACTCAACATTGGTAGATAGGCTCCGAATCTCTGATGAACTACGAATTGACACAAGGAGCATACATGTTTCAGCCGCCTTTGTGCATAGCTAGCGTAGACTTTCATTGTGTTCTTTGTGCTTTATCTATCAACAAAAAACGTCAGGTATTTGACCAGCTCCGCTGTATTGATCTACAAGATTGCTACTGTGCATGTTTATTCTTATTAGAGTATACGTAGAATACCTACGTACGGTCTGTATATGTGGCACGGCCTCCGGTCAGCGCGTGTGCGTGAGTAGTGGGCACGATGGCTGCCCATGATCGCCCCTGGTAGAGGCACACGATGCCTCTGTAAACTGTATATACTGACGGCCACAGAGCTAATGCAAACGTGCTGAATCCCATAGCAACTCTCCCTCCTTCATGGTATCAGATACCGACGACTGGCTTCCTCCTCCGGCTCCGGTCGACGATCCCGCTTCCGCCACTATGGTTGATGGCCCCAGCTCTCCTCCTCCTCCCCCTTCCGATGGCCTCGATGCTCCTGTCGTCGATGAGCCACCACCACCACCTGCCCTGCTCCCACCCGCTCCTGTTGCAGTTGCCCGCCCGCCCGTGCGCTTCGTCGCTCCGACCACCACCGTCGTCTCCCCTTCCCTGTTGCACACCATTGATATTCGCCCCCACGTCCCTGTCACCTTGGACTTGCTGGCTAGCAACTACGCCCAGTGGCGCCGCCACTTCGACACGGCGATCGGGATGTTTGGTCTCCGCGACCATGTCGATGCCGAGGTCGTCCCGCGCTTCGACGAGCCCGACTGGGCGATGGCTGATCATGCCGTCGTGCACTGGCTGAACACCACCGTCGCCCCCGATCTCCTGGACGCCGTCATGGCGGCGGACGACACCGCGCTCACCGTCTGGGAGGCGATCGACGGGATCTTCCGCGACAATCAGCTCACCCGGGCTGTCTACATCGACGCTAATATCACGCCGTCGTCCAGGGCGACCTCACCATTATGCAGAACTGCACTAAGCTGAAATCGTGCGCCGAGCAGCTTCGTGACCTCGGCCAGCCGGTGACGGAGCCGCGACAGGTCTTTCATCTGCTGCGAGGGCTCAACCGCCAGTACCACGACGCCATCCCCCACATCACCTCGCAGTCACCGTTGTCGTCGATGCTTCAGACGCGCTCCTTTCTTCTCCTTGAAGAACACCTGCCGAGCAGACTGCGCGTCTTCGGGGCGCCCATGCCCTCGTTGCCGGGCGCGGCACTGCCTCACCACCTCCCTCGGGCCCTACGGCACCTACGGCTGCGCCCGACTCTTCTGGCCGCGCGCGTGGTGGTCGTGGTCGTCGCCGCGGCCGTGGCAACAGCCCCGGTGGTGCGCCTCCGCCACAGCTGCCGCCCCGCGCTCCTGGCTTGCCCACTTCAGCGCCCGGCACCAACTCCTGGATAGGGCTCGTTCAAGTGTGGCCAATGCCTTGGCGTGCCCGGGCTCCGGCGTGCTCGACCCTCGCCCTGGCACCCCGCCTCAACAGGCCATGTACGCCGCCCCCGCGCCGTCTCTTCCCAGCGGCTATGGCGGCTATGCTCCTGCTGGGTACGTCCCTGGCTATGCTCCCCGCCTCCAGGCACGCCACCGCACCAACAGCCTCTAGACATGGCCTCTCTCCAGGCCGCGCTTCACAGCGCAACGGCGGCACCGTCGTCCTCTAGCAGCTCTGAGTGGTACATGGACTCCGGCGCGGCTGCCCACATGACCAACACGCCTGGTACTCTGCAAACTCTGCTTCCCTCTTCTTCTTCCTCCCACATCATTGTTGGTAGCGGGAGCACCTTCCAATTACACACACAGGCTCTGGCTCGCTTATCACTAGCATGTCCCCGATCCAGCTGCGCAACATTCTTGTCTCGCCCTCTCTCATCAAAAATCTTCTTTCTATTCGTCAAATTTGTCGTGACAACCCTGTTTCCGTGGAATTTGACTTGTTTGGTTTCTCTGTCAAGGACCTCCGAACTCGGGTGGTGATCCTCCGATGTGATTCCACGGGCGACCTTTACTCTGTGGCGGCGGCGCGGCGACCCACTGTGCTTCCTTTCGCCGGTGTTGTCATAGCCGATCGCCTACACCAGTGGCTCGGGCATCCTGGGTCTGCACAGCTCCAGCATGTAGCTAGTTCATCTCCTTTTAGCTTCTAAAAATCAGCGCCTCACTCATGCCACGCCTGTCGTCTTGGCAAGCATGTGCGCTTATAGTTTTCTGATTCAGTTAGCTGTACACATTTTCCCTTTCAGTTGCTGCATTTGGATGTATGGACTTCTCCGGTTTCTAGCGTTTCTGGGTATCAAT
The DNA here is from genome assembly GCA_021437245.1 of Aegilops speltoides. NCBI lineage: Eukaryota > Viridiplantae > Streptophyta > Magnoliopsida > Poales > Poaceae > Aegilops > Aegilops speltoides. Next base: position 376,141,017 of record CM038145.1, read on the forward strand.
TTTACTTAGTTCTACTTGATGATTATACCCACTACGTCTGGACCTTCCCTCTTAAACACAAATCAGATGTTTTGCCCGTTCTGCGCGATTTCTACGCCTACGCTCGCATCCAGTTTCATCTGCCTGTCTTCTCTGTCCAAACTGGCAATGGACGCGAATTTGACAGCCACGCCTCGCGCGCTTACCTCGCCTCCCACGGCACCATCCTGCGTCTCTCTTGTCCCTACACTAGTAAACAGAATGGCAAAGCGGAGCGCACTCTACGCACTCTCAACGACAGCGTACGCGCCCTCCTTCTCCACGCATCCCTGTCGCCATGGTTTTGGGCAGAAGCCCTGAACACCGCCACTTACCTGCTCAACAAACGCCCATGTCATCACAGTTCGCCGCACACACTGCATGAGCTCTTGCTCAGGATTGCCCCAGACTACAGCTTGCTCCGCATTTTTGGCTGCCTCTGCTACCCCAGCACTGCAGCCACCGCGCGCCACAAACTCGCCCCCCGCTCGGTGGCGTGCGTCTTCCTCGGTTATCCATCCGATCATCGTGGGTATCGCTGCCTTGATCTTGCGTCCAAGCGTGTCATCACCTTCCGTCATGTGTACTTCCAGGAGGACATCTTCCCCTATGCCCACGGTGTCGCCTCCGCCCCTTCCTTGCCTCTGCCTCTGCCTCACAGCACGCCGCCACTTCTTCAGATCATCAGTACGTTCAACCCCAGTCTGAACGGCACCGCCCCTGCGTCTACTCCCGCGCCTTCGGTCTGTTCAAATAGGGCCGTCGGATCACCCTCGGACGGCCCCGCGTCCACTTCTGCTCGCACGCCATCCGCCCGTTCAAACGCGGCCATCGGATCCTCCGTGGACGGCGCCCGCCTCGCTGGCTCCAGCGCGCGCTCTGCTTGTTCAGGCTCCGCCGTCGCCTCGCCATCGCACGGCTCCGGCTCGTCGTCATCGCCCACACCCGCTCCCAGCGCGTGTTCTCCGCCGGCTGCACCTGCTACGACCGATCCACCACGGCGCATGCTGACGCGTGCCCAGACCGGGGTTTTCAAGCCGAGCCCCAAGTACTATGACGCCGGCACTGCATCATCCTCGGCCGCGCTCTCTCCTCTAACGAGCTCCGTGCGCGTCGCCGTTCGCGATCCGCACTGGCTCGCCGCCATGCGAGAGGAGTACGTGGCCCTCGTCGCCAACCGTACCTGGGAGCTTGTTCCGCGTCCGCCCGATGCCAATCTGATCAGCGGCAAATGGATCTTCAAGCACAAATTTCGCGCCGACGGCTCCCTCAAGCGTTACAAAGCGCGTTGGGTGGTCTGCGGGTTTCATCAACGCGCCGGTGGGGACTACGGCGAGACCTTCTCTCCGGTGGTCAAGCCGGCCACAATTCGCTCCGTCCTCACCATTGCCGCTTCGCGACAGTGGCCGGTCCACCAGCTGGACGTGAAGAATGCGTTCCTCCACGAAACGCTTGCCGAGGAGGTGTACTGTCTTCAGCCCGACGGCTTCGTCGACGAGCACCAGCCGCACCACGTCTGTCGCCTGAACAAGTCGCTGTATGGGCTTAAACAAGCTCCACGCGCCTGGTTTCATACCTTCGCTGGCTTCCTCAAGACGATCGGCTTCGCGGCGACACACTCCGGCACCTCTCTGTTCACCTACGTCAGCGGTGCCGACGCGGCGTTCCTATTGGAAATATGCCCTAGAGACAATAATAAATTAGTAATTATTATATTTCCTTGTTCATGATAATCGTTTATTATCCATGCTATAATTGTATTGATAGGAAACTCAGATACATATGTGGGTACATAGACAACACCATGTCCCTAGTAAGCCTCTAGTTGACTAGCTCGTTGATCAACAGATGGTTACGGTTTCCTGACCATGGACATTAGATTTCGTTGATAACAGGATCACATCATTAGCAGAATGATGTGATGGACAAGACCCAATCCTAAGCCTAGCACAAAGATCGTGTAGTTCGTATGCTAAAGCTTTTCTAATGTCAAGTATCATTTCCTTAGACCATGAGATTGTGCAACTCCCGGATACCGTAGGAATGCTTTGGGTGTACCAAACGCCACAACGAATCGGGTGGCTATAAAGGTGCACTACAGGTATCTCCGAAAGTGTCTGTTGGGTTGGCACGAATCGAGACTGGGATTTGTCACTCCGTGTGACGGAGAGGTATCTCTGGGCCCACTCGGTAGGACATCATCATAATGTGCACAATGTGACCAAGGGGTTGATCATGGGATGATGTGTTACGGAACGAGTAAAGAGACTTGCCGGTAACGAGATTGAACAAGGTATCGGTATATCGGCGATCGAATCTCGGGCAAGCACAATACCGTTAGACAAAGGGAATTGTATACGGGATCGATTGAGTCCTTGACATCGTAGTTCATCCGATGAGATCATCATGGAACATGTGGGAGCCAACATGGGTATCCAGATCCCACTGTTGGTTATTGACCGGAGAACGTCTCGGTCATGTCTACATGTCTCCCGAACCCGTAGGGTCTACACACTTAAGGTTCGTTGACGCTAGGGTTATAAAGGAAGTTTGTATGTGGTTACCGAATGTTGTTCGGAGTCCCGGATGAGATCCCGGATCTCACGAGGAGTTCCGGAATGGTCCGGAGGTAAAGATTTATATATGGAAAGTTGTTGTTCGGGTTCCAGGAAAAGTTCGGGTTTTTCCGGTATTGTACCGGGAAGCTTCCAGAAGGTTCCGGAGGATTCCGGAGGGGTCCGGAGGTCCGGAAATTGTTCCACCACGTCAAATACAATAGCATGGGTTGTAGGGGGCGCCCTAGCCTTAATGGGCCAGGGGCACCAGCCCCCCCCCCAAGGCCCATGCGCATGGGAAGGGGGGAACCCGAAGGGGGAGGGCCTCCACTTGACTTGGGAGGCACTCCCCCCCCCTTGGCCGCCGCCCCCAACCCTAGATGGGATCTAAGGGGGCCGCCCCCTCTTCCCCCCACCTATAAATAGTGGAGGGTTGGGAGGGCAGCCGCACCCCAAGTTCTGGCGCAGCCCTCCCCCTCTCCCAAGTACTCCTCCTCTCCCGCGGTGCTTGGCGAAGCCCTGCAGGATTTCCACGCTCCTCCACCACCACCACGCCGTTTCTTTGCTGCTGCCGGATGGAGTCTTCCTCAACCTCTCCTCTCTCCTTGCTGGATCAAGGCATGGGAGACGCCACCGAGCTGTACGTGTGTTGAACGCGGAGGTGCCGTCCGTTCGGCACTAGGATCTCCGGTGATTTGGATCACGACGAGTACGACTCCTTCAACCCCGTTCTCTTGAACGCTTTCGCTTAGCGATCTACAAGGGTATTGTCGGTGTCAAAACCGGCGGATCTCGGGTAGGGGGCCCCGAACTGTGCGTGTAGGCAGATGGTAACAGGAGACAAGGGCACAATGTTTTACCCAGGTTCGGGCCCTCTCGATGGAGGTAAAACCCTATGTCCTGCTTGATTAATATTGATGATATGGGTAGTACAGAGTAGATCTACCACGAGATCAAGGAGGCTAAACCCTAGAAGCTAGCCTATGGTATGATTGTTGAGATGTATGTTGTCCTACGCACTAAAGCCCTCCGGTTTATATAGACACCGGAGGAGGCTAGGGTTACACAGAGTCGGTTACAATGGTTGGAGATCTACATATCCGTATTGCCAAGCTTGCCTTCCACGCCAAGGAAGGTACCATCCGGACACGAGCCGGAGTCTTCAATCTTGTATCTTCGTAGTCTTGGAGTCCGGCGGATATTGATAGTCCGGCTGTCCGGACACCCCCTAGTCCAGGACTCCCTCAGGTATGTAGATGCACTCTCCTTCCCCTCGTTGCTGGTTTCTCCTTAGATAGATCTTGGTGACACGTAGGAAAATTTTGAATTTCTGCTACGTTCCCCAACAGTGGTATCAAAGCCAGGTCTATGCATAGTTTCTATGCACGAGTAGAACACAAGTTGTTGTGGGCGATGATCTTTGTTCAGTATGCTTACCGTTACTAGTCCAATCTTGTTTCGACGGTATTGTGGGATGAAGCGGCCCGGACCAACCTTACACGTGCACTTACGTGAGACAGGTTCCACCGACTGACATGCACTAGTTGCATAAGGTGGCTAGCGGGTGCCAGTCTCTCCCACTTTAATCGGATCGGATTCGATGAAAAGGGTCCTTATGAAGGGTAAATAGCAATTGACATATCACGTTGTGGTTTTTGCGTAGGTAAGAAACGTTCTTGCTAGAAACCCATAGCAGCCACGTAAAACATGCAAACAACAATTAGAGGACGTCTAACTTGTTTTTGTAGGGTATGCTATGTGATGTGATATGGCCAAGAAGAATGTGATGAATGATATGTGATGTATGAGATTGATCATGTTCTTGTAATAGGAATCACGACTTGCATGTCGATGAGTATGACAACCGGTAGGAGCCATAGGAGTTGTCTTAATTTATTGTATGACCTACGTGTCATTAAACAACGCCATGTAATTACTTTACTTTATTGCTAACCGATAGCCATAGTAGTAGAAGTAATAGTTGGCGAGACAACTTCATGAAGACACGATGATGGAGATCATGATGATGGAGATCATGGTGTCATGCCGGTGACGATGATGATCATGGAGCCCCGGAGATGGAGATCAAAAGGAGCAAAATGATATTGGCCATATCATGTCACTATTTGATTGCATGTGATGTTTATCATGTTTATGGATCTTATTTTCTTAGAACGACGGTAGTAAATAAGATGATCCCTCATTAAAATTTCAAGAAAGTGTCCCCCCCTAACTATGCAACGTTGCAAAAGTTCGTCGTTTCGAAGCACCACGTGATGATCGGGTGTGATAGATTCTTACGTTCACATACAACGGGTGTAAGCCAGATTTACACACGCGAAACACTTAGGTTGACTTGACGAGCCTAGCATGTATAGACATGGTCTCGGAACACAAGAGACCGAAAGGTCGAGCATGAGTCGTATAGTAGATACGATCAACATGAAGATGTTCACCGATGATGACTAGTCCGTCTCACGTGATGATCAGACACGTCCTAGTTGACTGGGATCATGTTATCACTTAGATGACTAGAGGGATGTCTATCTGAGTGGGAGTTCACAAGATGAACTTAATTATCCTGAACATAGTCAAAAGATCTTTGCAAATTATGTCGTAAGCTCGCGCTTTAGTTCCACTATTTAGATATGTTCCTAGAGAAAATATAGTTGAAAGTAGACGATGGCGATTATGCGGACAATAGAAAGCTTATGTCCTTAATGCACGCTCGATGTGCTAAACCCCAAGCGTCGTCGTGGATGTTGCGAACATCGAACATACACGTTTTGATAACTACATGATAGTTCGCTTAAGCGGTTTAGAGTTGAGGCACCAAAGACGTTTTGAAACGTCGCGGAACATATGAGATGTTTTGAGGGCTGAAATTGGGATTTCAGGCTCGTGCCCACGTCAAGAGGTATGAGACCTCCGACGATTTTCTTAGCCTACAAACTAAGGGAGAAAAGCTCAATCGTTGAGCTTGTGCTCGATTGTCTCGAAAGTCGACAATCACTTGAATCGAGTGGGAGTTGATCTTCCAGAGATAGTGATGTTTCTCCAAAGTCATTGCCACCAAGCTGCTAGAGCTTCGTGATGAACTATAACATATCAGGGATAGATATGATGATCCTTGAGGTATTCGCGATGTTTGACACCGCGAAAGTAGAAATCAAGAAGGAGCATCAATTGTTGATGGTTGGTGAAACCACTAGTTTCAAGAAGGGCAAGGACAAGAAGGGATACTTCATGAAACGACAAATTAGCTGCTGCTCTAGTGAAGAAACCCAAGGTTGAACCCAAACCCGAGACTAAGTGCTTCTGTAATAAGGGGAACAACCACTGGAGCAGAATTACCCTAGATACTTGGTAGATGAGAAGGCTGGCAAGGTCGATAGAAGTATATTGGATATACATTATGTTAATGTGTACTTTACTAGTACTCCTAGTAGCACCAGGGTATTAAGATACCGGTTCGGTTGCTAAGTGTTAGTAACTCGAAATAGAAGAGCTACGGAATAAACGGAGACTAGCTAAAGGTGAGCTAACGATATGTGTTGGAAGTGTTTCCAAGTTTGATGTGATCAAACATCGCACGCTCCCTCTACCATCAAGATTAGTATTAAAACCTGAATAATTGTCATTTGGTGTTTGCGTTGAGCATAGACATGATTGGATTATGTCTATCGCAATACGGTTATTCATTTAAGGAGAATAATGGTTACTCTATTTATTTGAATAATACCTTCAATGGTCTTGCACCTAAAGGAATGGTTTATTGAATCTCGATCGTAGTGATACACATTTTCATGCCAAAAGATATAAGATAGTAATGATAGTACCACTTACTTGTGGCACTGCCATGTAAGTCATATTGGAATAAAACGTGTGAAGAAGCTCCATGTTGATGGATCTTTGGACTCACTCGTTTTTGAAAAGTTTGAGACATGCGAACCATGTCTATTGGTGTATACGCATGAAGAAACTCCATGCAGATGGATCGTTTGGACTCACTTGATTTTGAATCACTTGAGATATGCAAATCATACCACATGGGCAAGATGACTAAAAAGCCTCGTTTTTCAGTAAAATGGAACAAGATAGCAACTTGTTGGAAGTAAACACATTTTGATGTGTGCAGTCCAATGAGTCTTTGAGGCATCTGATGAATATCATTATGTTCTTACTTCACAGATGATTCGAGTAGATGTTGAGTATATTTACTTGATGAAACACAAGTCTGAATTATTGAATGGTTCAAGTAATTTCAGAGTAAAGTTGAAGGTCATCGTGACAAGAGGATAAAATGTCTATGATATGATCATAGAGATGAGTGTCTGAGTTACGAGCTTTGGCACGCAATTAAGACATTGTGGAAATTGTTTCACAATTAATACCGCCTGGAACACCATAGTTTGATGGTGTGTCCGAACATCATAGTTGCACCCTATTGGATATGGTGCGTACCATGATGTCTCTTATCAAATGACCACTATCGTTTATGGGTTAGGCATTAGAGACAACCACATTCACTTTAAATAGGGCACCACGTAATTCCGTTGAGATGACAGCATATGAACTATGGTTTAGAGAAACCTAAGCTGTCATTCCTTAAAAGTTTGGGGCTGCGACGCTTATGTAAAAAAGTTTTAGGTTGATAAGCTCAAACCCAAAGCGGATAAATACATCTTCATAGGACACCCAAAACAGTTGGGAATACCTCCTAATTTAGATCCGAAAGCAATAGGGATTGTTTCTTGAATCGGGTCCTTTCTCGAGAAAAGTTTGTCTCGGAAAGTTGAGTGGGAGCATGGTGGAGACTTGATGAGGTTATTGAACCATCACTTCAACTAGTGTGTGGCAGGGCACAGGAAGTTGTTCCTGTAGCGCCTACACCAATTGAAGTAGAAGCTTATGATAGTGATCATGAAGTTTTGGATCAAGTCACTACCGTACCACGTAGGGTGCCAAGGATGCGTATTGCTTCAAAGTGGTACAGTAATCCTGTCTTGAAGGTCATGTTGCTAGACAACAATGAACCTACGAGCTATGGAGAAGCAATGGTGGGCCCAAATTCCGACAAATGGTTAGAAGCCATGAAATCCGAGATAGGATCCATGTATCAGAACAAAGCATGGACTTTGGTGGACTTGCCCGATGATCGGCAAGCCATTGAGATAAATGGATCTTTAAGAAGAAGACGGACGTGGACGGTAATGTCACCATCTATGAAGCTCGACTTGTGGCGAAGAGTTTTTTCACAAGTTCAAGGAAGTTGACTACGATGAGATTTTCTCATCCGTAGCGATGCTTAAGTCCGTCATAATCATGTTAGCATTAGCTGCATTTATGAAATCTAGTAGATGGATGTCAAAACGAGTTTCCTTACCAGTTTTCGTAGGGAAAGGTTGTATGCGATACAATCAGAAAGGTTTTGTCGATCCTAAGGATGCTAAAAGGTATGCTAGCTCCAGCGATCCTGCTAAGGACTGGAGCAAGCATCTCGGAGTTGGAATGTACGCTTTGATGAGATGATCAAAGATTTTGGGTTTATACAAAGTTTATGAGAAACTTGTATTTCCAAAGAAGTGAGTGGGAGCACTATAGAATTTCTGATGAGTATATGTTATTGACATATTGTTGATCATAAATGATGTAGAATTTCTGGAAAGCATATAGGGTTATTTGAAAAGTGTTTTTCAATGGAAAATCTGGATTAAGCTACTTGAACATTGAGCATCAAGATCTATAATGATAGATCAAAAACGCTTAATGGTACTTTCAAATGAGCACGTACCTTGACATGATCTTGAAGGTGTTCAAGATGGATCAGTCAAAGAAGGAGTTCTTGCCTGAGTTGTAAGGTATGAAGTTAAGACTTAAAGCTCGACCACGGCAGAAAAGAGAGAAAGGACGAAGGTCGTCCCTATGCTTTAAAGTAGGCTCTACAAGATGCTATCTTTGTGTACCGCACCGGAAGTGTGCCTTGCCATGAGTCGACTAAGGGGTACAAGAATGATCCAGGAATGGATCATTGGACAGCGGTCAAAAATTGTCCTTGGAGTAAATAAGGACATGTTTCTCGATTATGGAGGTGATAAAGAGTTCGGCGTAAAGGGTTACGTCGATGCAAGCTTTAACACCTATCCGAGTGACTCTGAGTAGAAAACCGGATACGTATAGTGGAGCGACCATTTGGAATAGCTCCAAGTGGAGCGTGGAAGCAACATTTACAGAATGACCTAGAGATTTGCGAAGTACAGACCCGTTGACTAAAACCTCTCTCACAAGCAAAACATGATCAAACCCCAGAACTCATTGAGTCTTAATCACATGATGATGTGAACTAGTTTAATGACACTAGTAAACTCTTTGGATGTTGGTCATATGGCGATGTGACGTGTGAATGTTAATCACATGAAGATGTGAACTAGATTATTGACTCTAGTGCAAGTGGGAGACTGTTGGAAATATGCCCTAGAGACAATAATAAATTAGTTATTATTATATTTCCTTGTTCATGATAATCGTTTATTATCCATGCTATAATTGTATTGGTAGGAAACTCAGATACGTGTGTGGGTACATAGACAACACCATGTCCCTAGTAAGCCTCTAGTTGACTAGCTCGTTGATCAACAGATGGTTACGGTTTCCTGACCATGGACATTACATGTCGCTGATAACGGGATCACATCATTAGCAGAATGATGTGATGGACAAGACCCAATCCTAAGCCTAGCACAAAGATCGTGTAGTTCGTATGCTAAAGCTTTTCTAATGTCAAGTATCATTTCCTTAGACCATGAGATTGTGCAACTCCCGGATACCGTAGGAATGCTTTGGGTGTACCAAGCGTCTACAACGTGGCGGGTGGCTATAAAGGTGCACTACAGGTATCTCCGAAAGTGTTTGTTGGGTTGGCACGAATCAAGACTGGGATTTGTCACTCCGTGTGACGGAGAGGTATCTCTCGGCCCACTCGGTAGGACATCATCATAATGTGCACAATGTGACTAAGGGGTTGATCACGGGATGATGTGTTACGGAACGAGTAAAGAGACTTGCCGGTAACGAGATTGAACAAGGTATCGGTATACCGACGATCGAATCTCGGGCAAGTACAATACCGTTAGACAAAGGGAATTGTATACGGGATCGATTGAGTCCTTGACATCGTGGTTCATCCGATGAGATAATCGTGGAACATGTGGGAGCCAACATGGGTATCCAGATCCCGCTGTTGGTTATTGACCGGAGAACGTCTCGGTCATGTCTACATGTCTCCCGAACCCGTAGGGTCTACACACTTAAGGTTCGTTGAAGCTAGGGTTATAAAGGAAGTTTGTATGTGGTTACCGAATGTTGTTCGGAGTCCTAGATGAGATCCCGGACGTCACGAGAAGTTCCGGAATGGTCCGGAGGTAAAGATTTATATATGGAAAGTTGTTGTTCGGGTTCCGGAAAAGTTCGGGTTTTCGGTATTGTACCGGAAGCTTCGGAAGGTTCGGAGGATTCGGAGGGGTCCGGAGGTCCGAAATTGTTCCACCACGTCCAATACAGTAGCATGGGCTGTGGGGCGCCCTAGCCTTAATGGGCCAGGGCACCAGCCCCCAAGGCCCATGCGCATGGGAAGGGGGAACCCTAAGGGGAGGGCCTCCACTTGACTTGGGAGGCACTCCTCCCCCTGGCCGCCCCCCCACCCTAGATGGGATCTAAGGGCGGCCCCTCTTCCCCCACTGTAAATAGTGGAGGGGTGGGAGGCAGCCGCACCCCAAGTTCTCGGGCGCAGCCCTCCCCTCTCCCAAGTACTCCTCCTCTCCCGGTGCTTGGCGAAGCCTGCAGATTGCCACGCTCCTCCACCACCACCACGCCGTTGTGCTGCTGGATGGAGTCTTCCTCAACCTCCCCTATCTCCTTGCTGAATCAAGGCATGGGAGGCGTCCACCGAGCTGTACGTGTGTTGAGCGCGGAGGTGCCGTCCGTTCGCACTAGGATCTCCGTGATTTGGATCACGACAGTACAACTCCTTCAACCCCGTTCTCTTGAACGCTTCCGCTTAGCGATCTACAAGGGTATGTAGATGCACTCTCCTTCCCCTCATTGCTGGTTTCTCCTTAGATAGATCTTGGTGACACGTAGGAAATTTTTTAATTTCTGGTATGTTCCCCAACAGTTCCTCCTACTCTACGTCGACAACATCGTCCTTACCGCCTCATCGCCGGCGCTTCTTCAACGCATCGTGCACCGGCTCACCGACGCGTTCGCCATGAAGGACCTTGGTGCCCTCCGCTTCTTACTCGGCATCCAGGTCACGCGCACGCCGGCTGGCTTCTTCCTTTGCCAGAAGCAGTACGCTGAGGAGATCCTCGAGCGCGCAGGCTTGGACACGTGCAAGCCCTCGCCCACTCCGATCGACACGAAGGGCAAGCTTCCTCAGGCTGACGGGCCGCGCGTTGCCGATCCCTTGGAGTACCGCAGCCTCGCCGGGGCACTGCAGTACCTCACCATCACCAGGCCCGAGCTCGCCTACGCCGTGCAACAGGTGTGCTTGCACATGCATGACCCGTGCGAGTGTCACCGTGCCCTCGTCAAGCGCGTGCTACGCTACGTTCGCGGGGCGCCCGACCACGGTCTGCACCTGCGAGCCTCTCCGACGCTGGATCTCCGCGCCTACACCGACGCTGACTGGGCGGGTTGCCCCGACACCCGCCGGTCGACGTCCGGCTTCTGCATCTACCTTGGCGACGCCCTTGTCTCCTGGTCGTCCAAACGTCAGGCCACGGTGTCGCGCTCCAGTGCCGAAGCGGAATATCGCGGTGTTGCCAACGCTGTGGCCGAGTGCGTCTGGCTTCGTCAACTCCTCGACGAGCTTCTTCTTCCCGTTCGCACGGCGACTGTGGTTTACTGCGACAATGTCTCGGCCTGCTACCTCTCCGCGAACCCCGTACACCACCGGCGCACCAAGCACGTGGAACTCGACATCCACTTCGTTCGCGAGCATGTGGCGCTGGGCCAGTTCAGAGTTCTTCACATCCCAACCACGCAGCAGCTCGCGGATGTCATGACCAAAGGCTTGTCCACGGACGTTTTTCTTCAGTTCCGGGCCAGTCTTTGCGTTGCTCCCGCCGACGTCAAGACTGCGGGGGGGTGTTAGAGTATACGTAGAATACCTACATACGGTCTGTATATGTAACACGGCCTCCGGTCAGTGCGTGTGCGTGAGTAGTGAGCACGATGGCTGCCCACGATCGCCCCTGGTAGTGGCACACGATGCCTCTGTAATCTGTATATACTGACGGCCACGGAGCTAATGCAAACGTGCTGAATCCCATAGCAACTCTCCCTCCTTCAATTCTAACTAGACCGTGATGGCGCGCGTTGCTGCGCCCGTTTATTTTTACAATATAATGGTAGGAATTCTTTTTTTGATGGAAGGCCATTATTGCTAGCTTTATTGATCACGTTGTATGACCTATCCCCTGTGTTAATCATAGCTAAAGAGGTAGCTTGATCAGTTTACAATGCACGAGCGATAATCAAAAGAGTAGTTTAGTCTATTTGCAATGAAGTAGAGTGGCTAAAATGACTATTTTTCAGGTTCATTGAGTTTTTATAGTAAAATATGCGTGCCGGGGGCCTGGAAATTCCATAATATTTTTTGAATAAAGAGGGGGCGGCCCGTTCGATTTCCATTAAAGAAAGCATAAAGTCTATAGCCTTCATATATACAGAAAGATTGAAGAGGTAGAGAAATATAATATACAAGAGAACAAAAGATTAACATTTTTCTCAGGTGCTTGATTAGCTGACTTCATCAATGGCACTTTGTATTAGGTTGAAGAGATGTTCCTGAATTGTAAAGCTAGAAAATACAACACACTAAAATCTTCACAGACCTTTGAAAAAAGTGCAATCTGCAATTCATCATTTTGCAATAATCGGCACACAACCAACTTATACATAAAGATGAGAGAACATAATAAGTACTGTTCTGATGCGCGGGCGGGGGAGGGGTGGTCATTGCAGTGCCGAACAGCCTATTAAAGTACTGGAAAGATGATTACAGAACATGTTGAGACCAGAGAAAGTAGTTGTAGCACTGCGCTTACTCTAGAGCAATAAAATGGTGTGAAATCTGAATTATCGGCAGACAACCCTGTGTGTGTGTGTGTGGGGGGGGTCATGGCGATCAAACATGATATCCTAGAACAGTAATTGAAAGAAGGTTATAGAACATGGTGAGGCCGGAGAAAACCGTTGTAGCAATGCGCTTACTCTAGAGCAGCCAAATGGTGTGAAATCTAAATCAACAAGTTTGTTTACAAATAACAATGCCATATGTGCATGTGCATCTGCTACATAAGGAGCAACAATATAATCTTCGATACCTGCATTGCATATCGCATGTTCTATAACAATATACATAATCAAACCAAACAAATGCTCTTTGTTGGCGGTAGTCAGTTGGTAATATTTTCATAGTAAGCTATTTTAGTAGATAACTGTTGATAACTCCTTATAGCAACACAAGACTTGCCAACTGTTTCATGTTCACTGGCACACTACAGATTTTCCTTTTGTAACCTAAATGATTGCATGATTTGGATACAGTAACACCACGGAACAAAAATAAATGCATCAGAATAGCAATAGGTAGGTCCTGTGCACCTCAAACGATCCACATGTTGCTAGCATATCTAAATAACCTCAATTAGTATTAACCTGGAGATTTAATATGAAAGCATTAGAGAGGAAGGTGTAAGTTGGAAGTTACAGGCCATGAATTTTTAGATGTGAAACAGTCCCCTGTATCTACAGTTAATCCCAATTTTTTAAAACAATCCGAAAACAAGTATCAAACATTTGATGCACTAACAATGATAGTTTGTTCCCCCAATGGAGCAATGATAGTCTCTTGATATATACAGTAATAATTAGAAAAAAGTGGTACGTAGATAACTATAATTCTTCAGGCATCTCTAGAATGTGAATCGTTGGCAGCAATCCTACCAGACACCTCGTACCATCAAGTATAACATTGAAGCAGTGACAAATTTATGGGCAATCAGGAATAGCAGGATGATGCCAGTTCCTCATGGATGGATCTGCACGAGACGGAGGATGAAATATTGTTCGGATCGGACCTGCTGCGAGTTGGCGACAAGGGTGTTGGAGAAGATCCTCATGCGGAAGCCGCCGCCGCTGCCGTTGTTGCCTCTCGTCATCTCCACCGGGCAAGTCGTCGTCGCCGCCACTGCGTCCTCATGCCCACCATGGTTGTTGCCTCTCCACAGGTCCATCGGGTAAGATGAGCTCGGATCTATCACAACTAATAGCATCTGCATTGAGGGAGTAGAAAAAATAGAATCAATAAAGATCATATTCAGATTTGAGGGAGAAAGAACAGGGATAGTAGGGAGAGGAAGGAGCGGAGAAGATGAAGTTGAGGCATGCCGAAGTGAGGAAAGGGCATGCAATTACCCGCCACGCCATTAATGTCGGGCAACAGTAATTTTCTTCCTCAATCTTCGACTACTGGACTTCAATCGATAGCGACGATTCGCTGCACCCTGGCGTCGCCGCGCAAGGTCACACGGCCATGGACCGGCATGCGCATCTATAACGGGCGAGGTGTGCGTTTTTTTATCCTTGTTTTTTTTAGTAACTTTTATCCTTGTGTGAAGCCATCGAGAGAAACTGGATGATACTGGCCCAGCAGGCCCACACAGGCCCAAACAATGACGGATCGCTGATTTTGTACCGGAGCATCGGCCAGTCCATGTAGCGCTCCCAGCGGCCCTGAAGGTGCATCCAACGGCCAAGAGCGTCCAGAATAGTAGATCTAACGGCTGAAAACGATGATGGCCTGAGATGGCTGGATTAGTGCTCAGTTTTAATGTATCTAAATCTGTACCAGTTATTTTGACGAAAAGGCAGTTATGATGTAGACAAACTGCATCAACAGAACCTACTTAAAATATACTACCTCTGTATCAAAATATAAGTCGTTTTTGCAGTTTAATTTGAATTGCAAAAACGTCTTATATTTTGGTATGGAGAAAGTACAAAGCTATAGAATAAGGAAGTCATAAAGTTCGTGGTTCCAAGGCAGTCTAGTGATCTCAAAATTCAGAATCATATCACCCGCAAAAAAAAAAAAAAAAAATCAGAATCATATAGCATGAGAGAGCTGAGTAAATTCGAGGTTTTGAACAGATTCGTTGCGGTCTCATATCGGATCCAAACCTGACAGGTATACAGAAGAACTTGACAACCGAGTAGGACTCCGATCCCATCAGGAAACGACTCGCCAGCTCGTTCAATAAAAAGGCGAGGCGGAGCGTGGCGCGCTGCCGTGGGCAACCGGCCGGAAGAAACGAGATCAGAAACAACACCTCCGCCGTGCCATGGATTCAAAATTCCACAAGGACATGCTGGTGGACATCCTGCTGCGGCTCCCGCCTAGCGCGCGGCGCCGTGCCCGCCTCGTCTGCAGGCTCTGGCGCGACCTCGTCGACAAACGAACGACGGAGATGCAGAGCCGCGCCAAGGCCCTCCTCTGGAACGCGCGCTCCGCCGTCGCCTACGTCGTCGACGACCTCTCGACGGGGAAGTGCAGGGAGCTGTGGAGGAACCCCCACCCCCGCCTCCGAAATGCTCGCTTCGAGGACGTGGACGCGGACGACGACCTGCAGCTGATCGGCACGTGCAACGGCCTCCTCTGCCTGTGCAACAACAACGGCGGTTGGACCGGCGGCACCGTCACCCTGGTCAACCCGGCGACCGGCGCGACGCTGCCCGTGCCACCGCTTCCGCGTGGTGAGCTCGTCGGGTCCGGGTACTGCCGGCAGGAGAGGTGGGACAAGGCGTACAACTTCGCGTACCACCCCACGACGGGACGGTACAAGCTAGTGCACGCCCCGACGTTCCCCTGGACAGACAGCTGGGGCATTCAAGCGATCTACGCTGTGCACGTGCTCACGCTGGAGGAGGCGTCGTCGTGGCGGGAGGTGGCGCCCTCCTGCGACGCCAGGACGAGGTGCAGGCTTGACGCCGGCGTCGTCAGCGTCGACGGCGCGGCATATTGGGTCACGGCGGGTGGCGCCCCGACCCCGAGAGTCGTTTCGTTCGACCTCGACGACGAGCGCGTCCGCTCCTTCGCCATGCCGTCGATGGTCCGGCGGGTCGGGCTCAAGGACTATGGCCTGACCGAGGTACGCGGGAGGCTCGGAGTCGTCGTCCATGTGGGCTCCGGGACGACGGTTTGGGTTCGGGCGGAGCGGAAGTGGAGCCACCAGTACACGCTGACGAGTAAATACATCCCACGCCCATACTTCGCGTACGGCGACTACATCCTCAAGGCCAAGGGCTCGTCGTTGTACGTGCACCGGCGGAAAGCCGTGCCGTCTTCCGACGGGAGGCTGCCGTGCGCTGTCATGGAAGTCGGCCACAGGGACCGGGAGCAGGGAATGATGATCACCGGTATGAAGGGCGTGGCTTCCGACTACCGAGCATTTGCCCACGTTGAGACAGCAGAACCATTGGATGTTTACACAGCCAAGTATCCGTCTCCACCCATTAACAAGGACGTCTTCATCTGATAGGGTTGTAGTCGAGTATATACGTGTCTCTGAAATTTGTCTTGTCATGACAGGTACTCCCTCCGTTTTAAAATAAATGAAGCAACTTTATATTAACTTTACGCCCACACGTGGCGTTTGCACATCGCCCACACGCCTCCATCACCACTCATTTTGCCACGTATGAATAGATGACATCAGCGAATTTTTTTTTGGTTTTCGGCTTAAAAATGTTGTATCTCCTAAATAAAAAAGCGAACTAAAAATCCGTTTTCACCATTAAATCCGTCTCGACGAAATCTTCAAAACTAGGCCCCATGTTGATATGTTTGGACGATTTTTTTTTTGCCAGAAGTTGCCACGATGTTTACACTGCAATTGCCATAGGGCTTAAACTAAAGTTGCCATGTGGCAATTTTAGTTTGTAGATCATGGCATTTTTAGTATTTTGATGATGACAACTAGTACTTTGACAATGAAAATTATTTTTTGTATGAACCATGGCAATTTTACGTGCATGTATCATGGCAATTTTAGTTTATGATTCATGGCAAGTCTAGTTTCTTAATTCCCCGTTTTATAAATGTCAAAATTTACTTTTAAATGTAGAAGAAAATAGCTGAAACATATCATGGCAACTTCAGTGTAAACATCATGGCAATTTATATGCAATAGACATGGCAACTTTTAATCCAAAAAAAATTCATCAAAACATATCAACATGGGATCTAGTTTCGAAGATCTCATCGCGAGGGATTTAATGGTAAAAACAGATTTTCAATCGGATTTTTCGTTTAAGAGATAAAACATTTTAAAAACTGAAAATCCAAAAAGATTCCTGCATGCATGCATGCGATGACGCGTAACTGCTTACATTAGAGACGTGTGGTGCGTCTCCCTTCCTGCCACATGTGTGGCAGTTAGCGCGACCCTAACTTTATACTAAAGCGTCCAGCTGGCGGCCGGCGGCTCGTTAGCGCTCGCGAGCGGCCGACTAAAAAAATGGTAAGCGCCTGTCTACTGGTCCAGAAAAGGCAACACGTATAGTCCTTATCCTATCCTACGTGGTCTCTTCTCATGTGATTGTTCTGCATGCGTTTTATTAATGTTTCTCATATCCGTCCCTTTTGCATTACTTTTTGGTTTTCAAAATTATAAAAGACATATCTTCTAAACCACGTATCAAAATTTAGATCCGTTTTCACCTTCGAAACCTTCGCGACGTGCTCTTCAAAAGTAGATCCCACATGGGGATGTTTCGATTAACTAGTCTTCCTGCCAACTAAAGAACAGTATGTGTGCAACTAGACTACATGCCGCGCCAACTGAGCATATGTGTGTGCCAATAGTCCTTCTGCCAACTAAACATCAATGTGTGTGCAACTATACTACATTGCCGCGCCAACTAAACATATATGTGTGCCAATAGTCCTGTCAACTAAACATCAATGTGCGTGCAACTAGACTAAATTACAAGCCAAGTGAGCATATGTGTGTGCAACTAGTCATCCTTGCCAACTAAACATCAATGTGTGTGTAATTAGACTACATTACAAGCCAACTAACATCAATATGTGTGCAACTAGACTAGGGACAAAGCTTTCAATCCAAACTAGATAGTTAGTCGGGGTAGTAGACTAGTTGCACATCAAGTTGTTATGGTTGGTAGGTTGCAACCTCATATAAAGTTAGATCATGTAGCTCCAAAGTTGGTTTTAAAAAAGTTGCACCATGTAGTACTACAGTTGCACAATGCAGTGCTTTAATTGCACCATATAGCACAAAGTTGGCATAAAAAAATCGTTAAACATACCCATGCGGGATCTAGTTTTGAAGATCTCGTCGCGATGAATCTAACGGTGAAAACGGTTCTAAATTTCGATGTGTGATTTAAAAGATATAACTTTTTAAAAATTTAAGAGGCCAAAATAAATGTGCGTGAATCTATTTCCCAGACTAGTCTGTATGCATTTAATGCTAACAAAAAACATCCACTACCTGACAAAGAAACACACACAGGTTGGAAAAAGCGGTAGGCGTAAGCGAGGCGGTTGGCCTTCGCCTAGTGCCTAAACGCCCTAGACGTGGCCTAGGCAGTAATATAGTTTTTACTCGTAGTGTATTTATGATTATTTTGGGTGTTGATATTAGTTTAGGGCATATAAATAAGTTAACTACTATCTACTACCATTGGAATATAACCCGTTTGGCATATTAGTGCAGTATGTGGCATGATTTCTTGCTTGCGTAGGCAATTCTTTGCTTACCCTGCCTAGACCTCCATTTATGCTCTAGGCGAGGCGTTTGGCCATTGCCTAGCGCCTAGGCGTGCCTAAGCGCCTCCTAGGCACTGCCTTTTCCAACAATTATGTGAGAAAAGCCGGCCGCCCGTTCCTACAAAAAAGTGCGCGTGCACTTTTAAGATTTCAGGAAGTTATAAAGTTGAGTCATCTATTTTGGAACAGAGGGAGCAAGTGTCATCTCATCGTACTCATTCATCACATTAGGCACACAACCTGGGAGTTTTTGTTGCAAGAACACACAGAATAATAACAAGAGCATCTCCGATCACGCCTAACAACCCCCCCCCCCGTCGATTTTTAGCGCGGACAAAACTTCGCCCGTCGTGCCTAAGAGCCTGTTTTACTGGGTTGGGCGAAATTACGCGCGTCGACCCGAACCAAACTCGGCATTGGGGCCCCGGCAATCGAATTTGGCGTGAAAGAAAGGCGGACCCATCGAGTCAGCGACCCACGCGCTTCGTCGTCCTCATCGCCTTGGTTTCCCGCGGAGAATCAATGTCAAGGTTGCCCGCTGGTCAGCCTTCCATTGATTTCTCACGGGCGGCGCGGGCGCGGTGATGCCCCACCTCCCGCAACGCGTACACATGGCACCCACCCCTTGGCCGCTATATAACGCGTCCCCTCGGCTGAGGCCGCACACCACCCACAGCCGCCGAGCTCTCTCCACGCCGCCGAGCTCTCCCCGTGTGCCGACGATGCCGACGCTCCTCCCCTCTCATCTTTTCAAGCCGCGGTGATGGGCGAGAGGTTCCCCGGCGATGGGGCGGCGGCCAATGGCTTTCGCCGCCGCTTCAGACGAGTGGGGCGTACCTCTGCTCGAGGCCAATCTTGGCGCCCGCCGGTTATCATGCGCCGTGGCGGTGGAGGCTCAGCGCTGGTGGCGTCCCCATCCCCCCGCTGCCCGACGTCGACATGCGTCCCGACCACTTCGCCGACTAGGTCACCCGCGTATGGGCGTCGCTGACGGAGGAGCAGCGGGCCCTCCCGCAGTATGCCGCCGGCAACCACGAGGCCTGGGCGGCGTACTTCCAGCACCGGCAGCCGGCCTCCCCAATGGGGCGCCGGTGGTGCGGGGTCGAAGAACAGCGAGGGCCACCGCCTGTGGTGGGGCCCCCCGGCCGCACTCTCCACGCCATCCTCCAGCACCTCGAGGGCAGCAACGACCCGCCATTGACATACACTGCCGCCCCGGTCCCCTGCTGAAGCGGCGACCAATGGATGCCGCGCCGGACCGGCTCCTCTTCTTCTTCCCGCTCATCCGGCTCGTCTGCGTTGCTCGGCGTCAAGGCCAAGCCCGCGGAGACCGCCGCGAGACGCCGCTCGGCCGGCGCACCCGCAGCGCCGCAGATCGCATCGGCGGGGGCGCGCCTCCTCTCGGTCTCCCCGCCCGTCAAGCCGAAGACGGAGTCAGGCCGCGCCGTCGTCAAGATGGAACCAGGGCTTGCCGACGTGAAGGCGGAGCCAGGGCTCGACGTCGTCAAGACGGAGCCAGGGCCCGCCGACGCGAAGGCGGAGCCAGGGCTTGATGACAAGGTGGCCTCGAAGTGCGCGCGTGAAGATTGGGCGCGGAAGAAGCTGGAGCGCCAGCGCCGCGCCCTGGAGCAGTTTTCCGCTCGGCGCCGTGGCCACAAGGAGGGAGGTGTCATCGTCCTCAACGACGACAGTGGCGACGACGCGCCGCCTCCGCCGGTCTGCCAGGGCGACCTCGGGCCGGGGTCCAGCAGTGGCATCCGCGTGAAGGAGGAGAAGGACGACGACGGCGGCGGCGACGACGGCGACCTTCCCTCTCTCAACACGTTTTTCGGCCTATAGTCGCGGCCCTGCTTTGAAGTATTTTATCTATGTAAAAAACTATTTAAATTCACCGAGATAATGTAATGTTTCGCCGAATATTTGTCCCGTTCGCCGAATTTTAGACAAATAACTGTTAAAAAAAAATTAAAAGACAGCCACCTGGGGCCGACCCGGGAGGCGTCGGCTAGAACCAGATCGCCCGCCGATTTTTAGCGCCAGTTCGCCCCCAGGCGGCAATTTTTCGAGCCGCCTGGGGGGCAACGGCTCGCTAGCCATTCTTCAAGCTCGTTGGCCATGAATGCAACATACAGATAACTCACGGCCATGGAATGGTTTTGAGATCAAGATATCAGACGAGACATGCACAGTGGCGGAGCCAGGAATACAGTATGAGGAGGGCCAAGTGTAGTAAATCTTACTAGGGAGGGCCAGCTCATAAGAATACACCATTTTTGCAACCATTGTACATCTATTAACATGCATATTAGGCTTAATACAACAATGTTAGGGGGCCAGGGCCCCTGCTGGTCCCCCCCCCCCCCGTCTCTGCCACTGGAGATGGGCGATCTACAGAGCAGCAGCATTAACAAAAGTGGAAGACGGTATGCATGCCTTGTTCTGGGAAGACCGGTGGCTCTAGGGATTCAGGATAGAGGAGCTTCCACCCACACTCTACGTGCGCATCCCACGGCGAGTACGCCAGACCAGGACAGTTTACGATGCCATATTGTGGGTACTCGACGTAGGTCTAGACATGGATGTGGAGAGTCTGCTTTGGGACGGGACCAAGGATATCACACTCACGACAGGATCTCGAGATCACAGTAGATGGGTATGGGAGGAAAATGGTCACTTCTTGGCGCGCTCGGCATACGCATCCAAGTTTTCGGGCATGGAAGTGGCCCTTATGCAGATACTACCTAGAAGTCCAAAGCTCCACTCTAGTGCAGGCTGTTCACTTGGTTGGCATCGCGTAACAGATGCTGGACATCTGACTGTCTAGCTCGTCGCGGGCTACCACATCAGCCGGCGTGCTCTTTGTGTGATCAAGATGCGGAGACGATCAAACACATCCTCCTCACTTGTGTGCTCGCTAGATCTGTTTGGCACACGGTTCTTACCACCCTCGGCAAGCAGCACTGGACACCGACAATAGATGCGGAGCTTATCTCATGGTGTAACTCATGCACGACGACGGATACCAAGGCCAAAGACGTCCGCACTATCCTCTCCCTGGGCTTGTGGGAGCTATGGAAACACCGCAATGTCGTTGTCTTCGATGTAGCCACCCCATCTGTTGTGACCGTCATTGAGAAGATAGAGGTTGAGTGAAAAGCATGGAAGCTAGCCGGACTCCTCAAAGGGGACTTCACCGCCTTTTTTGGAGGGCTAGTGTCGTGGGCGAACGCGAGTAGTTAGTAGTACAATAACTAGTGTGGACGTAGAGTTCTTCATGTAGAAACTATATGAACACTATTGTGGATGGGGCTCTTTACCCCCTCTTCTTCTTCTTTAATATATGATATGCACACTCGTGCGTATTCTAAAAAATAACATAGTAAGACAATGCATGTGAAGTCGAGGCTTCTGGTGAAGGATCGGGATGACGCACATGCGTCCAACCGGACACATGTCACTCACAGAAAACTTCGGCGCTTGCGCTTGTATCAACCAAGTGACTGCAAGCGTTTTTCTTTTGGAAAATTTACAAGTATTTTCCTCTCCAATTACCATAGGAAATATATTGGTTTTGATGGTGGGCAACACCTTTCTCCTCTCGTTTACTAAAATAGGAACCGTGGGAAGAGTAAGTGAGATCTCGCCTAGCTCTTGCTCCCCCGCTGCACCGCGGGCCACCCCGGCCTCGGTGCCCACCCCGCGGCCATGCCCACCCCTCCTTCCTCTGTTTTTGGCCGCGCTCGCTCGAAATGCTGGTTGGACTCCAGCCCTTCCTCGGGATCTGCACCGCGCTCCTACCGCCTGGCGCTCTGCGCCTCCCTTGCCATCCAGGTGCCCTCACTTGCCGTCCAGGCTCCCTGGCCGAACGCGGACTCTGCCCCACCACTGGCCCCGGCCGCCGTGGTGCGCCTCCGCTTCGAGGTCCATCACGTCCACCCCGATGAGGTCGCCCCCGATGAGGGATGGGAGGTTTCCTCTGGGCATCGACGCCCGCGTCCTTGCCCGCACCACCACCGCTCCCCTCGTCGCGACGCACCTCTTGCCCCCTGCCCGCCCTCGCCGTCGTCTGATGAGTGCCCGCGTTGTCTTTGCCGAGGGCATCCCAGGTCGGAGTGCCAGTGGGATGTGTGATGCCGTCGTTGCCGGTTCGCTGGGCATGTGGCCTGCTTCTGCACCGCGCCCCGGCTACGGCCTGCGTCTCCTGCTTCTTCGGTCGGTGCCCCGGTGGCGAAGCGGCCCCGGGTCTCCTCCCCCACTCTGAGTTCGTCTGCCTCCAGCGTGGCTTGGCCTAGCCAGCCAGCATCCTCCAGGCCGGTGCCCTCCCCTTCTTTGGCGGCGTCATCGTTCCAGTCTTCGCCCCCGGTGTCGCAGGCACCGGTGCCATCTCCGCCCCTTCCTGCGCCTTCGCCGTCTTCGAGCGAGGCTAGCCCACTCTCGGGCTAACCCGGCCTACGACCTGCACCTGCAGTTTGCTACCTGCCTCGCACGGCATGTCATCGTCGCGGACCTCGCCCTGGA
The DNA here is from genome assembly GCA_021437245.1 of Aegilops speltoides. Taxonomy (NCBI): domain Eukaryota; kingdom Viridiplantae; phylum Streptophyta; class Magnoliopsida; order Poales; family Poaceae; genus Aegilops; species Aegilops speltoides. The sequence goes on from CM038145.1 coordinate 376,163,964, forward strand.
GCATGCTCTGACCGTCACGGTGGCTGGCAACCGCTCTGGCGTTTTGGCGCCGGACATCTCCGCTCTCCTACTTGAGCGCTTCGATCTTTCTCCGTCCAGCTTCTCCGTCCACCACCGCTGCCACGGTGAGTTCCTCATCCGCTTCAAGGATCTGTCGACGCGGGCCAGAGTGGCGGCCACTGCGGTGCGCGGCCGGCATTTTCGTCTTCTGTTGCACCCATGGAGCCACATCGAGGGTGCGGAGCCCATCACCCTCCGCATTTGGGTTGACATAAAGATCCGCGGCATCATGGAGCACGGCTGGGACCTTGCCTCCGCGCAACAGCTCCTCTTGTCGTTCTGCCTCATCGAGGCGCTTGCGCCCGAGACCCTGGATGGCAGTGACATGTCGTTGTCCCGCCTCTCAGCCTGGACTATCAACCCCGACGCCATTCCCCATACCTCCGAGCTCCTCCTCGCCGAGTCGGACGTCAACGTGGGTGCCGACCCAGACCGCATCTTTTGGTTTTCTATCGAGATGCTACATTTTCCAGTGTCCGTTCATGTCAGGCATTCCTCCGACTAGGGCTTCCCCTCGCCGCCGCTGCCTCCACCCCCTGGATCGGGCGGCGCGCAGGATGGAGGCTCGTCGCCTATCCCTCCGGGCTGGCCACGCCACCGCGACTTCCCGCGGTCCTCCGGGAACTCCTCGTCTGGCGACTCGTGCCGCTGCGGCTCTGGTGGTGCCAGGCACTCCGGCGGTACGCACCGTCGCCGTGCTATCGCGCTATGCTGGCTCATTCCTGGCAGGGCATCCTAGGCCCCTACCCCGCCGTGGGTGGCGTGCATCTGTGGGCCCCTATCCACGATCGGATCCGCCTGGCCGGGGCAGGCCCGCAGGCTCAGCATGACCAGCGTCCTCCTGGCCCTCTGTTGGCTTTGACTTGGTCACCCCCGTTCAAACCCCGCTCCGTGACAACTCCCCTGGCCACCACGAAGTGGATAGCGCGTGCAACCCCGCCTTGGATTCTTCTTCTGCTGCCGTGCCTTTGCTCCCCCTTTCTCCTGCCAGAATCACTCCCGAGGCGCCTTCCCCGGTCAGGCTGCCTGGTCTTACCAACCCTGTTGGGGATGGTGATCTTGATGCGCTAGGGTTGGGTATGCAACTGTGCCTGGTGGGTCCTGTCTCTGATCCTGTGACGGCCACGCCACCCGAGGGGGATCCGGCCTTCGTACCTGATCCTGTGACGGCCACGCCACCCAAGGGGGATCCGGCCTTCGTACCTGATCCTGTGATGGCCACGCCACCCGAGGAGGAGCCGGCCTCCGTACCTGATCCCTGTCCCCCACCCACCCAGGCCATGCATGCCCCCCTCCCGCGCCCATTGGCTCATGCAACCCCGTGGTATAGAATGCGCAACGTCCCGAGGCCATGCAGGCCATGTGTGGCCCTTTGCCTCCCCCCCAGCGCCAATGGCTTCATGGAATCTATCCGCTCCAACTTGGCTCCAGTTCTCCCTACCCCTGCTGCAAGGCACAGGCATGGTGTAATCCCTCCCAACTTCACTCCTCACCGGAGCGGGCGTATTGCTGCCTCGGACCGTGGGCTTGATTCAGAGAACAAAGCCAAATGTGTCCTTGTCATCAGACTCGGTTTACTCAAGGAAGATGAGCCTGCCTCTGGTGCAATCCTAGAGCGGTACACCAAGCTCTTTGAAGAGCCTCTAGTGGCTGACGTAGTGCAAGCTTTTGCAGATTTCTATGGTAGGCGAGTCCCACCCGAGATGCTTGCGGGCCTCATGCCGCCAACGCCTTGCCTTGTCAAGATATGATCGTCCGGACATGCCGTGTACCCCGTGCCCCCCACCCTTCCTCATGTCGCACAACCATTAGATCATCTTCTGGAATGTATGCGGTCTCAATAGCTGGGCCAAGCTACTGCTGTCTGTAGCATGATTACTGTCGCTGCACCGTCCATCGTGTGTCTTCAAGAAACTAAGCTTTCCCTTGTTTCGTCTGACCTAGTTGCTCAAACCATTGGTGCCAAGTTCCGGGACTTATACTGGCTGCCTGCCGATGGGACGCGCGGTGGCATCCTCCTTGCCTGGTGTGCTGACCACGTATCCCTCTCTAACCGAGCTGTTGGTTTGTATCACGTCTCTGCTACGGTGATGGACGTTTCTGGTGCCCCCCTGGTGGATCACAGGTGTGTACGGCCCGCAAGCTGATGCGGATAAGTTGGCATTCCTTGCAAACTCCACGACTTCCACTCCACAATCATCGGACCTTCGTTCTTGGAGGGTATTTCAACATGATCTCCTCGGTGGCTGACAAGAATAATGATCGGATCAACCATCGAATGATGAACCGCTTCCGCCGCCTAATCTCTGACCTAGCGCTTCGAGACATCTATTTTCATGGTTGGTGCTATACTTAGTCCAACGAGCAAATGAACCCCACTCTGGTCAAGAACGATCGAGTTTTATGCACAACCTCCTGGGATGTCCTCTTTCCCAAGTGCTCGCTGCGTTGCCTTGCTTCCACTGTCTCGGTCCATTGCCCCTTGTTCATGGAGTGCTCCCCTGTCAAGCGGCGTTTTCACTTTGAGAGGTTCTGGACAAAGTTGGATGGCTTCCAGCAGCTGGTTGCCGAGGCATGGAATTCTGTCGCGGCCGATTCCGACTCCTACCGCACACTCTACTTCAGGCTCAAGGCCACTGCCCGTAGACTCCAAGGCCGGAGCGCGCGCATCTTGGGGCACATCTCCTCTCAACTCATGGTTGCGCGTGAACTTATCTTGCGTCTGGACACGGTGCAGGACACCCACCCCTTGTCTCTCTCCGAGGCATGGCTCCGACGCGAGCTCAAGCGTACCTACCTTGGACTCGCCTTGCTCGACCGCTCCATTGCCCGCGAGCGCGTCCACTTTTGTTAGCTCAAGGAAGGAGATACTAGTGTTGCCTTCTTCAAAATTCACGCGGCCCATCGTAGCAAGAAAAACCACATTGCCAGCCTGCATGTTGGGGACTCGATCGTCTCGGATACCGAAGCCATGGTGCATGATGCCTTTGCCCACTTCTCCAACATTATTGGCCGTGCTGAGACACGCAAATTCAGTCTTTGTTTGGGTGCAATGGACCCTTGCTGCTTCGACCTTGCTGAGCTTGATGCCCGTTCATTGAGGACGAGATTTGGAGGGCCGTGAAAATGCTACCTCTCGGGAAAGCACCCGGTCCGGATGGGTTCACACCGAATTCCTCCGTGCATGCTGGAGCACCATCAAGGGTGACGTTTGTGCGGACTTCGACAAGATCTATTCAATGAAATGGATGTAGTTTTTAGAAGCTTAACCAAGCGCTCATTACACTCCTCCCCAAGAAGGCCGATGCTTCAACCCTATCTAATTACAAACCCATCAGTTTGATCCACCTCATTGCAAAGCTTTTCGCCAAAGTCCTGTTGTTGCGTCTTGCTCCGTGGATGGATGTCATCATCTCTACCAATCAGAGCGCGTTCATTGCCGGGCGTGGAGTTCACGACAACTTCATGCCCGTATAGCAAACCGCTAGGCTTTTAGACAACCTCAAGGCACCCCGAGTCCTTCCTAAACTCGACATCGTTCATGCGTTCGACACCGTGTCTTGGTTGTTCCTTCTTGAGACGCTGACGCACCTTGGTTTTGGGTGCCGGTGGTGCGCATGGATCTGCATGCTGCTCTCGACCGCGTCCACGCGTGTTCTTCTCAACGGCAACCCCCCCCATTCACCATGAGCAAGGACTATGGCAAGGCGATCCTGTGTCCCCCATGCTTTTCACAATCGTCATTGACATGCTTAACATGCTGCTCCAACATGCTGTCCGGAGCGGCATCCTCCGCAGGCTCACTTCCAGGCTTGCTGCTTCGAGTATCTCACTCTTCGCCGATGACTTGTTCGTGTTTTGCCACCCCGACCCTATCGAGTTGAGCACTATCCGCGAGCTCCTTGACATCTTTGGCAAGGCCTCGGGCCTTCGTACCAACTTTGCTAAATGCTCCGCGACGCTGATCCGATGCTCCGACGACCTCACGGCTAGCATCGCCTTGGCACTTTCATGCCCAGTCGCGCCCTTCCCCATCAAATATCCTGGACTGCCACTCTCGATGAGGAAAGCTTCGACCAACGACCTCATGCCCCTAATTGACAAGCTCCTTCTCAAGCTTGCTACTTGGAAAGCCACCTTGTTGATGAAGGAAATATGCCCTAGAGGCAATAATAAAGTTATTATTTATTTCCTCATGTCATGATAAATGTTTATTATTCATGCTAGAATTGTATTAACCGGAAACATGATACATGTGTGAATACATAGACAAACATATAGTCACTAGTATACCTCTACTTGACTAGCTCATTAATCAAAGATGGTCATGTTTCCTGACCATAGACATGTGTTGTCATTTGATTAGTGGGATCACATCATTAGAAGAATGATGTGATTGACATGACCCATTTTGTTAGCCTAGCACTTGATCGTTTAGTATCTTGCTATTGCTTTCTTCATGACTTATACAAAGTTCCTGCAACTATGAGATTGTGCAACTCCGTGTACAAGAAGAACACTTTGTGTGCTACCAAACGTCACAACGAATCGGGTGATTATAAAGGTGCTCTACAGGTGTTTTACGAAGGTTCATGTTGAGTTGGCATAATTCGAGATTAGGATTTGTCACTCCGATTGTCGAAGAGGTATCTCTGGCCCTCTCGGTAATACTCATCACTTAAGCCTTGCAAGCGTATAACTAATGAGTTAGTTATGAGATGACGATTCATGTAACCGAGTAAAGAGACTTGCCGGTAACGAGATTGAACTAGGTATTGGATACCGACGATCAAATCTCGGGCAAGTAACATACCGATGACAAAAGGGAACAACGTATGTTGTTGTGCGGTTTGACCGATAAAGATCTTCGTAGAATATGTAGGAACCAATATGGGCATCCAGGTCCCGCTATTGGTTATTGACCAGAGACGTGTCTCAGTCATGTCTACATCATTCTCGAACCGTAGGGTCCGCACGCTTAAGGTTTCGATGACAATTATATTATGAGTTTATGTATTTTGATGTACCGAAGGTTATTCGGAGTCCCGGATATGAATACGGACATGACGAGGAGTCTCGAAATGGTCGAGACATAAAGATTGATATATTGGACGGATATATTTGGACACCGGAAAGGTTCCGGAGAAGTTTGGAGCTCCGGGAGGTTACCGGAACCCCCCGGGAGGTATATGGGCCTTATTGGGCCCATGTAGGAGGAAGGAGAAGGAGCAAGGAGGCGCGCACCCCCAAGCCCAATCCGACTGGGGAAGGGGCCGGCCCCCTTCCTTTCTCCTTCCCCCTCTTCCTATTACTACTTCCTAATACTAGTACTCTTTCCTTCCCTCCAAATAAGATAAGGAAAGAGAGGAAACCTACTTGGAGTAGGTTTCCCCCTCCTCATGGCGCCCCCTAGGGCGGCCACCTCCTCTCTCCTCCTTTATATAGGGGGTAGGGGGGCACCCTAGAACACACAAGTTGATCATTGATCGTTCCTTAGCCGTGTGCGGTGCCCCCCTCCACGATATTACACCTCGATCATATTGTAGCGGTGCTTAGGCGAAGCCCTGCAATAGGAGAACATCAAGATCGTCACCACGCCGTCGTGCTGACGGAACTCCCCCTCGAAGCCTCTACCGGATTGGAGATCGAGGGTGCGTCATCGAGATGTACGCGTGTCAAGAACTCGGAGGTGCCGGAGTAACGGTGCTTGGATCGGTCGGACCGGGAGGACGTACGACTAGTTCCTCTACGTTGCGTCAACGCTTCCGCTTCGGTCTACGAGGGTACGTAGACAACACTCTCCCCTCGTTGCTATATCATCACCATGATCTTGCGTGTGCGTAGGAAATTTTTTGAAATTACTACGCTCCCCAACACCGGTATCGAGCCTAGGTTTTATGGTTTGATGTTATTTGCACGGGTAGAACACAAGTGAGTTGTGGGCGATATAAGTCATCTTGCTTACCAAAGATATCATACTTTGGTTCAGCGGTATTGTTGGATGAAGCGGCCGGACCGACATTACACGTGCGCTTACGCAAGACTGGTTTTACCGCCGTGCTTTCCACACGGTGACTAGCGGTGTCTGCTTTCTCCAACTTTAGTTGAACCGAGTGTATACGCCGGTCCTTGCGAAGGTTAAAACAGCATCAACTTGACAAACTATCGCTGTGGTTTTGATGCGTGGTGAGATTGGTTCTTGCTTAAGCCCGTAGCAGCCACGTAAAATTTGCAACAACAAAGTAGAGGACGCCTAACTTGTTTTTGCAGGCATGTTGTGATGTGATATGGTCAAGACGTGATGCTATATTTTATTGTATGAGATGATCATGTTTTGTAACCGGTTATCGGCAATCGGCAGGAGCCATATGGTTGTCGCTTTATTGTATGAAATGCAAGCATACTGTAATTACTTTACTTTATCACTAAGCGGTAGCGATAGTCGTAGAAGCAATAGATGGCGTAACGACAACGATGCTACGATGGAGATCAAGGTGTCGCGCCGGTGACGATGGTGACCACGACGGTGCTTCGAAGATGGAGATCACAAGCACAAGATGATGATGGCCATATCATATCACTTATATTGATTGCATGTGATGTTTATCCTTTATGCATCTTATCTTGCTTTGATTGACGGTAGCATTTTAAGATGATCTCTCACTAAAATTATCAAGTAGTGTTCTCCACGAGTATGCACCGTTGCCAAGTTAAATCGTGCCGAGACACCACGTGATGATCGGGTGTGATAAGCTCTAGGTCCATCTACAACGGGTGCAAGCCAGTTTTGCACACGCAGAATACTCGAGTTAAACTTGACGAGCCTAGCATATGCGAGATATGGCCTTGGAACACGGAGACCGAAGGTCGAGCGTGAATCATATAGTAGATATGATCAACATAATGATGTTCACCATTGAAAACTACTCCATCTCACGTGATGATCGGTTATGGTTTAGTTGATTTGGATCACGTAATCACTTAGATGACTAGAGAGATGTCTGCCTAAGTGGGAGTTCTTAAATAATATGATTAATTGAACTTAAATTTATCATGAACTTAGTACCGATAGTATCTTGCTTGTCTATGTTTGTTTGTAGATAGATGGCTCGTCTTTGTTGTTCCGTTGAATTTTAATGCGTTCCTTGAGAAAGCAAAGTTGAAAGATGATGGTAGCAATTACACGGATCGGGTCCGAACTCGAGGATTATCCTCATTGCTGCACGTAAGAGTTACGTCCCGAAGCACCGCTGGGTGCCGAACCTCTAGCGATGTGGCCGACGACGTTAAGAACGTCTGGCGAGCAAAGCGATGACTACTCTATAGTTCGATGTGCCATGCTTTACGGCTTAGAACCGGGACTTCAACGACGTTTTGAACGTCATGGAGCAAATGAGATGTTCCAGAGTTGAAGTTAATATTTCAAGCAAATGCCCGGATTGAGAGATATGAAGTCTCCAATAAGTTCTATAGCTGCAAGATGGTGGAGAATAGTTCGTCGGTGAACATATACTCGTAATGTGCGGGTATAACAATCACTTGATTCAACCGGGAGTTAATCTTCACGATGATAGTGTCATTGATGAAATTCTTCAATCATCGCCACCAAGCTACAAGAGCTTTGTGATGAACTATAATATGCAAGGGATGAACAAGACTATTCGAGCTCTTCGCGATCTTTGAAAGCATGGAGGTAGAAATCAAGAAGGAGCATCAAGTGTTGATGGTCAACAAGACCACTAGTTTCAAGAAAAGGGCAAAGGGAAGAAGAAGGAACTTCAAAAGAACGGCAAGCAAGTTGCTGCTCAAGAGAAGAAACCCAAGTCTGGACCTAAGCTCAAATCGAGTGCTTCTCTGCAAGCGGTCGTCATTTGAAGCGGAACTGCCCCAAGTATTTGGCGGATAAGAAGGATGGCAAAGTGAACAAAGGTATATGTGATATACATGTTATTGATGTGTACCTAACTAGAGCTCGTAGTAGCACCGGGTATTTGATATCGGTTCTGTTGCTAATATTTGCAACTCGTAATGGACTACGGAATAAGCGAGCAATCGCCAAGGACGAGGTGACGGTGCTGCTGGGAAACGGTTCCAAAGTCGATGTGATCGCCGTCGACACGCTACCTCTACATCTACCATCGGGATTAGTTTTAGACCTAAATAATTGTTATTTGGTGCTGCGTTGAGCATGAACATTATATCTGGATCTTGTTTGATGCGAGACGGTTATTCATTTAAATCGAGAATAATGGTTGTTCTATTTATATGAGTAATATCTTTTATGGTCATGCACCCTTGAAGAGTGGTCTATTTTATTGAATCTCGATAGTAGTGATACACATATTCATAATGTTGAAGCCAAAAGATGCAGAGTTGATAATGATAGTGCAACTTATTTGTGGCACTGGCCGTTTAGGTCATATCGGTGTAAAACGCATGAAGAAACTCCATACGGATGGACTTCGGAATCACTTGATTATGAATCACTTGGTACTTGCGAACCGTGCCTCATGGGCAAGATGACTAAAACGCCGTTCTCCGTACTATGGAGAGAGCAACAGATTTGTTGGAAATCATACATACGATGTATGTGGCCCGATGAATGTTGAGGCTCGTGGCGGATATCGTTATTTTCTCACCTTCACAGATGATTTGAGCAGATATGGGTATATCTACTTAATGAAGCACAAGTCTGAAACATTTGAAAAGTTCAAAGAATTTCAGAGTGAAGTAGAAAATCATCGTAATAAGAAAATAAAGTTCCTACGATCGATCGTGGAGGAGAATATTTGAGTTACGAGTTTGGTTTACATTTGAAACAATGCGAATAGTTTCGCAACTCACGCCACCGAACACCACAACAAAATGGTGTGTTCGAACGTCAGAATCGTACTTTACTTGATATGGTGCGATCTATGATGTCTCTTACCGATTTACCGCTATCGTTTTGGGGTTATGCTTTAGAGACGGCCGCATTCACGTTAAATAGGGCACCATCAAAATCCGTTGAGACGACGCCTTATGAACTATGGTTTGGCGAGAAACCAAAGTTGTCGTTTCTTAAAGTTTGGGGCTGCGATGCTTATGTGAAGAAACTTCAACTAGATAAGCTCGAACCCAAATCGGAGAAATGTGTCTTCATAGGATACCCAAAGGAAACTGTTGGGTACACCTTCTATCACAGATCCGAAGGCAAAACATTTGTTGCTAAGAATGGATCCTTTCTAGAGAAAGAATTTCTCTCGAAAGAAGTGAGTGGGAGGAAAGTAGAACTTGATGAGATAACTGTATCTACTCCCTTGTTGGAAGGTAGTTCATCACGAGAACCGGTTCCCGTGACAACTACACCAACTAGTGAGGAAGCTAATGATATTGATCATGAAACTTTAGATCAAGTTTCTGCTGAACCTCGTAGGTCTACCAGAGTAAGATCCGCACCAGAGTGGTACGGTAATCCTGTTCTGGAAGTCATGTTACTTGACCATGATGAACCTACGAACTATGAGGAAGCGATGATGAGCCCAGATTCCGCAAAATGGCTGGAGGCCATGAAATCTGAGATAGGATCCATGTATGAAAACAAAGTATGGACTTTGGTTGACTTGCCCGATGATCGGCAAGCCATTGAGAATGAATGGATCTTTAAGAAGAAGACCGACGCCGATGGTAATGTTATCGTCTATAAAGCTCGACTTGTTGCGAAAGGTTTTCGACAAGTTCAAGGGGTTGACTACGATGAGACTTTCTCACCCATAGCGATGCTTAAGTCTGTCTCAATCATGTTGGCTATTGCTGCATTTCATGATTATGAAATTTGGCAAATAGATGTCAAGACCGCATTCTTGAATGGATTTCTAGAAGAAGAGTTGTATATGATGCAGCGGAAGGTTTTGTTGATCCAAAAGGTGCCGACAAAGTGTGCAAGCTCCAACGCTCCATTTATGGACTGGTGCAAGCATCTCGGAGTTGGAATAAACGTTTTGATAATGTGATCAAAGCATATGGTTTTATACTGACTTTTGGAGAAGCCTCAGATTTACAAGAAAGTGAGTGGGAGCTCAGTAGCATTTCTAGTTTTATATGTTGATGACATATTATTAATTGGAAATGATATAGAATTTCTGGATAGCATAAAGGGATACTTGAATAAGAGTTTTTCGATGAAAGACCTTGGAGAAGCTGCTTACATATTAGGCATCAAGATCTATAGAGATAGATCAAGACGCTTAATAGGACTTTCACAAAGCACATACCTTGACAAAATATTGAAAAAGTTCAATATGGATCAGGCAAAGAAAGGATTCTTGCCTGTGCTACAAGGTGTGAAGTTGAGTCGAACTCAATGCCCGACCACAGCAGAAGATAGAGAGAAAATGAAAAATGTTCCTATGCTTCAGCCATAGGCTCTATCATGTATGCAATGTCAGGTACCGGACCGACGTGTGCTTAGCAATAAGCTTAGCAGAAGGTATCAAAGTAATCCAGAGTGGATCATCGACAGCGGTCAAGAACATCCCAAATACCGAAAAGGACTAAGGATATGTTTCTCGATATGGAGGTGACAAAGAGCTAGTCGTAAATGGTTACGTCGATGCAAGCTTTGACACTAATCCGGACGATTCTAAATCGCAAACCGGATCGTGTTTTTATTAAACGGTGGAGCTGTAAGTTGGTGCAGTTCTAAACAAAGCGTCGTGGCGGGATCTACATGTGAAGCGGAGTACATAGCTACTTACAAGCAACAAATGAAGGAGTCTCGATGAAGGAGTTCATTTCGATCTAGGTGTCATACCTAGTGCATCGGGACCAATGAAGATCTTCTGTGACAATCTCGTGCAATTGCCTTGGCAAAGGAATCCTCACAAGAGGACCAAGCACATCAAGAGACGCTTCAATTCCATTCGGGACCAAGTCCAAGTGGGAGACATAGAGATTTGCAAGATACATACGGATCTGAATGTTGCGAACTGCTGACTAAGCCTCTCTCACAAGAAAAACATGATCAGCACCAAGACTCCATGGGTGTTAGAATCATTACTATGTAATCTGGATTATTGACTCTAGTGCAAGTGGGAGACTGAAGGAAATATGCCCTAGAGGCAATAATAAAGTTATTATTTATTTCCTCATATCATGATAAATGTTTATTATTCATGCTAGAATTGTATTAACCGGAAACATGATACATGTGTGAATACATAGACAAACATATAGTCACTAGTATACCTCTACTTGACTAGCTCATTAATCAAAGATGGTCATGTTTCACGACCATAGACATGTGTTGTCATTTGATTAGTGGGATCACATCATTAGAAGAATGATGTGATTGACATGACCCATTTTGTTAGCCTAGCACTTGATCGCTTAGTATACCGCTATTGCTTTCTTCATGACTTATACAAAGTTCCTGCAACTATGAGATTGTGCAACTCCGTGTACAAGAAGAACACTTTGTGTGCTACCAAACGTCACAACGTAATCGGGTGATTATAAAGGTGCTCTCTGGTGTTTCCGAAGGTTCATGTTGAGTTGGCATAATTCGAGATTAGGATTTGTCACTCCGATTGTCGGAGAGGTATCTATGGGCCCTCTCGGTAATACTCATCACTTAAGCCTTGCAAGCATATAACTAATGAGTTAGTTATGAGATGACGTATTCATGAGCGAGTAAAGAGACTTGCGGTAATGAGATTGAACTAGGTATTGGATACCGACGATCAAATCTCGCAAGTAACATACCGATGACAAAGGGAACAACGTATGTTGTTGTGCGGTTTGACCGATAAAGATCTTCGTAGAATATGTAGGAACCAATATGGGCATCCGGTCCGCTATTGGTTATTGACGAGACGTGTCTCGACCATGTCTACATCGTTCTCGAACCGTAGGGTCCGCACGCTTAAGGTTTCGATGACAATTATATTATGAGTTTATGTATTTTGATGTACGAAGGTTATTCGAGTCCGGATATGATTACGGACATGACGAGGAGTCTCGAAATGGTCGAGACATAAAGATTGATATATTGACGGATATATTTGGACACCGGAAAGGTTCCGGAGAAGTTTGGAGCTCCGGAGGTTACCGAACCCCCAGAAGTATATGGGCCTTATTGGGCCCATGTAGGAGGAAGGAGAAGGAGCAAGGGAGGCGCGCCCAAGCCCAATCCGAATTGGGGAAGGGGCGGCCCCTTTCCTTTCTCCTTCCCCTCTTCCTATTACTACTACTAGTACTACTTCCTAATACTAGTACTCTTTCCTTCCCTCCAAATAAGATAAGGAAAGAGAGGAAACCTACTTGGAGTAGGTTTCCCCCTCCTCATGGCGCGCCCCTAGGGCCGGCCACCTCCTCCCTCCTCCTTTATATACGGGGTAGGGGCACCCTAGAACACACAAGTTGATCATTGATCGTTCCTTAGCCATGTGCGGTGCCCCTCCACAATATTACACCTCGATCATATTGTAGCGGTGCTTAGGCGAAGCCACCGCAACAGAGAACATCAAGATCGTCACCACGCCGTCGTCTTGTGGAACTCCCCTCGAAACCTCTCTTCGGATTGGAGATCGATGGTGCATCATCGAGCTGTCTGCGTGTCAAGAACTCGGAGGTGCCGAGTAACGTGCTTGGATCGGTCGGACCGGAGGACGATGACTACTTCCTCTATGTTGCGTCAACGCTTCCGCTTTGGTCTACGAGGGTACGTAGACAACACTCTCCCCTCGTTGCTATATCATCACCATGATCTTGCGTGCGCGTAGGAAATTTTTTGAAATTACTACGTTCCCCAACAGTTGAACCGTGGCAAGCGCCTGGCCCTAGTTCGCCACGTGCTTACCGCCATGCCTACTCACATCCTGATGGCTATGGCCATCTCGTCTCCGATCCTGAAGAAGGTTACGCGCATCATCTGAGACTTCCTTTGGCAGGGTTGCAAGGATGCGCGCGCTGGCTGTTGCCTCGTCAGTTGGGCCAAAGTCTGCCCCCCTCTGGAGCACGGTGGCTTGGGCGTGCGAGACCTGCACTAAGCTGGCATTGCGCTGCGTACTAGATGGTTGTGGCTTCAAGCCACTGATCCCGACCGACCCTGGCGACATCTCCCCCTGCCGCACGACCCCGAGGTGCAGCAACTGTTCTGTGCCTCCACGCGTTGGACGCTTGGTGATGGCTGAACCTGTAGGTTCTGGATTGACCATTGGCGACACTCTGTCGCCGAGATCGCCCCGTTGATTGCTGCCATGGTCAAGAGGGGTCCCCGGTGTACGCGCCTCGTCCACGACGGCCTCTCTGAGCGCAATTGGATCTCTGACATCTCTGGCGCATTAACGCCGATCGCTACGATCGAGTACGTCGACATCTGGCGCCGTCTCCAGCTCGTCTCCCTCTCAACCACACCAGATACGCTGACCTGGTGCTGGGACTCGAAGGGCTCCTACACTGCTAGCTCCTGCTACTCTGCCCTTTTCTATGGCTCCACCACCGTGTCGTTCTGCCAGCTGATCTGGCGAAGCTGGGTACCCCTGAATGTCAAGTTCTTCATATGGCTTGCGTCGTAGAATCGCTGCTGGACTGCTGATCGGTTGGCTCGTCGTGGGTTGCAGCACTCGCCCACTTGCAGTCTATGCTCTCAGGTGGACGAAACGCTGCAACACATCCTGGCTGGTTGCGTCTTCTCTCGGATCACCTGGCATGAAGTCCTCTCTTGGTGTCGACTCTCAATCCTGTCGCCGGACGGAACAATGGAGTTCTTCGACTGGTGGTCGAACAGCACCCTTGTTGCTCCGTCCCACTTTCACAAGGGCTTCCCTCGCTCACGACCATCACCGCTTGGACCATCTGGAAGCACATGAATGCCTTCATCTTCGATGGTGCCCGGCCTTCGACTAATGACCTGCTCGATGCGATCAAGGCTGAGGCAAGGCGCTAGGCTCGGGTTGGAGCCAAAGGATTGGATAGGATAGTTCCTGTAACGTGATCCTTGTAGCTTGGGGCTGAGCAACCCACCCCCCCCCCCCCCTCCCCTCGCCTTCTCTGGCTCGTGGGACTCCTCTTTGTAGCCTCTTTGTGCACGGCAAATTAGAACCCTAACTTTGTACTCTCTACCCTACCTATCAATGGAATGATACGCCTCCGAGCGTATTCGCGAAAAAAGAACTATGGGAAATCGGCCACTCAAACATGCGCGCCATCCCCCTAACCAGAAATGATCTGTTTCAAAAAAATTCTAGATATATAGTGTCTGATTTTTTTTGGATGACATATTGGTAGCGATGACTTGATTTTGGGAGATGACTGATTTTTCAGTAGAGGTTTGTAGAGATGATTTAAGTCGGTTCTATCTCAAGTTTACCCTTGCAACAAACACGTGGATTTACTTGTGAACCTCCAAAGGAGTTTTTCTTTTCCGGGTAACATGAACCGACCAAGGAGTAGCAAAAATCAAGGACTCGTTTCCAACCCCGTTAAAAGGAAGGGAAACGACGGATGGCAACGTGATCATACAACCGGAAGATCGGAAATAAAGCTAGCAAAAACAGCACGCATCCGGTCATGGATCTCTCCCCGGACGTGTTGGTGGAGATCCTGCTGCGTCTCCCGCCGAGCGCCCGGCGCCGTGCCCGCCTCGTCTGCAAACTCTGGCGCAATGTCATCGGCGAGCGTACGACGGAGATGCAGAGCCGCGCGGAGGTCCTCCTCTGGCACACCAGCTCCGCCGTCGCCTACGTCGTCGACGACCTGTCCTCGTCTTCCACGGGGAGCTACACGGAGCTGTGGAGCAGTGGTAGACCTGACCTACAGCTGGTCGGCACCTGCAACGGCCTGCTCTGCCTCTGCGACAACGACACCTATTCGACCTCCGTCCACATCACCCTGATCAACCCGGCGACCAAGGAGAAGCTGTCAATTCCATCGCTGCCATGCGCTGAACGCAGCCACCAATGGAGGTGGGATAAGACCTACAACTTCGCGTACCACCCGACGACCGGGCGGTATAAAGTGGTGCACGTCCCCAGCAGTTTCGACGGGGTCTGCAAACATGATACCGTGCGCGTGTTCACGCTAGGGCAGAAGGAGTGGCGTGTGGTGCCGGCCCCCGGCGGCAAGAGGTGCGACCTCACCGCCGGCATTGTCAGCGTCGACGGTGTGACACACTGGGTCACAGACAGTGTCGTCCTGAGGGTTGTTTCGTTTGACCTCGACAATGAGCAAGTCGCCGCGTCCACCATACCGTTCCCCTCTAAACCGGGCAGGCCCGAGGACTACAGCCTGGCCGAGGTGCACGGGAGGTTGGGACTCGTCATCCGCAATCCGGCAGGGGTGAGGGAAGCGTGGGTTCGCGAGGAGGAAAGGTGGACCCGCCGATACATCCTCACTTGTTCATGGCATGATATTCCACGGCCGCACTTCGCAGATGGCGACTACTTCTTGAAGACCGAGGGGCGGTTGTTGTATCGGTACCCACGAAAAGGCACACTGTCGTCGTTCGGCTGGAGACTGCCGTACGATGTCCTGAAAGTTAGTGACAAGGATAAGAGAATGCTGGTGGCCAAGATGAGCGGCGAGAGGCGTGAATTTAACTACCGGACGTTTGCATATGTCAAGACCTCAGAGCCATTACGTGTTTATGACACGGACAAGTAAAGTCTAGTTAATGTTTCTCTTCACTAGATATGTGTAACTCGGGAAACAAAATTTTTCAATGGATTTTTTTCCTTTCCAAAAATTAAGAATGCAATTATTGATTTATTTTTCACACTTTGTAGTTTGGATTGTCATTATTTCATCATTTTCGCTTATTAGGTTCGTCTTAAAAGCCAACCAATGAAGATCTAATTAAGTCCTAGTACTAGACAAGATATTAATACAATATGCATGTCCACCTCTCTCCTTCATAGATCTTAGTAGCGGTAGTAGCAATGGCTTAATTTTTGGGGATAAAACAAAAAGCAATGGCTTAATTTTTATGTCAAGGAGAGATGTCTGTTTGTGTTTTTGTTGTTACCGAATTGGTTTACTAGTGGTAGGTCGGTTTATGTTTTTTATTTGTTTGATAATAGGTCGGTTTATGTTGAACGGAGGATTTTCCCTCTGGCTAAATACCATGCTAACAACTATAACAAATTGAAAATAAAAGGACGCCGATAACGCCCACACGTGTGGGCGTTAAAGGGTCTAGCCACACATCGTCTGTGGTGTAAGAAGGAGGCAGGCCATACGGGTTGTGTGTGGGCGTCACATTAAATTGCTTGCATGCGTGTGCGCTACTCTTCGCCACACCCTAAGGGCATCTCAGTAGTTGGCCCCAGAGGGCTAAAAATCGCCTCTGGGGAGCACCGCGCTATCGGCGCCTTTGAGGCGTGATGCCCCCAATCATGGCGCTACGGTATTTCAAAAAATTTGAAGACGGCACAAATCTGGCGCAAACACGACATAAACATAGCAAACTTGGCGAGTTCGTTCAAACATAAACATATTTTACAAAAAAAAAAACGGCGGGCTAATCCGCCGCTCTCCTCGCCGCCCGCCTCGCCGCTTATGCCAACGCGTCTACATGCCGAGGAGGTCAGAGAACCGCGATGTAATCGCCGCCGCCGTCGTCGTCGTCGCCGCCGCCGCCGCCGTCGTCGCCGCCCGCCCGCCTCCGTCGTCCTCGCTGCACCCCTCACGGTTGGCGCGCGGGTTGGAAAACCCGGGGCGTCGTCGTCGTCGTCATTGCCGAGATCACGACGCCGTGCTCGTCCTCGCGCCGCTTGCGGGCGGCGATTTCCTCGAGGCAAGATCGCGGACCGTCTCCTCATGGAGGTAGTCCTCCGCGCCACCGCATGGCGTCCTCGTCGGAGAAGCCGCCACGCTATCTCTCAGACTCGCGGGAGGCGGGCTCCTTCTTGGGCTCGACGAGGCGGGCTCCGGCTTAGGCTCGACGAGGACAAAGCGGCCAGGCGCGGCTCGGCTGACGGGCGCCGACACGGACGCCGGAGTTCGGTGCACGCGCCACAGGCGTGTCCCGGGGCTCCGGCTGACGGGCGGAGGCGAAGCGAGCCGCCGGACGAAGAGGAGGACCCGCCGGTCTCCATGCGCCTCGGGGTCGAGAACTTCCGGGGCGTGAAAAGGAGGGCTGGGTAGTCGAGGCACGGCGTGTTGCCGCCCTCGATGTACTCGAGGACGGCGTCCAGCAGGCGCCCGCACGCCCGCCATCGACGCCGGCGGCGGAGTTTTACTCGCC
Organism: Aegilops speltoides; assembly: GCA_021437245.1. Classification (NCBI taxonomy): domain Eukaryota; kingdom Viridiplantae; phylum Streptophyta; class Magnoliopsida; order Poales; family Poaceae; genus Aegilops; species Aegilops speltoides. The sequence continues at coordinate 376,181,248 of CM038145.1, forward strand.
GGAGGGCACGCGCCGTTGGTGGCCTCGAGTGCTGGGCGTGACGGCGACGGAAGTAGGGCTCCCATAGCGAGCTGTCGGGCGTCGCATCGTGGCGCATCCTCGCCGCAGGGCGATTGACTGATCGAGGGCGATCTCCGCTGCCGCCGCGCCGGAGGGTACCGGGCACCGGCATGCCGACGGCGCTGATCCTCCACGCCGGCACCCGCATGTCCGGCGGTACTCGGCCTCGTGAAGGCGAGCCTCGTCTTCATGGAGATGGCGGCGGCCGGCCGTTCGCCGCCAGCGCCGCGCTGGAAGCGTTCGGCCATTGGAGGAGAGGAGAGGAGGAAGGAGCGATCGCGAGGGAAGGAGCGACGGCGGAGGGGAGTGTGTGGCGAGTCGCCGGGCGCGCATATATAGGCCGACGCGCCGCCCCACACGCGTGACACTGGTCGTCGACGCTGGCGTGGCGAGGCGAGGGCGAGGGACGCGCGTCGTCCGGCCTTCATCAAGGCCGCCGTGAGCATCAATGGCGCAGCCGACCGGCGCGGCAGCCAGCAGCTTTGGCATTGATTCGCCATGAAACGAGGCGATGAGGACGACGAAGGGCGAAAGCAAACTAGTCGCCGACGCGTCGGCCCCGCGTTTCTTCGCGCTAAAAACTTCGCCGCCCGAAGCGCCCCAGTCGCCGGGTTCGGGCGGGTCCGTCGGTATTTTGCTGCCAAGCCGTAAAATCGGGCTCTGGGCGCGATCGGGCCATTTTTTCGGCCGTGCAAAAAACGCTGAGAGGCCTTCTTGTGGGCGCGGCTGGAGATGCCCTAACAAGTATTACTCATCTTCATTCCGCGCGTGTGATATGAAGCAAAAATGCCCACACGTCCTAGTGCAGCTACGTTAGGTACACGCGGGTTGACGATTTAGTTGCCATCCTGGTTGGCAGATGTAGTTATCCGGGATGGCAAGTGTAGTTGTAAAAGCATGGCAACTCTATCTGTTTTGATTAACTATAGTTGCTATGTCTAATTTATGGTAGTTGCCGCGTGTAATCAAACCGTAGTTGCCGTGTGTGATTGACTACTTGCCACACATGGTCAAACAGTAGTTGCCATGTGTGTTTACCTAGTTGCCATGTGTGGTCCAACCATAGTTGTCATGTGTAGTTAATCGCAGTTGCCATGTGTGTTTATCTAGTTGCCACGAACGCACAACTGCAGTTGCCGTCGAGCAAAGAATCACAGTTGCCATGTTTGTTTACCTAGTTGCCACGTTCGCGTAACTGCAGTTGCCATCCACAACGTAGGAGTGTCGTGTGGGTGAAAATCAGTCCGCTCATACGCGCATGGACTAGGTGGTGGATGTGTGGGTAGAAATTAGTTCGCTCACACAGCGCAGCTGACAACAGCGTGATGCGGGGCGTGTGGGCAAACTCTTCAACGCCCACACACCAACCACGTCCTACTTGGCACATCAAATCCATCTTTTCGTGTCAAGATTCGTGCAAAAGACAATCAACGACCATCCAGGCGTGTGGGCGAGTTGAAGAACGCCCATACGTGTGGGCGTTAGTGTTTCCAAAATAAAAAGTATATATAACAAATTAAAGAGTGAAGCAAATAATATAAATATATATACTCACTCTGCCTCATAATATAAGACATTTTCGACACTAGAGGGAGCACCCTTTTTTTTCATGGTTCTAAAGGGAGTACTTGTGAACCTAGAAATGAGTTTCTTTCATTTGTAACATGTACTCCCGAAGTAGGGATACGATCATGATGGTACCAATAAAAAGATTAGTATTTCTTTTTTCTCCAGCCGATAGAAAGTCAGGTTGTTTATAGCATATCTCTACTCCTAATGGACGACTTGGTGAATAGTCGTCCGGTCAATTTTTGATGGTTTTTTTTCGTCATACTCCCACCGCCGGTTTATTTTCGTCATTGTACACCGGTTTATTTTCGTCATCGTACACCGGTCCTTCGCTCGCCCCCATCTCCTCCCTCACTCCTGGCGACGACCCACCAGATCATTCGCCGCCGCCCTCGCCCTCGCAGCCGCCGCGGATCCCCTCCCCCATCTCCCTCCCTCAAATGCCGCCGCCCATCGCTGCCGCCCCCGCCACCTCTCGTCGCGGCCGCCCCCACCTCCTAGGGTTGTGCTCTTCTCTGGCGTCGGCGCGTCGCCCTCGGCCCGATCTCCGGTCGCCGTCCTCCACCGCGTCGGCGGCGGCGCCGCGGCGTGGCGCCACCTGCTGCTCCTCCTCACCGCCCAACTGCTCGCGCTCGCCCTCCTCGCGTTCGAGCTCCAGTGGCGTGGCGGCGGCGTGGATGACGCCGGCTCCCCTCGCCTGGCCGTGCCGGCCCCGTCGAGGCTGCAGTCCCAGACTCGTCATCCTCCCAGACTCGTCAGATCTCGATCTGGTTCATCTCCCAAACGACGCCCCAGCCCCGAGAGGAGCCGCCGCCGCCAGCGGGGAACGAGAGGAGCCGCCGCCTCCAGGTGCGGAGGAGCGGAGCTGGCCGGGTTTGCGGGGGAAGCCGGCGCGGGCGAAGCCGGCAGGCCGGGTTGCAGGGAAACCGGCAAGCTGGGCGGCGGGAGCCGGCGGCCGGGAAGCGGCAGAAGCCGGCCTACGTGGGGTGGGAGCCGGTCGAGGCACGAGAGCCGCGCGGAGGCCGGCGCGAGGCTGGGGAGCCCGCAGCCGGAGCGGGGGCGCCTAGGCGGCACAGCGAGGCGGGACCGCGGGAGCAGCGCGGCACTGGGCGGAGCAGGCGGTGACGCAGCGCCACGGGGGGGCGCACGCGGAGGTGCAGGTGCCCGCGCGCGTGGCGGAGCAGCGAGGGGCTAGGCGGACGCGAGGCAAGGCGGCGCAGGGGAGCGGGCCCAGGGCCGGTGCGCGGAGCCGGCGCGCTCGCACGCGGGCACGGAGCGGCGTGGAGGGCTGACGCGGCGGGGGAGAGTGTGCGCGCGCGGAACGGGCGCGGACGCGAGCGCCGGGGCTCGGAGGGCTCGGGCGCGCGGCCTTAGCGGCCATGGGGGAGCGGGGGTGCTCGGGCGCAGCAGCGCGCGACCGCGCGGGCGGAGTTGGCCGGCGCCATGGGAGCTTGAGCGGGAGGCGCTTGTGCTCGGGGGCGGAGTGGAGGAGCATGCTGACGAGCTTGAGGCGATGCAGGTTGGACGCGGGCGTCCGTGCGGCAGCACGCTACAGCGGGGCGAGGCGGCTTGGGAGCTGCAGGACAGCAGCGAGGCGGGAGGGAGCGATGGCCACTGGCCGCCTCACATTGAGGTTGAAGGCCATGACCGCTTTGTCACTGTCGTCATGCGCTCCACGCTGGGAGCCGCTGCCTCTTTGGCCGATGTGACGCCAGGGTCGACTCTGGGCTGGAGCTTCCTGTGCGGCGAGAAGCCTGCCCTGATCTCGCGCCGGAGCGTGCGCAATCGTCCTCTCTCTCGACACAATGGTCACCAGTAACAGGAACATGAGGACCATGGTCAGTGGCTATGCACCAGGTTTGTTTCGTGAATTCTATTTTGAGGTTTTGTGGGATGATTGTGATGGATAGCAGAGTATTGACTCATTCAATGTTGGGACAATATTCAGCCATTTCAATCGTTTTTAGTATGACAGACAAGGCATATATTGTTGGTTGTTGTAGGCTGAATGGTTGAAAATGTTAATTGTTTGCCTCCAAGCAAGCTGCAGGTTACTCATTGTGAGAAATTAATTTTGAGCTTATCTGATCCCTCAAACAAAAATGTCATGACAGAATAAGGTATAGGCAATGCACTATACATGATGAGCCATTCTTCTTTCATATGCTATATTTATTCTTGCAGTTTTTTTTATGATTTCTGCGTCTTAGCTTTGACCTTTGTCTGTTCTGATGTTACTTCGATGTTTTTCAGATAAATGTGTTAGACTTTCTAATTACTTTTGCAATGCCATTTAATTGTTATACTTTCTAATGGGCATGCTTCTCAGATCCAAGGCATGGAGAACTCCAAGGAGTTTGCTGACAAGCTGTTTGGGATAGGTCGAGGCAGAGGAACATTGAGCCGAATGAAGGCATTAACAAGGATCGGCTCAGAGAGATCTAGACGGAGATTACTGACCACATCTTAGACTAAGCTATGTTCAGTTTAAGTCAATCTAACATAGTGATGAAAATTTTCCTTTGGGTGTCTCACATTAACAGGTGGTACATGAACATTGATGGGATGCTCACAGAAGATGAGGTCAAGAAGGTGGCTACGCAAATGATCACAAAGAGAAGACTACCGCTGGTTCGTCTTCCCCCGCCCCTTCAACGATGTTCACGCCTGCACATCAATCTATCGATATTGTTTGGGATTTTTTCCAGGGCCTTTTGGTCGTCCACACGATTCAAAAAACTCTTTAGTGCAGCTTGCAACACAAAAATCAGAGGATTGGTCGTTTGTAAGGGTGGATATCTCAGAGGCGACAGCCACCACAACGTTGTACAGTGGCATGGCTGTGTGTGTGGCATCGGTGTAGCGGCGAAGAGTAACCGTTGGAGCAGGGCAGTGGCACACACAAATGAGCAGTGGCGCTCGAGGCTTGGGAGCTAAGCAGGTGCGCGAGTGGTAAGCATCTGATTGTCACCATCAGATTCAAAGCGATCTGTCAAATTCGCTGTAATTTGCTCTTACTTTACAAAATCATATATTGATGGTTTATCTCTATTTTAAGGCTCTCGCGAAAGTGGAGAGAGAAGCATCTTGCTCATGAATTTCAAAAAATGATTTTGAGTTTGAAAGAAGAAAGTTTAGCAAAGAAGACATCAAAAAAAATTATATTTAGAGAGATACTGGAGTACCACTCTCAACTTCTCATTAATGGATCTGAAAATACTAACTGTCTATGTGTTAGGTTTCTACCTTGACATATCTTGTAACTTTTTTGTCTCCTATTTTGCATATGTGGAAATATTCAAAACTCATGCTCTTGAATTTTAATATATATCTTTATGTTATTTGCTACTGCTGACAATTTGCAGAGGCAATCTGCTAAGAGGAAGATGGTGGAAAGAGCGGGCGAGTTGAGAAAAAGCATTTTTTTCTCCCAAGGTAATTTACTCTATCACAGTTCTCCCGATTGTGATTCATTATATACACACCCATGATTTTTATTTCACACTTCATTACACTGTCTATCTCCTTGCAGTCATGGCACGACATATGATGCTTCTTAGACCTGAAACATCAAGGTATTAATTTTTCTCAAAGAAAGAATGAGATTAACTCTTCATGTCTGATTGTAAAGATGTTTATAATCTGATTGTTGATGTTGTCATTTAAATTAAACATGGATGCCTTGATCGATAGAGCAACAAACAGGAAAATGCTACCATCTCTTTCTTTATGGACACATTCCCGGGAGTTTTTTTGCTTCTTTATCCATGAGAAGACATTTTACATTCATGAAGAAACATCCACATGGGTATCTTAATTTTCTATAAGGGCCTGTTTGGATGTAGCCTACACTGGTCTGCCAATGCATGGGCGTGCCAAAAAATTAGCGCAACTTTCACTTGTCCGGATCTTGCCATCAATTGGTGTAGAACTGAACTGGTAAGCTGGGGTAACCATTGCTCGCCAAGTTTTTTGCTACAAATCAAATGCTTTTCCATGCACTAGGTCAACGCCAAAAATAGTTTGGCTTGTTGGGGGGCACCAACCAAAACAGCCCCAAAATCTTTTGTTACAAGATTTTCTTAAGCTATGTTTCATCCTTCCAATTAATGCATAGTTCAAGCACTATGTTTACTGGTTTGAGGGAGGAAAGATATATGATGAAGGCAATTTTCATGTAGGAAGGCTACTGTATTCCACATCATGTTCACCCATGAGAAGTTTGTGTTCGAAGACAACTTTTGTAGGACAGTTCATCATCAAATATTTTAAATCTTGATCTTTTAAATTATTACACTGCCAATTAGATCCTACGTAGTGCAGGTGGCTCTTGGGGTTTCCAAAGCCTCTTGTGGCGATGCAACTGGAGGGTTTCTTCCATGGTGTTCAAAGCAGGGACGAGATGCGACAGGTTAGGTGTGGTGGACACGACAAGTTGAGGTGCCTACATCTTCTCTGTGGCTTATTTTGTCGCTCTCAACACCCTTCCAAGATCATTGTTTTATGAACACTTTGAAAATTTCTCTAATTTTACTGAATTCGGGTTTATGAACACCCTTCCAAGATCATTGTTTTATGTTTCTAAGATTCCCCTAACATAGGTTGTCATGTGGTTTTACCATGGTACATGCATTTGCTCAGTTGACCATATATAGCAAGGAAGAAAGAAAATCACTAGGTGTTCTCTGGATGTACTCCAGTTTGATATACTATTTGTTTTAAGAATTTGTATAGCCTTTTTGTGGAATGTCATCTCTTGGATATAGCAAGATAGCTGATTCCAGTTGTTGCTGCTGTTTTCATGCTACATTGTCGCTATTGTTCCTAAATGTAGCCTAAGACAACAAGTGTACAAGGCCTTCTGTGTTCAAGCGGAGAGGGAAAGAAAATTCAATTGTTAACAGGAACATAAAAGTGGCTCATCTTCTTTGATAGAATAATAGAAGTACAAAATTATTGGCTGAAGAGTTGGACTGCTAAAGTTCCAGGAAAGATAAAAATCCACTATTTGAGTATTCGTTTCACTGTTGTTGGAGATGAGCTTACGAGGAGAAAGATTAAAGATCTGATAACTGTCCTTAATGCTTTGGGGGCTTTTTCTATGTCAGTCACGGAGGGAGCTGGAGCGAATTTGTGATTTCTTGTGGCCACTTATCTCTGAAAAGTGCAGGTTGCCTGGTGATCTAAAATTGTGGATCGGAAATGTTCTTCACCAATGCCCATACCAGTTGCTGACAATTTTATTTGCATGCTCAGGTAAGTGTTTTTACGTGGTGATTTACTAAACATACTTTGGGTCATGACCCCTTTTGACGTAGACATATGTCTTCTCTACACATTATTGTAGGGTTGCCAAATGGCAAGTAAGGAACTATAGAAAGTGGATTGTTGAGTTTGCCAAGCATATTGATCAATGTATCTATGTCTAAATTTATTATTTCGTGGCAGTGCAAGGATATTTCTCCTTTGTGTCCTCTGAAATCTTGCGTAAATTTGTTGTGATTCATCATTGAAACCAGTTAGAGATGATCTAGAAATACTAAAATAAAATAAACCAAAGGTTTGCCCTGAAACTTGTGCATCAATTTTTTTAATCTTTTTTGTTGATTTTTTGGGAAGTTAGTCAAACTTTGTGAGTGTGGAAGCAAGGGGGCGGCTGTTTTGGACACTTATTAAATGCCTTAGAGCACATTTAATCATCTTTGTTTTTCTAACACTTAATAATGAGCTCACAGATGATAGAAGCAGAAAAATACTTGGCCAAATATCATTGAACCAGATATTGTACATTGTAGAATCAGTAGTCTATCTCTCTTGATTCTTGTTAGAACCTGCATAAGGTTTTGTATGTGATGCTTTTATTTATTCAATCAAGAGATCACCGCTAGGTTATCATGAACCAGCAAAATGGGTATATGAAGCTATGTTCAAGAAAAGATATTTTGCTCATTGTTTACCCAGAGCAAATATAAAGTCGCATACGAACATCTGAAAATAAGCAGTAAACAAATAGATCAGCATATTCCATGTTAAGTGTACAACTCACAAATAGACATTTGCAGTGAGAAAATATTAACTATTTCTAAAATGTCAGGACAAGTTTTTTTTTTTTGTAGAATTTTATGCTCTTGCTGTTCTCTTAGCCTCACATGATTTACATTTTGATGTAATATATTAAGATTTTCTTATAATTACGAGTTCTTTTATAATTGGATGAGAAGATACCATCTAGCGCATCAATTAAGAATTACACATATTAATACCTCGAACAGGGATGATGTATTTGATCTTTCCTGCTGAGATTCAGTGTTTCCTACTAGAGGTATAAATTTGAATATAAGGGGCCTCTGAGTTAGATTGTAAGTATACTAACCATTCTGTAGCTGAGGTTGTGCCATATATCTAGGACTGTAGAATATCTTCCACATATGTTCATTCAGGGACCTTAGAAATTCATTGTTGAGGGTTCATTGCCAAGAAGGCAACTCATCTCTTCGGCATTGAATATATTTGGAGTGTTCCAATTATTGCAATGCTCAGTGACAACTACCAGGGTCATGAAGAAGGTAAGTCATCTCCCATGCATCAAACTTATTTGGAATTGTGCAACTTCAGATTTGCAGAAATTATGATTGAGCACTCTATCTATATAGTTCAAAACTTAGTTATGTATATCGCAAGGGTAACCAATTAAGTTGGTATACTGCCATGTATTTTTGAGGAGTAGCTCAACAATGGCTCCGCGAGCTCTAACAGGCGTGGTGGGCTGCCAACGACCTCCACATAGTATTGCTTAAATCGACTGCAACCACTAGATTCTCATCACTAACTCTGTGAACTGGTAGAAAGTGGTCAGGTTGGGAAAGGAGTAAACAGAATGCTACTAAATTAGTGGGCATTTGGGTAACACCTAAAGCATTGGGCAACACCTAAAACAGTTCTGATAAGAATTTCGTACAAGAATAGGTGGTTGTAAATATACAATAATAGGTGGTTGTAAATATGTTGAATTGTTCATGGTGGAGTTGTTGTACAGTCACCCAACAACCATGATTTACAAAGCTTAAGGGACTATATAAAGGCCAAACACTTGGAATTCAAACAAGCTAGGTTCAAAATGGTGACTTTGAGTTATTATTTATGTTGTTTGGCTGGCTTATTTGATGCCGAAGTTCTATGAGGATACGTGTGTTTTTAAATTTTGCTATTGGATTTCACTTTTTTTCTTTATCTCTGCCAGTTCTCCTTTTGAGAGCGGAATTACTATAATTTGTCTATGGACCAAATGGTCCGATCAGGATGTGTCAGATCGGTTTTGAGAAGGCAAGCACATAAGTCGCTCGGCAAAACAAATTTGTTGTGTAGATATTGATGTACTACAGATCCATTCATGTATTTTACTAATATGCATGGTTGGATATTAGTACTTGTGATACGTGAGGCACAATGTAAGGTGAAGTGAAACATGGTGAACATGGCTTCGTGACGGTGCTGGCGGAGAAGGTGTCAGGGGCGGTAGGGTACATGTTATAGAAGATGTTGATGGCAGCGGCGGCGGAAATGGCCAACTGCGGTCCCTCTATGCCAGCGTGAATGAGGCACAAATGGGGTTCCTGGGCGCTAGCGAGAAGGAGTCCGATGGGTTCCGTGGAGCAATATGATGCTGCGGCAATAGCGTATCAAGGTCCATTTCCAGCCGTGGAAGAACTGATGAATGTTATATGTGTGATTCATTCATTCGTTTGTTTGATCCTCCTATATTCCATTCGAATCAGATTCATTTTTGTTTGCACTTACACATGGTTTGATCCTCCCGTATCCCATAGTTTGCCAGGAAATTGCATAATGCAATGAAGTTTCTGGTTGTAGTATCTTGGAACATTGTGTAAAGAGAACAAAATCCTCCAGGTGTTCTCTTTAACTAATGGATAACAACAATGGGCATGCTTTATCTCTTCAGCATAATAAAGCAGCAGGTGCTTTCTAACACTTGTGATGTCGTGCATAATGAAGAGTTATATGCCTTTTGACCACTTTGTTTATTTTGTGCATCAGGCCTGATAAGTCCATCTATGTATACATTGTTGAATTATATTTTTAATCAAAATATATTGCAAGTGAAGTAGATTTCAATTATTTTTAGTCTATTACTAGCTATATATTTTTCCATACATATATATTTTGGCATGCATTATATTTACGGATGCAGCCCTTAATTTTTTTAATAGCCCGTGGCAACGCACGGGCATTTTACTAGTAAAACATAAAATGCCATTTATTGCCACGGGAGCTTGTACCAAGGTGTAGCCCTCATGCATGAATCAGGACACAGGTGTGTTGACGCATCGATCTGTATGAGACAGTGAGAGACAAACTGGGAGAGGGAAATTTGTGGTTGATTTTCCATCTAAATTATGCAGAGAGCTGGCCGAGTAATTCAGTTCAAGCACTGACGGATTCATTGTGGCCTGAAAATCGGATCCGAACTCTTGGCAGCCAAGTTAGTTCCGGATACAAAGGAACTTGACGACCAAGTAGGATCCAATCCCGTCCCGTTAAAAGGATCGCAAATTATGGGCAATATAAACTGGAAGATCGAGAACAAATCAGAAACTGGATCCGATCCAATGGAGGCGTGCTTCCTCCCCACCGACCTGCTGGTGGAGATCCTGCTGCGGCTCCCGCCCAGCGCCCGCCGCCGCGCCCGCCTCGTCTGCAAGCTCTGGCAGGACGTCGTCGCCGAGCACACCACGGAGATGCAGAGCCGCGCCAAGGTCCTTGTCGGGGCGGATGATGGTGGCCGCCGCGAGCACCTATGGGGCCGGGGGCCCCTTCGTCTGTCTTGATGCGAGGCGGAGGAGGCACGAGAGCGGATCGAGGCGAGGGCGCGGCGAGGATTTTACCCGGCCGGAGCTCTCCGGAGAGATAAGACTCCTCTGCTGCTTTGTGTTGTTATTTGATCTTGCTCGAGAGTACGGCGTGAGTATCGATGGTCTCGAATGAGTCGAATCGGCGAACCCCCTACGTTGTGCATGGGCCTCCTTTTATAGTGCAAGGGTCACCGACAGTGTCAGCGTGGGAGAAAGGGGTAGAAATGTAAAAGAGGTGGTAGTTGGAGCAGTCTGCGGGAACAAGTGGAGCTACGATTGCTTGAGCAATGGTTTCTACCTACTTTGTGATGGGGACAAGAGCATTAAATGCCCGTCACGTCGACTCCAAAAGCTCCCGCCTTGCGTCTCCGTCGCCACGGCGATGGATCCACCACCGTGAAGCGCCACCGTGCCCCTCGGTTTGCGAGCCACCCGCCACGCGTCCTCGAAAGGCCCAGGCGGCACGTGGGCCGATGAGCCGGGCGCGGGCACAACAGCTCCCGGCAAGTACCTTGCCGGGTCTTGATCTTGTCGGACCGGGGCTTGCCGGGCATCGCATATGCCGCTCCGGGCCCTCGCCGGGCGCTTGTAGCGCCGAGGCGTGTCTTCTGTGATGTAATCTTCTAGCTCGGATCGGCCTTCCCGCAAGCTCCTCTTGCCGGGTCTCACCTTTTGTCTTGTACACTTTGTTCTTGAATGGCTTGATACGGAGAAGGATGGTATCCGCAAGCTCGTGGCGAATCCAAATGCGGGGATCGCGACCGCCGTGCACAAGTTGGGGTCTTGAGGTACCCCTTCCTTAGTACACCGACAGAGCCCCGGCTGGGCCATACACGGTGCCGAGCGTTGTTGGGCGGGCCCAAGACGATCTGCACGGCACACGCGCCCTGGCCGCGCCGAATCTGCTTCTGCATCTGCCGCCTCCCTCTCCCGTAAAGGCACGCGTCGATTGCGGCGTTGTGGGAGACGTGGGCGGCGCATGCGGTCATTAAGGCATCCACTCCCGTGATCGTGGTGCAGGGCGAGGTCACTTCACCCGTCGCTCCGGCCCCGCCTTTTTCGCCACGCGGCCCGCATGCAAAGGGGTCGTGAGCGGCGATGGTGGGAAACCGAGCCGTCACGGGCGAAGACGATGAGCCAGCCCCGCTCCTCTGGCCTCCGCGCCTCCCGATTGGCGAGAAAGGCGGTTGTGTCCCCACCTCGCCCTTTAAAAAAGCGGAAGGGAGCACATTGGCCTCACACTTCTTCTTCTCCCTTCGTCTTGACTTACATTCTTCTTTTAGCCATGGAAGGAGGGAACCCTAGTTCTTCCACTGGTCGCAGCGAGGTTGCCTCGAGCAGCGCTCTTCTCCCCATCCCGCACCCGTGGTGGCGAGCCGCCACGAGAGGGAGGGAGGGACGAGGCCATGGACGGGGAGGGCGTGGTCGAGGTGGCCGGGAGAGGCGGTCGTGGCGATGCGCCTCCCCCGTCTCCTCCGACGAGCCCTGTCCACGATGCGGTCCACACCGGAGATGACCCCTGGGAGTTCTTCATCAAGCTGCGCCGAGCGCCTCGTCGTCGCCTCCGGCTGCCGGCTCCGTTCGCGGACGCGATGGAACCGGATCCGCCCGAGATGGTGGAGTTGCGCATGAGGGGCTGTGGGATCAGCGGCACTCGAGTGAGTGTCGTGTCCCCAGCCCCCGGCGTGATGTACTTCAGCCGAGGGTGGAAGACATTCGCCCGGATCCATAGCTTGACGGCAGGGTTCACCCTCCATTTTAAGTTAATGGAGGGCGACCTTCTCGCCGTCAAGGTCTTGAGGAGTTAGGGACCCGGCGAGATCTTGTGTGGACAGCTCCTCGGATAGCGAAGGCTCCTCCTCAGCGAGAGTGATGAGGATGGGAGCGGCAATGGCGACGAGGGATGGCGGGTCCGACTAGGCGTCGGACACCGCTGCCTCATGCCACCGGCGACCCCAAAGACTGGTCGCTGCCTCCTGAACTCCCCGGGCCGTCTTCTTGGGCGGTGGCGTAGGAGGCTGCGGAAGAGGAAGAGGGGAGTGGCGGCAAGGCCGTCATGCCGGGAGGGCGGGCGAGAGCCCTCGTCGTCGTCTTGGCGTCCCACCTCCTCGTCTTCAAGCTCGCCTCCGACGCCTCCGCCTCCGCCAAGCTCTGGCGGCCCCGGGAGTTCTCTTGGTGTCTTCGGCGCCCGTAGCTCTCCGGGGCTTCAGGACGCGTCGCTGGCGCCGTCGGCAGTTCCCGTGCCCGTCACCTTGCGCAGCTCTGAGGGGCACGCCACTCGTCGCCATGCTCTCCCAGCGCCCTTTGCCCTCCCGGCAAGCTTCTCTTGCCGGGGCTCCTCGACCTACCTCCCGAACTCCCAGACAGAGAAAGCAGAGAGGGATTACGGGCACCTTATCTTTTAATTTGTAAGCCTTCGGCCTTAGCTGTATTTGAAATCTGTAATCCTCTCTATCATGTTTTCATCCTCTATGGACTTGTACTAAACTAGGATGTTTTTAATGAAAAGAGGGAAAGCTTGCGGGCTGAGTCTTTTACTTGACTTCAGATCTTGTATGTTTCTACGCTCTCGGGGAGCTTGCCGGGGCGAACACGCTTGCCGAAAAGGGACAGCCCGCCGGCGGTGTTGCTTCCGCAAGCAACCTTGCGGGCGATTGCACACTTAACTTGCTGAGCATGCTCGAAGCAAGATAAGGTCTTGTGCTTATTACTTGTGTTTGTTGAGCGGACTCGAAAACAAAACAAGGGCGAATCGAGCATGACTTGGTTCCTCCGCGTATGGGTCTTTACAAGACACGCTCGTTCAAAGACGCAGTCCCGGTTCCCCCGGTCCATGAGAGGATGCATGACGAGGGATGTAAAACTCATCTGATTTTGCAGCTCCCGGCGACCCTAGCTTGCCGGGGAGGAATCTTGGCATTCGCAGCCCCCAGCGACGCTGGCTTGCCGGAGACGAATCTTGGCGCTCGCAGCCCCCAGCGACGCTGGCTCCGCAAAAACCCAAGTGCTGGTGTGCTCTTCTAGTTTCTCCTTGTTACTGCAATTTCAGCCATGAAAACAGCTGGGGTAGGTATGCAACAGGGACATATATATATGCATATAAATCTCTTCTGTGCGACTCTGCAATGCGATGCCGTGCCTTGCCCTTCGTATGTTTCAACCCAACGCTTCGGGAAGCTTGCCGGGGCGAACACGCTTGCGAACGCGGACAGCCATTGGGCGGTGTTGCGTCCGTAAGCAACCTTGCCGGGCGATTCGGCGCTTACCTTGCTTTGGCGGACTCGGAAGCAAGATAAGGTGCAGCAGCACACTTGTGTTTGTTGAGCGGACTCGAAACAAAACAAGCACGCAACTGGACCACGACCTGGTTCTTCCGCGTACGAATTTCTCATATGAAGGACATCGCACGGCAAGGCTTGCCACGTTACGCCCTCTACTTTACGCCCTTTGTATGCTTTTCCCTTACGCTTCTAGGGAAACTTGCCGGCGCTAACACACTTGCTGAGTGCGGAACATCAGCAGCCCGCTGGCGGTGTTGTTTCCGGCAAGCAACCTTGCCGCGGCTGGTCGCGACGCACTTATCTTGTTGAGCAGACTCGAAATCAAGGGCGCGAGGCTTGTCGCGGCTCACTGTTGAGCGTGCTCGAAACAAGATAAGGGTGCGGCTGCCCACTGGCAGGTTCCTCCGCCAGGTTTTGCGTACAAAGGGCGAATGTACGAGGATATAACGTAAAAAAGCATGGAGCTAAGGAGTGCCTTGCACGAGGCTCGGGCGACTTAGCTTTTTCATTTCCGTTGATCTGTCGAGGCTGCACTCCTCCCCCGATCCTTCCCCTTCGTATGTCCTTGACCTTATGCTTTCGGGGAGCTTGGCAGTGCGAACACGCTCGCTGAGTCGGAACATCAGCCGCCCGCTGGCGGTGTTGCCCCGGCAAGCAACCTTGCGGGCGATTCTGCGCACTTGTGTTTGTTGGCGGGCTCGAAAACAAAACAAGGGCACAACTGGGCCAAGACTCGACCCTTTCGCATCTAGGTCGCTCATACAGGATATGGATTCTCTGGGGGTACAGCTCAAAAGTCCGGAGCTTAATGATTTTCTTTGCTCTACTGGCCGGCAGGCCAGTTGGCGGGGCTCGATGGCGCGTCCACGACGGCAACGCGGCACTCCGGAGAGGTGCGGTTGTCGGAGTGGGCACCAGAGCTACTTGCTGGTGGAGCTCGATGGCGCGTCCTCGACGGCGACGCAGCGCTCCGGGGAGGTGCGGTTGCTGGACGGCGCCTAGAGCCGCTTGCTGGACTTGGCCTTCTTCTTGGCGTGCCCACGGAGACCGAGGCGCGGCCATCCGCCCTGTTCTTGGATCTGGTGGCGCCGCGAGTGTCCTCGCCGGCGACCACCCTTCCGACGGCGTCTCCACCACCCACCGTAGGCTCCGGTGGCGGCGGATGGGACGCAGACGGGCCTGCAACCCCCGAAGCCTTCCTCTTCGGGGCCATGGCGCGATTGCTGATGAAGTTGGAGAGGTTGATGAAGAACGCGCCTGCGCCGACGCCGGATCAGGTCTGCGCAACCTCGACGCCCCCTACCTGGCGCGCCAGAGATGTCGGGGCGGATGATGGTGGCCGCCGCGAGCACCTATGGGGCCGGGGGCCCCTTCGTCTGTGCGGTACGAGGGCGGAGGAGGCACAGAGAGCAGATCGAGGCGAGGGCGCGGGCGAGGATTTTACCAGGCCGGAGCTCTCCGAGAGATAAGACTCCTCTGCTGCTTTGTGTTGTTATTTGATCTTGCTCGAGAGTACGAGCGTGAGTATGCGATGGTCTCGAATGAGTCGAACTGGCCGAACCCCCCCTACGTTGTGCATGGGCCTCCTTTTATAGTGCAAGGGGTCACCGACAGGTGTCAACGTAGGAGAAAGGGGTAGAAATGTAAAAGAGGTGGTAGTTGGAGCAGTCTTGGGAACAATGGAGCTACAGTGCTTGAACAGTGGTTTCTACCTACTTTGACAGTGGGGGACAAGAGCATTAAATGCCCGTCACCGTCGACTCCAAAAGCTCCCGCCCTTGCGTCTCCGTCTGCCACGGCGATGGATCCACCACCGTGAAGCGCCACCGTGCCCCTCTGGTTGCGCAGCCACCCGCCACGCGTCCTGGAAAGGCCCTGGCGGCGCGCCAGGCCGATGAGCTGGGCGCGGCACACAGCAGCTCCCGGCAAGTACCTTGCCGGGGTCTTGATCTTGTCGGACCGGGGGGCTTGCCGGGCACTGCATATGCCGCTCCCCGGGCCCTCGCCGGGACGCTTGTAGCGCCGAGGCGTGTCTTCTGTGATGTAATCTTCTAGCCTGGATCGGCCTTCCCGGCAAGCTCCTCTTGCCGGGGTCTCGACCTTTTGTCTTGTACACTTTGTTCTTGAATGGCTTGATACGGAGAAGGATGGTATCCGGCAAGCTCGTGGCGAATCCAGCCGCGGGGACTGCGACCGCCCGTGCACAAGTTGGGGTACTGAGGTACCCCTTCCTTAGTACACCGACAATCCTGCTCTGGCACGCCAGCTCCGCGGCCGCCTACGTCGTCGACGACCTCTCCTCCTCTTCCACGGGGAGCTACACGGAGCTGTGGCGAATCGCCCGCGTGC
Source organism: Aegilops speltoides (assembly GCA_021437245.1). Lineage (NCBI taxonomy): Eukaryota > Viridiplantae > Streptophyta > Magnoliopsida > Poales > Poaceae > Aegilops > Aegilops speltoides. The sequence goes on from CM038145.1 coordinate 376,197,377, forward strand.
CCGGCGAGCGCACATATTACTACCCGGATGAGGTGCAGCTGGTCGGCACGTGCAACGGCCTCCTATGCATATGCGACAACCGCGGCGAGAGGACCGGCGGCACCGTCATCCTCGTCAACCCGGCAACCGGGGAGAAGCTGCTCGTCCCGCCGCTACCGGGCGCCGCCCAGTTCGCGCTGGACTACAACTGCCAGAGGTGGGACAGGGCGTACTGCTTCGCCTACCACCCGACGTCCGGGCAGTACAAGGTGGTGCACGTCCCCTGCAGCTTCGACCGGGTCTGCGACTATGACGCCGCGCATGTGCTCACGCTGGGGGAGACGGCCTGGCGGGAGGTGCTGGGCACCAATGGCAAGAGATGCAACCTCCACGCCGGCGTCGTCAGTGTCGACGGCGTGACATACTGGGTCACAGACGGTGGCACGGCGAGGATAGTCTCGTTCGACCTCGATAATGGGCAGGTCGCCTCCTCCACCATAGAGTTGCCTTCTCTGCCGGACAAGCCGGACGACTACAACCTGACCGAGGTGCACGGGAGGCTGGGAGTCGTCATCCGCAGCCCCTCAGGGACAAGGGAAGCCTGGGTTCGGGAGAAGGGGAAGTGGGTCTGCCGGTACGTCCTCAGGTGTAAATGGCATCAGATTCCACGGCCGTACTTCGCGCACGGTGAGTACTTCTTGAAGTTTGAGGGCAAGTTGTTGTATGGGCACTCACGGAAGTCCGGCGTCGTGAAGGTTAGTCGCAAGGATGAGGGAAGGCTGGTGGCCAAGATGAAAGATGATAATAACTTCGGTTCTAACTACCAAACCTTTGTGTACGTCAAGACGTCTGAGCCGTTAGGTGTTTACGATGCAACCAAGTAGGCTATAGTTAGTGCTTACTCCCTCTTTCACTGTATGTGTTCCCTAGCCATGAACACTTTGTTTCATTATATTTGTCCATTGCAAAATTAAAGAATGGAATTATCAAACTTTTGTAAGAACTTTTCTCTCTTTTTTTTGACATCATGGCGATTTATAGGGTGTATGTACTCCTATATGGTCACTTCTGAAATGCAAGAAGTCCACATTACAGCCTTGAAAGTGCAAACCATGCATAGTAAAGTTGTTTCTGTTTAGGTTTTATATTCTTCTTCTTAGATTTAGTATTTCAAATCAGGTGTGTACTCTCCTAGCCACTCGGAGACGGGGAGGAAATTTAGTACTCCCTCCATCCAGAAAAACTTTTCGAAGAAATGGATAAAAAAGTATGTCTCTAGAACTAAAATACATCTAGATATATCCATTCCTCCGACAAGTATTTCCGGACGAAGGAAGTATTTACCACCGAAGACGGGGAGGAGATTAGCTTGGCGTGAGGGGAAGGAGGAGCTCACCTCTAGCCGTGGTCAGGGGCAGCGGCTGCCCGAGCAGAGCACCGTGCGGATGAGCGCCTCCGATAATCCTCCTGTGCGTGCGCCGCATATACTGGATGAGATCTTGACGGACGGGCCCTCTTTTGACTTAACAGTCAATATTGTTTGTGTTGACTTTTGTGCGGTGGCAAGTAGGGCTGGAAAAAAAGCTTGAAGCTCGCGATCTAAACAAGTAGCTCGTGACTTGGCTCGAATCGACTCGAACTCGAAGAATAACGAGTCGAGCCGAGCTTTAGTTTAAGATCGTTTATAGACCAAGTTAAACGAGCCAATCTCACGAGTACTCATGTAACTCGTTAGGCTCGATACAATAGATCAGCCAGTCCCAATACAAAGAAAGATCAGCGACTAAACAACCTACGTCCCAGGCGCACAACCCAAGGCCGAGCAGTTGAAGGCCTAGCCTCCTAGGAGACTCACGCGTTACAAGAAAATTACAATTGTTTAGTGATATATATGTTTAATATATACATAATCATTTTTATCATACTTGAGGGCTTTATGTTTATATCTTAAACGAGCTTAACAAGCTAAATGGGCCAGCTCGCGAGTTATACGAGTCGAGCCAATCTTGGGTTTGAGCTCGTTATAGTAACGAGTCGAGTTGAGCTAGCTCGTTAATGAAACGAGCTCTAGCGAGTCGAGCCGAGCTGGCTCGACTCGGCTCGAATTCCAGCCCTAGTGGCAAGTCTGGAAGAGAACTTCAAATGTGGTGGTCTTTTTGCAATTCACTCACCATTGGGCCATACAATGTTGTGTGTGAATATTGGGGTACATGTTTATATTACAGGCCATTAAAGCTTTTGAATCCAAAATTTGTTCAAATTGTTTCGGTGGTAAATACCAAATTTGTTGTCTGTCGGTTTTCCCTGGTAAAGAAAATGCTCTTGAGAAAAGAAAACTTGGACATATGTACAACATATTATTTGTTCATTTGATAAGAGTTGTGTTTTTTTCCACTCGCTAAGAGTTGTATGAACTGTGAATTCATACAAGTAACCATATTGTATCCACTTGCTAAGAGTTGTATGTACTATGAATTCATACAAGTAAATCATATTCAGCTGCACCGCTACAATCCAGATCTATGAAACTATCTGGTCATGCTGGTAGTTGAACTTGGTGGCTTCTTTTTACATTGTTTTAACAATATAGTAAATACAAGATTCTATCAAATATGTATGGCCAATGTAAGTTCAAAATTACAGCAAAATAGTGCATCCACGCACATAAATGTATTTTGAAGTCTTGAAAATTTCCTTTAAAATTAGGCACACGCTATCAAGTTAAAACTTACCCATGTAAATTTTCGCAAAATAGTATGATGATTTAGGACTTGCATGACTTTCCATGCAGAGGAGAGTGGTAGCGTGTCTTGTGTTAAGGTATGTCGTGATGCTCCCGCTTTTACAAATCTTCTTTTTGCTGGCGACCCCTCGATCCGATGAAAGCCAGTATATAAAATGCTACTCCCTCCGTTGAAGAACATTCCTTTACTATCTAAACGCTCTTAGAACAATTCCAACGCGCTAACCTAAACAGACGGCAGTTTTCACTGGTGGAAAAAAGGCCTTTGGTCGCGGTTCGCAACTGCCATTAGTCGCGGTTGCGCAACCGCGACCAGCAAAGCGCGACTAAAGCCCACCACCTTTAGTCGCGGCTGCTTAAGAACCGCGACTAAAGGCCCGTCCACGTGGGCGCCAGTGACCGTCGGGGGAGGACCTTTAGTCGCGGTTCTTCGCCAACCGCGACTAAAGGCCGCCCTGCAGTTTAGGGTTTTAGCCCCCCTAAACCTGTTTTCTGTTTAATTTGTTTTGTTTTATTTCTTTTGTGCTTTATTTTAATTTTGAAGGAGTTTCATATATTCTACGGTACTACATACATGCATATGAATGTACAATTTCAAATAAATTTGAAATTAGAACCAAAAGAATTCAAGAGGAATATACAATATATATTCAATATCATCGGATGACCATATACAATTTTGAACAAGTTTCCATACATGATTTAATCCATATAAAGTTCTTCGTCCTCGTGATAGTGTTCTCCTTTAGGATGGAGGACTTCCTGCAGAACCATCCAGCTAGTTCCTCTTGAAGTGGTCGGAAGCGAGCTTACGACTAAGCGTCCACCGGAGGTTATTCCTCCGAGCATTGGTATCACTCGGATCAACCCGCTCAGAGGTGTATCTCGGATCATCTCCTGAACAAAGTATGCACATAGATTGGTCAACGGTGGCTGAATATCCCCGATCTTAGTCTTTACCCTTTTGAATTCTAGCTCTTTTTGAATTCACCGACCTTTGTATCTACGAACCGTCTCCAAACCCTACGAGGCAAAGAAAATTAAATGAACAAGAGAGTTATTAGTTACTTGATATTAGGAAATGAACGAAATAGGCCGATCGATATAGGCGCAAATGAATGAAAATAATTACTTCGCAGCATTTTTCGATGTCGGCCAAAGCTTTGGATCCTTATCCGAGAGTCGTGGGCGAGACATTCGAGGTGTTAACTTTAATTACTAGCGAGAATCCAAAGGAACTGCGGACACGATACATGCACAAGATCGTCATGCATAACTCATCGATTAGCCGCCACATACCATGCATGGAGTAAACAAAAGAGAATGTGCTCAAGATGAAACACTCACCCAAAATGGTAAGGAAATAGAATATCACTTTTGAGTTCTGCTTTGTAAGAAACGCCACAGTGTCGCCTCCACGTCGTCGGGGTAATGCTTCAACACAATATCATTAACGATGTGTGGGTCAATGAACCCAACATCATGGATGTTCCTTACTCGCATTCCTTTTTCTTCATTCTGCATGTATAATAGAGGACACAACAATATAGTTAGGACATATATATAGTGCAGGCAATATGAACGAGATGGGGTAGAAATTAATAAATCACTTACGAATGTAGCAACCGATGATAGATTTGTCGAGCTCATGAGATTGAAAAGCTGGAACAATTCACTCAGTTCAACTTGTACATAGTAATGTTTGAAGTGATGCTCATGTCTAACTTCCGCATAAATATAATCTTTGGCGTTTTTAATTTTTATGTAACCCTTGTACCAATTCAGCAGACGTTTCATTTGGTCGGTAGATCCTTTTCTCAAGCGAGGCTCGACGAGAGGCCCATTCTTGACATATGTAATTACTACCTCCTTCACGGCAACTCATCAAGGCCTAACAGTTCACGAAGAGTAATACCTAAGTTGGCGCTTGTTCTCGCACTTTTCGTTCTGATCAATCCTCAGTTGCCGCAGCTTGTATGATCTCGGGGCATCCGGACGAAGGCTTCCACTATAAGCGGGCAATCGATTGTTTACTTTGTTCCCGAGCTGGGCAACTTGTTTCCGCTTTTTATACTTTCGGCCTTCTCCGCTCTTTGTTCTCCTTGAACATGAGTGCCTGCCTTTTAAGTTCACGTGCATAGTCGGTGGCGATTCTTGGCGGCTTGGGACGGTGTGCTCAAAAATGACTTAGCCCACTTCTTTTCTTGATCGAATATCTTGGCTTGGGCTCGGGCTCTCTTTTCTTCTTGCAGTCCGCCTTCCATTTCTCCAAATCAGCGATCGCGCCCGCGTCGACTTCCTCGGCACCTCGTTCCCAAGGCCTTGTGGGAGAGGCTTGATGATGGCTCCGTACCTTTGTGGTCTTAGGTACATAAGGGTCCGGTTAATACTCGAGACTTCTTCGCTTCTTTGCCATAGGTGGATTGGGGCGGCGTCGATCACCCGCCGGACGAGGATCGGGGCGGCGGATGATCACCCGCCGGACGTTGTGGATCGGGGCGGCGTCGGTGATGTGACGGAGGTGTAGGTGAACCGCCACCACCACCACCACCACCACCACCGCCACCGCCACCACCACCACCGTGAGGGGGTGGACTTGTTGTCCTTGGCGCCTCGCTGAAACTTGATAAACTTCTTTTGCCATAGAATGTAATGGCGCTTGACATCTTCAAGTCTTTTCTCCCCTTGGTGTAGCAATTTCAATCTCCGTGTCCTCAAACCCTTGGACTATGTCCTCCACCGTGACACGAGCATAGCCATCTTTAATGGGGTTGTTGTGGTGGAGTGCTCGAATAAACATGGTAAAGCACCGCCGATGGCTACCTTCATGGATATGTTCCCCATAGGATATCTGAGATGACATTCTTTCATCTCCTTTATATAAATCCACGGGTAGCGAGGAGGCTCCGGTGCAGTAATTTCGACCACCGGAGGCTCCGGTGCGATAATTTCGATCGTCGGTGCATCTACACCAGCCGGTGGGGCCTCCGTGGAAGCCACGCTGCTTCTCGCTGCTGGCTTCCGAGATCCGCCGGATGATCTTCATCTTGCACCGAGCTGAATCTCTTTCGCTACTAGTACACTCATGGTTTCTTCATCACTTCCATTTCGATGCCAACCGCCCCACAACATCTGCTTCCCGATCCATCTTTCTCTTCGGCTTCAGAAACAGTCGGGTCATCGCTCGGGGAACCCTATTTTCCACGGAATGTGCCCCATGCCTCGTACACGTCCTCCGTGTTCGGGATTCGAGGGCTTTTGTCGTGGCGTCGTTCTCTCTGTTGAACTTGATCTTCCCTCTTGAGCAGCCTTCATTGCGTCAATAAGGGCTTGGGTGGGTTTAATTAATTTGCCTCGTAAACACACTCCCTGTCTCCGGGTTGGCGTTCCCCATGCCCGTACCACCAGCTTTTGGCCCTTGGGTCCCATCCTCCGTACTGGGCGGATTCCTCGCGCCCTCAGCTCGTTCTCCATCTTCTCGAACCTAGGCACCCAAATGCGATACCCTCCGGCCCCATAACATGATTGTACTCCTTCTTAGCCGCATTTTCCTTATTTTGTTTCGATATTTGAAGGAACTGCTCCGATTTCTTTTGCTTCACAAATTCTGGCCAATCATCTTTCGCTTTCTCATATTGTCCTCTGAAATCCGAGTCTTGTTCGCTTGACAAAGTCACGGGCTAGATTTTGCTTGAATTTCCGGAATGCGTCGGCCATCTTATGAAGAGCGAACTGTTTGACTTTCCTCCTCCTCTCCTTGTTTTCCTCAATCTTGTTACCCTCCTCATCGAATTTGTTGTATTCCGGAGGTAGAACGAAATGTTCCATAAGCTTCGTCAAGCAATCTTTTTTTGTTCTCTTATCGACAAAAGTGAAACCATCAATTCGTGCCTTCTTTGGCTCATTCCACTCCTGGACGGTGATCGAGACGTTGTCTCTAACAATGGCTCCGCATTGGCTGATAAACTTGGTGGCGTTCTTGCGGGGCTCCAGCGGCCTGCCGGTTGCAAAGTCGACAACCCGGATGGTGCATGTTTCTCCCGGTTTCATCGTCTGGTTGCGCCACGCTTTGACGACGTACTCGATTGTTTTGACGATCCGCCGAGGCTAAAATAAGAAAGAGAGTCGCGCGTTAGTACACACATATTTATTCAAATCGGTTAGTTTGTATCACCGAGGCTCAATGTATATATATACCTCGGCACGGAGGTGGTTGCTACTTCCATTTGAAGATCGCTGCTTATCGGCGTTTCTTGACATCATCTTCTTGACGGCGCCCTTCATCTTCACCGTCAAGGTTCGGATAAGAAGAGATATCATCTTCTTCTTCTCCGGTCGGCACATATTGAATATCGCCGTTTATGATGCCGAACATATGTGCTTCACCGTCCGGATCATAGTTGTCCATAATCGGTCACTCTATCGTCCGACATTATGTCGATCCGAAAACATGTAGTAAAACAAATTAATTAAGTGAAGAAGGCGGTGGCGGTGGCGGTGGCGAAAGGCGGTGGCAAAAGGAGGCGAGGAAGGGGTGGGAGAGGTGTCGCGGTAGAGCGCAAGACGGGGCGGGGTTTAGGGTTTAGGGTTTTAAGTTGGCCGGTTTTCTTTGGCCGGTTTTCTGTTGTTTTTTGTTTTTGGGGTTTAGGGTTTTAAGTTGTTTACCGTTTTGTTAAACTAAAACTAGTTAAAATTAAAAAGAACAAAAAAAAAAAAAATTCCTTTTCCTTTTCTTTTTCTTCTTCTTCCTTTTCCTTTTCTTTTCTTTCTTCTTCTTCCTTTTCCTTTCTTCTTCTTTCTTCTTCTTTCTTCTTCTTCCTTTTCCTTTTTGTTTTTCTTTGACCGGTTTTCTGTTGTTTTTTGTTTTTGGGGTTTAGGGTTTTAAGTTATTTACCGTTCTTGTTAAACTAAAACTAGTTAAAATAAAAAAGAACAAAAAAAAAAAAGAAAAAATTCCTTTTCCTTTTCCTTTTCTTCTTCTTCCTTTTTCCTTTTTCTTTTTCTTTCTTCTTCTTCCTTTTTCCTTTCTTCTTCTTTCTTCTTCTTTCTTCTTCTTCCTTTTTCCTTTTTGTTTTTCTTTGGCCGGTTTTCTGTGGTTTTTTGTTTTTGGGGTTTAGGGTTTTAAGTTATTTACCGTTTTTGTTAAACTAAAACTAGTTAAAACAAAAAAAAAGAAAAAAAAAGAAAAAAAATTCCTTTTTCCTTTTTCCTTTTTCTTCTTCTTCCTTTTTCTTTTTTCTTTTTCTTTCTTCTTCTTCCTTTTTCCTTTCTTCTTCTTTCTTCTTCTTTCTTCTTCTTCCTTTTTCCTTTTTCTTTCTTCTTCTTCTTTCTTCTTCTTCTTCTTCTTTCTTCTTCTTCTTTCTTCTTCTCTGGATGCAAGGCGCGGGGCACGGACGGCGGGGGCAGGCAAGCAGGCGGCAGGCCAGGCGTCAGGCGGGCAGCGGGGCGGCGCGGCAGGCGTGAGCGGCGGGCAGGCGTTGGGCACGGGCAAGGCGGCGGCAGGGCAAGGGCGGCGGCGCACTGGGACGGGCGGCGGCAGGCTGAGGCTTTGGCGTCGGGCGTTGCAAGGCGTCGGCGTCGGCGTCGATCGGCGTCGAGCGCGCTCAAGGCGAGGCGAGGGCGACGAACAGTGGGAATCGTCGAGGGCGAGTATTTATAGGCCCCACTTTAGTCGCGGTCGGGGAGGAGGGCGACTAAAGGTACCCTTTAGTCGCGCCTCCTCCCCACCGCGACTAAAGGGTTTTTCGTTCTCAGAAAGGACCTTTAGTCGCGGCGGGGGGAGGGCGCGACTAAAGGTAACCTTTAGTCGCGCCCTCCCCCGCCGACTAAAGGTCTGGTCTTCAGGCTGGCCTCAAGTGCGGTGGGATGTTTAGTCCCACTCGCTAGCCGAGAGGCCTCGGCAAGGGTTTATAAGCGCTGCTGCGCCACCACTTCGAGCTCCTCTCAAATCAAAGCTTACGGGCCTATTCTCATACTATTAGCTCAGTGGGCCTATTGGGCCTTCTGGGCTGAATCTCGCCCATTAGTGGGTTTCTAGTCGTATTCAGCCGTGGTGGCCCGATGGGTGGCTTATTTTTTATTTTTGCCTGTTTTTGTTTTCATTTTTGCTTTATTTATTTTGTTTTGTTTCTACTTACAACAAAAAACTTATTTATTTTATTTTATTTTATTTCTAATTACTTATTTATTTTACTTTATGATAATTATTTTTGCTATTAAAGTTTCTAATTACTTATTTATTTATGTTATTAAAATCTTAAAAATACAATTATATATCAAAAAAATCAGAAAATAAAACTAATTCATTTTAAATTCTTGTTTTTCTTCTTTTTTCTTCCTTTTTTCTTCTTTTTTTTTTCTGTTTGTTTCTTCCTTTTCTTGTTTTCTTCTTTTTTTCTTCCTTTTCCTTTTTTCTTCTGCTTTTTCTTCTCGCTTGTTTTTTTCTTATGTTTTTCTTCTATTTGTTTTTTTCTTCTGTTTTTTCTTTTTCTTCTGCTTTTTTTTTCTTCTGTTTTCCTTTTTCTTCTGTTTTTTCTTCTGTTTTTTTCCTTTTCCTTCTTTCTTCTTCTTCCTTTTCCTTTTAAAATCGAAAAATAAAACTAATTCATTTTAAAATCTTAAAATACAATTATATATCAAAAAATCAGAAAAATAAAACTAATCCCTTGAAGGTTTGACAAAGGTTTGATACATCATTCAGTTCATCGACCAAATACAAAGTTTGGTACAATAAATTATTACACATCAATTCTTCCCTTGTGTCCTCGCTTGCTTACGATTGTCTTGCGTATCCATGGAGCATCCTCATCATTTAACTTAATGCTTGGGTCGGTGTTCACTTTGAAGGCGGAATTTCAGCAAACATATTATAATCTTCCGACATGTCATCTTGTCCTCCACTCCCACGATGTTTCTTTTCCCCGAAAGAACAATGTGGCGCTTTGAATCATCGCATGATGTCTTGATCGTTTTCTTATCTTTCCGTTTCCTCGGTTTGCTACTCATGTCCTTCACATAGAAAACCCGAGCGACATCTTTCGCTAGGGCGAATGGTTCGTCAAGGTAACCAAGATTGTTGAAATCCACCATTGTCATTCCGTATTGCTGGTCCACCTTTACCCCACCTCCCGTTAGCTTGAACCATTTGCACCGAACAAAGGGACCTTAAAGGAGGGTCCATAGTCAAGTTCCCATATCTCCTCTATGTAACCATAATATGTGACCTTTTGCCCATTCTCGGTTCTTTGCATCAAAGCGGACACCACTGTTTTGGTTGGTGCTCTTTTTATCTTGGGCGATCGTGTAAAATGTATTCCCATTTATCTCGTACCCTTGGAAAGTCGTTATAGTCGAAGATGGTGTCTTGGCCAACATGTACAAACTGATCTACAACATCATTGTCATTCATTAAATGTTTTCTCAACCAACTGCCGAAAGTCTCCATGTGGGCCTTCCTAATCCAGATTCAGCTTCCCGGGTTGTCCGAGCGTAAAATATTCTTGTGTTTCTCAAAGTGCGGAGCCACCAAGTTGGAATTGGTCAAGACAAAGTGTGGTGTGCTTGATCGAGAGAATGGCCGTCCATACATATCGTTGATTTCCTTCCGATCGTGCCTTTTCCACTTAGTCTCCCCTCGTGCGCGATCGAGGAAGACCAATCGGCTTAAGGTCGGAACAAAGTCAACACAAAACTCAATTACCTCCTCATTTCCATAGCCCTTGGCGATGCTTCCTTCTCGCCTAGCACGGTTCTGAACATATTTCTTTAATACTCCCATGAACCTCTCGAGGGGAACATATTGTGTAGAAATACAGGACCGAGAACGAAATCTCTTGACTAGGTGAACCAGGAGGTGCGTCATAATATTGAAGAAGGATGGCGGGAACACCAACTCGAAACCGACAAGACATTGGATCACATCGCTCAGAACCGTGGTAGAACTTCGGATTGATTACCTTCGAGAGATTGCATTGAGGAATGCACATAGCTTCACAATGGCTAATCGAACATTTTCGGCAGAGCCCCTCAAAGCAATCGGAAGCAATTGCGTCATAATCACGTGGCGGTCGTGAGACTTGAGTTTTGGAACTTTTCTCCGCCATGTTTATTATTCCCTTTATATTGGGCGAGAATCCAGACGGGACCTTCATACTTGCTCGGGCATTCAAAAAGATGACCTTCTCTTCTTTGGTCGAGCGTAGTAGGCACGACCTTGAAACCATTCCGGATGCGGTCATCGTGGTCTTTCAAACGTTCTTTGGTCTGCCGTGCTTCCTTTGTATCATTTGTCTTCCCATACACGCCCAAGAAGCTTAGGAGGTTCACGCAAATATTCTTCGTAACGTGCATCACGTCGATTGCAGAGCGGACTTCTAGGATTTTCCAATATTCTAGCTCCCGAATATAGATTTCTTCTTCCACATGGCTGCGTGCCCGTCGGCTCCCTTCGAACTGATTGTCCGCCAGACCCTTTCCAAAGATGACTTTCAAATCCTTGACCATATCAAATACCTCGGCACCGGTCGTTCCGCGAGCTTCGCCGGTGATCTGCCTTGCCGTTGTAATGCTTGCCTTTCTTTCTTCTTCGGATGAATTTTCGGAAGAAATCGACGATGCCCAAGGTACACGTTCTTCTTACAATTTGGCAAATGTACACTTTCGGTCTCATGTAAGCGAGCGTGCATGCATTGTATCCCTTATTTGACAGTCCCGAAGGTTACTAAGAGCAGGCCAATCGTTGATGGTTACGAAAAGCAACGCCGTAGGTCAAATTCCTCTTGTTTGTGCTCATCCCACACACGGACACCACCCCACAGTGTAAAGTTCATCAACTAATGGCCTTAGGTACACATCGATGTCGTTGCGGGTTGCTTCGGACCTTGGATGAGCACCGGCATCATAATGAACTTCCGCTTCATGCACAACCAAGGAGGAAGGTTGTAGATGCATAGAGTCACGGGCAGTGCTATGGCTGGAGCTCGCTTCGCCAAAAGGATTCATGCCATCCGTGCCAGAGCAAATCTTATGTTCCTTGCGTCCGCAAAATCTGTGAACCATCCGTCGATCTTTCTCCATTGCGTTCCATCTGCGGTGTGTCTCAACTCCCGTCCGACTTACGTTTCTCTTTGTGCCATCGCAACAACTTGGCATGCTTTTTGTTCATGAGCAGACGTTTCAACCGTGGTATTATAGGAGCATACCACATCACCTTGGCGGAACCCTCTTCCGGTTTCGGCCCTCAACATCGTCACCGTGGTCATCGACTCGATCTTATAACGCAATGCAATGCATACCGGCATTCATTCAAATTCTCGTATTCACATGTAGAGGATGCGATCGTTGATGCATGCATGTATCTTCGTAACCTCTAAACCTAGAGGGCGGATAACCTTCTTTGCTTCAGACGTCTTGGCGGGCAACTCGTTATCCTTTGAAACATATTCTTCAACATTTTCAGCAAGTTTTCAAATGCCGAGTCACTACACCTGCCTCTGCCTTCCATTTCAGCAAATCCAGCAGCAGCCCAGCTTTTTCGACCATCATCGCATCCGGGTACAGCGCCTTTACGTGATCCTCTAACATGCGATCCAAATTCTCCTCTCCTTTTCGGTTTAGGCGTCTCCGTGCATCAAGAATGGTCCGACCAAGATCATCAACGGATCATCACGTGCCTCTTCTTCACCTTCCCTTCACCTTCAATCCTCCATGAAAGTATCACCGAAATGAGCAAGATAGCTTTCATCGATGAAATCATCCCCTTCTTCATCTTCTTCCATTATAACCCCTCTTTCTCCATGCTTGGTCCAACAATTATAGCTTGGCATGAAACCCTTCTGAAGCAGATGCATGTGAACAACTCTTGAGGAAGAGTAACCCTTCTCATTCTTACAGATAACACATGGACAGATAACAAAACCCCCCCGCTTGTTCGCATTAGCCACTACGAGGAAATCTTTCAAACCCGTAGTGAACTCGCCGGAGAGTCGGTTACCGTACATCCATTGCCGATTCATCTGCATTATTATAATATAAAATATATAATTAACCATCATGCATTTGTTATGAACTACACACATGCATATATTGACACATCAAAGGTTCATCAAGTTGCTAACCGCGATCGAAGAGTGTGGCTCCAACACTTCATGTCATGTTTGTTTCATGCTCTTGGGGCATTTCATCAAACACCTTATGTGCATAAGAGGAACCAAAAGCAAACCTACACCCACTTGTGAAGAGAATGGCTCCAAATGGCTAAGTGTTGGCTGCTGGATGGGTATATATAGGGAGGGCTTTAGTCGCGGTTGGCCAAATAATCATGACTAAAAAATGAAAGCCTTTAGTCGCGGTTGGCACGGCCAACCGCGACTAAAGCCCTCACGTGCACCACCGGCCACCGAGCGCCCAGGCCTTTGGTCGCGGTTCACCTCCAGAACCGCGACTAAAGGTCCCATTGGTCGCGGTTCCTACAGCTTCGCGACTTATGGGCTGGACGGAAAGCCTGTTTTTCCACTAGTGTTTGTTCGTTTTTTGTCCGTTTGGATCAGCCCAGCGGACACCCACGTCCGCTTTCGCGTTTGGGTCGGCGCTTGCGCCGAACGCTGGCCCGACCAATTTTTGAGGTGTGCGCGGAAAAAAATTACTATAAACATTTTAAAAAGTAAAAATGTTAATTAAACATTAATGCTGGCCACAAAGGCTGGTGAGAGTCCACGAGTCCACTTTTACATTAATTAAAACATAAATAAAACAAAAAAAACTACGAGGAGGAACGTTGCCCTAGGCGTCCTTGTCCTTGTCGTCGGGGTCGGTGAGATCGATTAGCGTGGCGTCGGGCCAGCCCAGGGGAACGTCGTCGCCCAGGCTGTAGCGATGTCCTCGGCCGCTGGTTGTACCACCGCCGGCTGGGCTGGCCCACCGCGGGCAAGGCGCTCCTCCTCCGCGTCCGCTCCAGCTGATCGAGGTACTCGCCCTCGCGGCGCTCCTCGGCCAGGCTTTGCTGCCTCCATTGCTCGAGATAGAGCTGCCCCAAACCAAATCGGTAGCGCACTGACCCACTCGCGCACCACCCCGTTCCATGAGTAGCTCTCCGGCTTGATGGGGGTAGGTGCCGGCTCAGCCTTGACGGGAGACGGCGGCCTCAACGACGGCACGATGCAGTCGCCGGCAACGGAGAGCGCCATGGCCCTCGTCATGCGCGCTTGGTACGCCGCCTCCTCCTCCACCGCCTTGCGTCGCTCGTTCTCCTCGCTTTCCTGGAGGGCAGCTGTCTGCGCTAACTGGTAGGCGGCCTCTGCCTCCTGGTCCTCGTCGCGCATGACGGGGGGCGACTGCAGGAGCCATGCCGCACGTCGCGAACGTTGCACCGACGCTGCTCCTTGTGCTTGAACGCAGACCAGACCTCCTAAGCGGGAGAGTCGAATGCGTACGGCGCTGCTTCGGCGTCAGCAACTGCCGTCGGTGCCGCACCTCCTTCGCGTACGCCCTCATCGAGCGCGACCCCGCCGGCACTGGAATCCTCTCTGAATCCAAGTGCCAGTCGTGTGGCAGCGTCACGTCGGGATATGGGAGGGGGATGTGGTGCTCCTAGTGCCACTTCATCTGGTGCACTGGGACGGTGATGCGCTACCGAGGCTGGTGGGAAGACACCGACGGAGGCGGGGCAGCGCGTGGGAAGGGCCGGCGGGGGCCTTGCTCTTGTTCTTGTCGAGAAAGAAGCCCATGGTGGTGGCTAGGGTTTGTCGCTGACGGGGGAGCACAGGGGTGGCTAGATGGGGATGGGGCGTCTGGATGAGGATGAGGATGCCCCCCATGCTCGGATTAAAAAAGGCCGACCACCCTCGCTGACGCGTGGTCCCAAGGTCGGCGGTCGACGGAGGTAGTTAGGCGGCCACCATGTGGGGACGCGGGCCGACGCATTTGAGCCGCAAATGGGTCTGCGCAGACACGTTTTGGTAATGGGTCGGTGCGTTGGACCATCACTTTTGTCCGCGGCGACCAAACGGACGCCGGTGGACGAAATGGGCCGCCCCGTGGGAGCTGCTCTTACAGCATCTCCAACAGACGCGCTATGGCGCGGCGCGTAAAAAAGATTTTATAGCGCCGAAATAGCTGTTTTGCGCGCCGCGTCACATAGTTGCTTCACCAGTATTTGTAAATTTTAGCGAGCCGGCCAAGGCGTCGTGACGCAAAAAAAATAAAGCACGCGCCCAGGACAAACAACATTTTGCATTCAATGTGAAACAAAGAAGATCAAACACACACAAAATAAATCGACAAAAACTAGTTCAATTATTATTACAACTCAAACAAATAATTAAACTTCAATACAACAAATAGTTCATGACTGCCGGTGTCAGAACCGGCGGATCTCGGGTAGGGGGTCCCGATCTGTGTGTCTAAGGCTAATGGTAACATGAGGCAGGGGACATGATGTTTTACCTAGGTTCGGGCCCTCTTGATGGAGGTAAAACCCTACTTCCTGCTTGATTGATCTTGATGATATGAGTATTACAAGAGTTGATCCACCACGAGATCATAGAGGCTAAACCCTAGAAGCTAGCCTATGATGATTATGATGGTTTCTTGTCCTACGGACTAAACCCTCCGGTTTATATAGACACCGGAGGAGGCTAGGGTTACACAGAGTCGGTTACCAAGGAGGAGATCTAATATCCAAATCGCCAAGCTTGTCTTCCACGCAAAGGAGAGGCCCATCCGGACACGGGACGAAGTCTTGAGTCTTGTATCTTCACGGTCCAACAGTCCGGCCAAAGTATATAGTCCGGCTGTCCGGATACCCCCTAATCCAGGACTCCCTCAATAGCCCCTGAACCAGGCTTCAATGACGATGAGTCCGGCGCGCAGTTTGTCTTCGACATTGCAAGGCGGGTTCCATCTCCAAATACTCCAAAGCAGATTAAGGATTGTGTCCGGCTCTGTGAGATAATTTCCGCACACCACCGTAGAGAGCATAATACTTTGCAAATCTGATCTACCGACATTTTTTTCACGGTGTGCCCTTACGCCGTGGCGTGGCTCAATAAGAACCGGTTTTTCTCGGCCTGCCTCAACACGCGTTGCGAGGCGGTTTTATTGGCACGCCTTGCCAAAGCAGATATCATGTTCCCCTTATCTCGGGATCCTCCATCAATACGGGCGCTTGCAACCCCACGACGCCTGTTGGTATGACTCCGTGTTTTTAGGTAAGTCCCAAGCGGTTATGCTGAGGACGCTTGATATTCATCCCCTTTATAGAGGGGACGAGGCCTATCCCTCTTTCCTACCACACTTGCGCCTTTCCGCATCTCGAGTTCCAACACCCGAAGCCCAAGCTTAGGCACTTCGGATCTTCAATCATGTCCGGATCCAACCTTCAAGGCCGGTGGATGGCCTCCTCTGTCACAGAGGAGGACATTGCGAAGCTTAGAGAGGTCAGATATCTGACTGCCGACATCAAGCACAGGCTTCCTGCTCCAAGGCAGGTCATCCCTACTCCCGAGCCCAACGAGAGCGTCGTATTCATTTCTCACTTCCTCCGCGGCTTAGGCTTCACCCTTGATCCCTTTGTAAGAGGGCACATATTCTATTACGGGCTAGATTTTCATGATCTAGCTCCAGACTCCATCCTTCACATCTCGTCGTTCATCGTTGTGTGTGAAGCCTTCCTCCACATCACCCCGCACTTCGGCTTATGGCTCAAGACCTTCAATGTGAAGCCGAAGATGATTGAGGGGCGACACGCGGAGTGTGGAGGTGCTGCAATAAGCAGGAACGCCGACGCCCCATGGCTAGAGGGCTTCTTCCCGGAGGTGTCCGATCTATGGCAGCGGAGGTGGTTTTACGTCACGGCTCCCAGAGGCACAAAGTGGGTGGCTGCCCCCGACTTCCGTTCGGGCCCTCCGCCTCAATTGGCGTCATGGGCCAATGTGGGACTGGATTGGGGGCCTGCTAATGATGTACCAACATTGCAGAGCCGCATTAGGGAGCTTCTTGAGAGGGACATTAGTCTTGTCAGTGTAATTCAGGTAATGCTAGTCCGACGGATCTTGCCGTGCAAACATCGGCCTCTCCGGATGTGGGAGTTCAACCCAGAAGATCCGCGGACTATTCTGCACTTCTTCGGCATGACGCTCGAAAGGATGTGTAAGTTATTCTTTGGACCACAAGTAAAGTGTCTGGACACCACCGAGGACGCGGGCCTGAGCTGCAACCGCCCAGATACCCAAGTAAGTAACCCAGAAACCGAACACTTCGTTTATATTTATCATAATATTGTTCTGAAAACCATCCGCGGCCAGGAATGGCTCAGCAAAGCGGAGAGAATCAGGTGTCCGGCACCGCTTCCCGAAGGCTCGCCTAGTCCTGCCATAGCCAGGATGCTTAGTCGTGTGCTAAGTCAAGTGCCCTCGGGGAAAGACGAAGGGAAGAACAGAGAAGCAGAGCTTCATACATTGCACATCCAAACCGGGGGAATTACTACCTCCACGAAGGAGGATAGTCGGGGAGGGGAATCTATGGTCTCCTCCCCCCGCGGGAAGAAGAGGGCCGCCTCCGAAGACTTGGAGATGGAGGTGCCTAGACAAGGGAAGAAAACTTCACCAGGGGGCCCTGCCCAGGAGGGCGTCCTTACCGCGCCATGCCCGCAAACGGGCCAGCCCTCAGCCAAGCTGTAAGTTAATCGTAAATACAAACATACTGCTTCCTCCTTCGAGAACAATAACCAGGATCCATTCTTTGAAGTCCGGCTAGCAGCTTTTCTCGACAGAGTTCGTCTTCGAGGGATCTACTTCCGGAGATGACGGAGAGTGAAACCCCATCTGCCTCTCCGCCTCATGGGGCGGGCGACCCCGAGGTGTCGTCACGGAGGAGTCCAGATTTGCCGAGGCCAGAAGCTAATACTTTGGCCGCCCTGAGCCCGGAGTGTTCGGCTCCCACGAGGGCGATAAGAAGGGTCCGGCACAGTTCGACGACTGGCCGGACACGCTGTCGGGCCTTCTGGAGCAAGCTGCTCTCTCGGAGGATCACCATTCATTAATGGACACGGTGCTTGAGAAGATTTCATCCGCCACAAGAGGGTTGAATGAAGCTTTTACGAGCCTGCTCAAAGGCTTTGAGGTATGTAATGAAATACGTAATTTTTTGATTGTGGCGCACACGCTAGGTGTGCTCCATATAGATAGTAGCCCCTGAGACTCTCGTTGCCAGCCCTAGGCGGCAAACGGGGGATCACATTGTTAAGTAATGATCGCACTGTATTCATGTGCATGTGGCTAAGGGTCCGGCGGCCGACCGGTCCGTTGAAGTCGACGAACTGAGGCGACAGATTGAAGTTGTGGATGCCGACATCACACTTGTGAACGAGCGGCTTAACGAGTCACAAGGTATGTGCTCTACTTTCCTTATTTTTGTAGGAAATATTTAAGAGGAGCATAATGTTAATGTGATATGCTTCGACTGCAGGCGGAGCTGCTGCTGTGGAGGCCCTGAGAGCGGAGCTTGCCATAGCCAAGGAGCAAGCCTGGGCCAGCATTGTGTCTGCCCTAAAGGCGGCCGAAGAGTTGAGAGACGAACATGCTGCTCATCGCCGAAGCGAAGATAAAATAGCCGAGATGGCTGTGGAGCTGAAAAACACCGCCGCCCGGTATGAGCTCCTTGAGAAAGAGAATCAGGCGAAGTCGGCTGACCTGAAGAAGGCCCTTGATGCGGCCAAGGAGACGCGTTCCGAAATTAGGGATGCGCGGGAGGAGCTTCAACATGCTAGAGAAATCGCGGCTGGAAGCTCTATTTGTTGCGGATGAAGTTCTTAGATCCAAAGTACGCTCCTCTGGATCGGCGCTAGAGCCCTGCAGACGCGTATGCGGATCTGGCAAAGAGTACGGCTGATGCGGCCAAGTTTTTCGATGATCAAAAAGATAATGAAGTGGAAAGGCCGTTCTGGTCGCAATTAAGTGCTCCAACGCGCCCGTTGCCATTGAGTGAAAGGATGGCCGATGTGGCCGAGCTCCATAGGTTGCCCGGTCTTGCGATGAGGTCTGTAATAGACCATCTATGGCCAAAGGGGCCAAAGCCGGACAGTTATTTTGGTTTAGTGCAACAATTCCTTGGTGCCGTATCACGAATCGATGCCATGAAGAGGTCGGCGTGCATAGAGGGTGCGCGGATGGCTCTTGCCCGTGTTAAAACATATTGGACAGATATGGAGGCCACCATCATTGCAACCCAGAATCCGGCAGGAAGCCAGGATCCAGCCGAGCACTACTTGGAGCAGGTAACAGAAGGTGCTCGTTTAATAGAGGCTCAGTGCTCGAAGAATGTCATGTTTGAGTGACAATCGTTCCTGTTGTAAAAACAATTGTATGTTAATTATGGAGGCTATGTTTATACTTTCGCCCGAAAGTGTTATTGTGCCTCCTGTGCGGCCGTTTGATGTATATATAACCTGAAAGTTAGTAGTCGTTGGCTTCAGCCCCCACGCATACAATGCGGGGGTGTTCGCAAAAAGATGCGTAATCACACTTGATCCAACGTCTTGGTCCATTAAGGAGGTGATCGCACGTCGAACTAGGCAACCAGACTATATAGCTTTAACACTTTCACTTAGCCATAGGAGTTTGATGGTGGGGCTACTATGTAGCCCCTGGTACCTTTGCGTGCATCCGGATGCGGGCGCGTGTGTACATGACCGGGAAACGGTCCTTTGTTAATGCGGAGGAATCGTAAAGATTCCAATGAGTCCTCGAGTGGTTGACCAGTCTCTCGCTATATCATGATAGTCAGTTTTCGGCTTTCTCTACTAAGGTGCTCGTCCGGAATAACCAGGGCACAATCGCAGTAGTTCTCCTTTGGCCGCCTTAGCTGATAGAAACGGAACGTAAGGCAGCAAACCCAGGAGCCGGGCAAACCCAACATTTGACCAAAGACATGATTCGGAGCTGATGCATATAAGGCCAAACTCGCGACGCCGAACACTCCCAAAGGTATTCGGACTTTATAACATATACTGGGCTGAATAACGCCCTTATTATGAACCCTGTATTTGCAGGTACGTGCATTAGTCTGTCGTGGCGAAATGCCAATAACGCCAGTATCCCCTGTGGGTGTATTGATTACCCAATGGGATGTTAAGCAACAAGAGACGATAAAGAAGGTTTACACAGCGGCTTAAATTAAAAAGAAACCTTTGAGCGGGGCCCTGCTGCACGTCTGCGCCTTTGTCTCCGTTGTGCCGTGTCTTGGGAGGGTATCGCATGAATGGTGTCTGTAAAAAGGAAAACTCATGTAAAAGAGTATGACGTAAGCGTGTGAAGAGTTGGTTATTATCAGTGGATAGTAGAAATGTAAAACATTGTCCTGTTAATAAGGTCAAGCCAAAAGGTGGGCTTTATTGGATGTCTGCATCCCCTGGTGTCCTCTATGGGATTACATGTATAGCACCCAACTCAGGTTTATCTGGGCTGTTACTGACGGTGGTGTGCCGGACTCGTCTAACCGTGTCCGTGGTCTTAATGAACGATCATGCGTTCTGATATTAGAGGCCACTTAGTGTCCGACTGCTAGAGCCGCCGCATACTCTTCCGCACGTAAGGAACGCTCTGTATTTCCGTTAACGGTGATGACGCCACGTGGACCGGGCATCTTGAGTTTAAGGTAGGCGTAGTGCGGTACTGCGTTGAAGCGGGCGAAGGCCATTCTCCCAAGCAATGCATGATAACCACTTTGGAGGGGAGCGATGGTGAAGAGTAGTTCTTCGCTTCTGAAGTTGTCTGGAGAACAGAATGTTACCTCTAATACGAGGGAGCCCCTGCATCGGGCCTCAACGCCTGGTATCACCCTTTCAAAGGTGGTGTTACTTTGGCTGATTCTGGACGGGTCTATCCCCATCCTGCGGACAGTGTCCTGGTATAGTAGATTGAGACTACTACCGCCGTCCATGAGGACACGAGTGAGATGGTATCCGTCGATTATTGGGTCGAGCACCAAGGCAGCCGATCCTCCGTGTCGCATACTTGTCGGGTAGTCCCTGTGATCAAAGGTGATCAGGCAGGCCGACCAGGGGTTGAGTTTGGGGGCGATGGGTTCTACCGCGTATGCGTCTCTGAGCGCGTGTTTGCGCCTTCTCTTGGGTATGTGAGTCGCGTAGATCATGTTTACTGTTTTTACCTCTGGTGGGAATTTTTTCTGTCCCTCAGTGTTCGGCTGGCGAGGCTCATCCTCATCTTCACTTGGTGTTTCCCTTCCCTTGTGTTCGGCATTTAACTTGCTGGCCTGCTTAAAGACCCAGCATTCTCTGTGAGTGTGGTTTGCAGGTTTTTCGGGGGTGCCATGAATTTGACACAGTCTGTCCAGGACTTTGTTCAGGCTGGACGGTCCCTCTTTGTTGCCTTTGAATGATTTTTTTTGTTGACCGGGTCGAGAGCGCCTGAATCCGGTGTTGAGCGTTGTGTTGTCCGGACTTTCTTCCTTGTTTCGACGCTTGTTTTTATTGCGCCGTGGCTTCCCGTTGCCATCCCTGATTTCGGATGTGCATGGGTCACTGGTGCCTCTACGGGCCAACCAGCTGTCTTCACCCGCAAAAGCGGGTCATAAAACTTGTTAAGGCTGCCATTGTCCTCGGCTTTTCTTGGCGAGGTGTCAGCGAGCCACTCATCCCTGATCTTGTGCTTGAAGGCCGCTAGGGCTTCGGCATCCGGACAATCGACAATTTGATTCTTCTTAGTGAGGAATCTATTCCAAAGCTTGCGGGCGGACTCTCCGGGCTGTTGAATTATGTGACTTAAATCGTCAGCGTCTGGAGGTCGGACATAGGTTCCTTGAAAATTGGCCCTGAAAGCGTCCTCAAGTTCCTCCCAACTTCTGATTGAATTTTCGGGGAGGCATTTCAACCAGTGCCGAGCTGGTCCCTTCATGAGGGGAAGGTATTTGATGGCGTGGAGGTCGTCCCCACGAGCCATGTGAATATGCAGGATAAAATCCTCAATCCAGACCCCGGGGTCTGTCGTTCCGTCGTATGCCTCTATGTTCACGTGTTTAAAACCCTGTGGAAATTCGTGGTCCAGTACCTCTTCGGTGAAGCACAGAGGGTGAGCAACCCCTCTGTATCTGTACATGTTGTGGCATGTTGTCAACTGTTGTTGTGTCCGGTGATGATTCCGAACTAGTATTCGATCAGTCTGATCGTTTTGGTGACCATAATCCTGCGCCAGAGCGTGTCCTCTAGATCCATAGATGGACCTCGTCGCCCGGCCTTTTTGTCCAGGAGCTCACGTAAATCGTGTGCGGCGTCAGTAGCTGCTCTGTTGTGGTCATGAAGTGGTTGGTCCAGCCTACTGGCCGTATTGTTCTTCGGCGGAATGGCCTCATCGTCGAATTCTGGCAGCAGCTTGCGCTTTGTGTAGCTCTTCGTGTGGCGATCGTCGCCGTATTTTTCTTCAGTGTCTAGCACCTTATTCCATCTGCAATTGAGCATTTCCTGCGCGGCCTTAAGCCTTTGCTTCTGCTTCTTTAGACTTCTCGCAGTGGCCATAAGCCTTCTGTGGAGGTTATCTCGTTCCAAACGTTTTTCCGGGATGATGAATGCATCATCGTCCGGACTGTGCTCCTCTTCCGAGGCGGGTTGATGAGTTCGGCCCTCGGGATCACTGTGATCGAGCATCTACTCCGGGCTGTGTTCGGCGTGACCTGGCTCATCCTGCTCCATCACTGGGTCCATATGGTCATTGTTGCCTTTGGAGTTGACTGGGGTGTCGATCTTTCTAGCGCTGTTATCGCTATTTTTACTGTGGTTGGACTTAGAGCGGCGTCTGCACCGTCGTTTTGGCTTTTGTCCGGGGGTTTTATCCTCCGTTGTGTCTTTTTTGTCGCCATCGTCCTCCTTAGGCGTGTCCACCATGTATATATCATACGATGAGGTGGCAGTCCAGCGCCCCGTGGGCGGTGGTTCAAAATCGTCCCCTGCGCCGACGTCCATACCGTCGGTGTCATCAGAGTCAAAGTCAAGCATGTCTGTTACGTCATCGACAGTGGCTATGAAGTAGGTGGTGGGTGGGAAACGAATTTCTTTGTCGCCTTCTTCCCCCTCGAGCCGGACAAAGTTCGGCCAAGAGTCTCCTAACAAAGAGAGAGACCTTAATGAATTCAGCATGTCGCCGAAGGGCGAGTGCTGGAAGACATCCGCAGCGGTGAACCTTCGGCGGGCTCGGGGGCGCGCGGTCTGGAACCTACGGCCGGACACACGTCCGGGGTCCGGTGACACAGACTTCCTTGGGGGTGGAGTTTGTGTTCGGCTCTACCGCCGATGAGTGTGCGGCCTCCGGGGTGGGGACTATCCACCTGTCCTCGGACGACGCAATCTGTCCCGGATTTAGGTCCGGAGCTCCTGCAGGTGCGATATCCCAAGTATTGTCCGACAGCAGGTCTAAGCCGTGCTCGTCATGACTGTTCGGCGCTCCTGGCGTAGGCCCGAATCTGTCGAAGATCAAGTCTCCACGGATATCGGTCGTGTAGTTCAAGTTTCCGAACCCGACCTGATGGCCAGGGGCGTAGCTGTCGATCTGCTCCAGATGGCCAAGCAAATTGGCCCGCAGTGCGAAGCTGCCGAACATGAAGATCTGTCCGGGGAGAAAAGTCTCACCCTGGACCACGTTGTTGTTGATGATTGAAGGAGCCATCTAGCCTTGTAGCGACGACACAGAGGAACTCTCAATGAAAGCACCAATGTCGGTGTCAAAACCGGCGGATCTTGGGTAGGGGGTCCCGATCTGTGTGTCTAAGGCTAATGGTAACAGGAGGCAGGGGACACGATGTTTTACCCAGGTTCGGGCCCTCTCGATGGAGGTAAAACCCTACTTCCTGCTTGATTGATCTTGATGATATGAGTATCACAAGAGTTGATCCACCACGAGATCGTAGAGGCTAAACCCTAGAAGCTAGCGTACGATGATTATGATTGTTTCTTGTCCTACGGACTAAACCCTTCGGTTTATATAGACACCGGAGGAGGCTAGGGTTACACAGAGTTGGTTACAAAGGAGGAGATCTAATATCCGAATCGCCAAGCTTGTCTTCCACGCAAAGGAGAGTCCCATCCGGACACGGGACGAAGTTTTGAGTCTTGTATCTTCACGGTCCAACAGTCCGGCCAAAGTATATTGTCCAGCTGTCCGGATACCCCCTAATCCAGGACTCCCTCACTGACCAATACAACAAATAATAGTACAACAAACGTACAACATCATGCGTTTTGTCGCCCATTTCATGCCCACCACTCCTTGACCAGATCCTTCTGAAGTTCATCATGCGTTTTGGCACGTCAAATGGCATGATAGGATGCAACAAAGTGGGCCACCCTATCAACCCTCCTCTGCACTCGCACGGGACGTCCCAACAACTCATACTGAGAATAGTCTAAATCTTGCCCATGCTCATTCTCGATGATCATATTATGCATGATCACACAAGCGTTCATGATGTACCAAACGATATTTTGATCCACAATAGCAAATTGGGCTTGCAAAGTCCCAAAAGCTCTCTCCACATCTTTCCTAGTCGCCGCCTGAGCATTGTGGAAATCAACATTTTTCTTACCTTCCGGTTTTTTCAACGGCTTCACAAACGTTTGCCACCTTGGGTAGATGACATCCGCAAAATAGTAGCCATAGTTGTATGTACGGCCATTTGCTACAAACTGCACCGGTGGCAGTTCACCATTTGCAATCCTATTCATGAGTAGTGACCGTTACAACATTGATGTCGTTCAAAGACCCTGGCAATCCGAAAAAAGCATGCCAAGTCCAAGTCTCCTGATCGGCCACCGCTTCAAGGATTATAGTGGAACCTTTTTCTGGCCGTGGAATTGTCCATGCCATGCCTTAGGACAGTTCTTCCAACTTCAATGTATACAATCTATTGAGCCAAGCATACCTGGGAACCCGCGTGCTTTATTCATCTCCAAAAGCCTTGCGGCGTCTTCAACATTGGGAGCTCTCAAATATTCCGAACCAAAGACTTGCATGATTTCAACCGCGAAGCACTTGACACACATGATGGCTTGGCTCTCATCCATGGCCAAGTGATCATCAACTAGATCCGCCGAAATACCGTATGCCAACATACGCAAAGCGGCTGTCGCCTTTTGAAAGGTGTTATGCCCGAGTTCTCCGGCGGCATTCCTCCTTTGCTGAAAAATCGATCATGGCTTGACAGTCTCTCTGCAATGTGTTTGAACAACTCGATGCTCATCCTAAAACGGCGCCAAAAGTACGACTCGGGGTATATGGGATTCTCTGCAAAATAGTTCCTCGTCAATCTGTTGTGGGCATCGATCATTTCCCTCCACAATTTCTGACGACCAAAAACTGAACCACCGTGCTTTGGCTTTTTGTTGATGTAGATAGCTAGGACCATTGCGAGGTCCTCCTCCTCTTGAAGATCAAATTCTTCATGGGAAGAATCGTGAGACGAACTCATCTACAAAATTGAATCCAAACTAAAATTTAGCACTACAAACAACATGCCCCAAATTCATCTACAAAAATGAAGTTAGAAGCAATATATACCTTGCAAATGTTTTGTCAAACACCTTGTGGGCGTCGAGCTGCAAACCCCCGTCGGGCGCTGTTCGTCGGCGGAACGGGGCGCTCGAGGGGCGGTCGCGGTGGAGGAAGCAGCGGCGGCCACCGGGGAAGAGGGGGAAGCGGCGCGCGCGGTGGGGAACGACGGGGGGAAGCACCGATGGGCCTTCGAAGAGGATGGGGAAGTCGTGCGCGCGATTGGATATTTTAGATCCGGCGGTTGGTGGACATTCGTGCGGGCGAGTCACTGTACAGCGCGCGGTAGCGGAGCTAGGAAAAAGCAGTGCACTATGCAGTTCTGTTCGACGTGCGGAGTGTTTTTAACGCGCACGCGATTTTTGCGCATCTGCTGGAACTGCCGATTCGGTCACGCCCGCGCTAAAAATCCATTTTTTTTTTCAGGCGCGCGGCTTATTTAACGCCTATGTTGAAGATGCTCTTATATTTCTTTGCAGAGGGAGTACGTGCTTAAAAGCAATTCTAGATATGTGCACACACCATGCATGCCTCTTTGCGACTATGCTGCGTCACCATCACCATCAGCAATAAGCGTCGGGATAAAAGTTGCTGAGCATTGCAGTTTGTCAAGAGTGTTCATTGTTGCCATGGAGACATTTATGCTATGCTATGGTCAACTTGTTGCTCTAAGCAATCCTTTATTGATTTTCTAAACTTATGTTCAACGAGATACTACAGCAGTGCACAAGGGTTTCTAGGTAATCAATTCCCATCTCAACCCAAAACAACTCCTAAACAACAGTAGCCAGGAATCTGGAGAACCTTCCCAACCAGCGCTAACAGGAGGGCAAAAAAAAGACACCTATATATCACGTGCTTACAGTGCACTTCTCTTCTCATGACTATAACAACAAATCTAAAAATTTCGACTGAGTAAACAGGAAATGGAGGAAATCAACCGGAGAATGCAGGACAAACAAAATCTCTATATCTGGTGTCCGCCGAGTGCAACAACTTCTGACAGGTGAAGAAGGCTCATGCTGCCTGCTTCCCTTTCCTAACTCTATCTAGCTCCGACTCGGCTTCTTGCAGCGCTGATTTCAGTGTGGCTACTCTCTCTTCTAGCTCCTCCACGCTGCCCCTTTTCAGCGACGCTCTGTACGGTGCCAGGAAGTGCTTGGAGAAGTTCTGCAGAGCTTGCACACCACATACCTGAAAAGTAAAACGAGCCAATTGTCTTCAACTACTGGTAAGTAATACGACTTCAAAAATGTTCAGTGCTGGATTTCTTGCCTCCTCTGGGAGCAAGGGCAACTTGGTGATGTTGAAGTCGTCGTATAACATATGGAACTGATCGACGTACTTCTGTTGCATTTTTACCCGCGCTCTTAGCAGTTTCGACTCAACAGCTGCAAGGTGATAACAGACAAGTTAGATAGAAATGCACAAACGCACTTAAAAGGTTTTCAAAATGTATCATTATGTGAAGCCATCGTTGTGTAATGTATTTTAAAGGCTTCTTGTTTTAACACTACAGAGTCTCTATTCAGCCAAAGTTCACGAGAACAAGATTCTCTGCTTGCGCAATATGCGTTTATGATATTCTCATTTCCAAGAAAATCTCAAGATGGTATATCTGTTGTACCAACCTTCCTCGTCAAAAATAACTTGATTGATTATAATATTGTGTGCATCGATCTCGAATTTCGCTAACTCTTGCACCAATCTCTCCGTTTCATACAATGAAAGGAATTCAGGAATACAAACACAAACAAAGGTTGTCAAGTCCTGAGAAGAAAATCAAACAAAAAATTAAGTCAGAACGTGGTAACATCTTTAACATTAGATGCTTTCAATGATGTAGAGACATAAATCAATGGTTAAATTATATGATAATCCAGCATGATTCAAAATTTTATGTCAATCCAGTAGAACTCTCATATACTATACACATAATGTGTTGCATACACATTCTTTGCAAAGCACCAAAAGCTGCAGGTACAGATTACAACTGCTCTGTACACCGCAGTAAACTATACAAATTGTTGATTCCGAGATGCAATGAAACAGTTCTACCTACCCTCTAACAATAAATTTAAATTTGATAATCCCATAGGAGCACTAATATATCATTGTGAAGTCAGCTAGACCATAATTCATACTCCCTCCGTTCCTAAATATTTGTCTTTCTAGGCATTTCAACAAGTGACTACATACGAAGCAAAATGAGTGAATCTACACTCTAAAATATGTCTACATACATCCGTATGTGGTAGTCCATTTGAAATGTCTAAAAGACAAATATTTAGGAACAGAGGAAGTATATGCTGGAGACCTGGAGTTAACTATTACTCATACTAGATTTGTGTGGTACAGGCCCATTCTTCATTGTGTTCTCGACTTTTTTTTTTTACGTAGCGCATAGCTGTGTAAGCATATTCTCCTCATGGCAGTTGGGCATGTCCCTAATTTACTGGTCTATAAATGCCTTCCAATTTAAGACCAGAGTTAACAGGATAAACATCCTGGAGTGTTTATTTTTCAGAAGAGGTTTACAGTTTCAAAAATGTGCAGCCTGTGAGTGCATCCTCTAAGCATACCTAATGCTCCAGGATCACACACCCAGTTTCAACAAGAGCAGTTCACAAAACATTAAATCTGGTATAAATTTCCAAAACAATATCAGCGCTAAAAAGCAAAAGCAACAAAGTAACTAGCTATCCTTTTACAATTCCAACTTGAGGGGGCAGCACAGAACAGCCATTGAAGTCAAATAATAAACATCTTATCTTGTTAATGGACAAAATTATTTGGTTCAAGTTTCGTAGTCTTACTGGATCTTTAAATTGCCTGTTCACTTGCTCGATCACGTCCTTCATGCCTTCAATTCTCCCAAGCATCATATCCTCGTTCAAATCATCACCGAGACCAAAAAGTCGACTGGCCTGTGACAGTCATAAATTGTTGTGTCCAACTCAGTTAGTCCAATTACAAGTTTCTAGTGCATATGGAAGTACATATCAACAGCATATTACCATTAAACTTCAATACAAACAGTGGAACAATGCCATGGAGTCATTACAATATTTTTCTTTGTAAGACAACATATCAAACAATTAAGAAGCCATCTTTTATTCAGGCTGCCATTAATTTCTTAGCACCTTAGTACTTCATGCTCTAATGAACCGAAACCAGACTTCCTCTGCTTTTTTTTTGTTAGTTATACAATGTACTGCCATGGTGAAATGAACTGATAAATGATAGTATGCGACAACAATCGTAGTGTCCAGGTTGAAATTTATCAAGAACGAAGAATACCTGATTAATCATACCACCGAATCTATTCTTTAAGTCCATCATTTTCTCTAGACCCTTCTCCAGTGTTGCTGGAAACTGCAGCAACCGTAAAGTATGCCCTGTAGGAGCAGTATCAAAAACTACAACAGAGTAATCCATTGTTTGAACTAATCTGCAGCAAGAGAACAAAAGTTAGACTATGAAAGTTGCTGGAAATTGAGGTGCAGGCTGAAAAAGAAACTTTGCTTGCAAAGGGAAGAAAGGTGAACACCAAACTGGCAGCTATAATTACTTCAGCATTTCAGCAAAACTCATAGCTTCATCGACTCCTGGAATTGCATTCGTCAATTCTGAAATAAATCCTTCCATTCCTTCATTGCCGAAATCATCATTTTCTACCTTGGGATCAATTTCCTGAAAATTAAGGATCAAAGTGAAGTCAATGAGCCAGAACACCTTTTCCAGTAAGAGTGGAAGTTTTCATTTACAGAAAGAGTGGGACTAATGAAAGTGGCAACCCAAATGATAAAACAACAAAGGTACTAAAAGATGGAAGAAAATCACATGACCAGGTACCAAGACATAGTGGCAGCAATAGTCTGCACAAGAAAATTATCACTGGAGTAGGGCATATTTTGTATCGTGTATCCAATAAATAACTGAATATGTTGTAAAAAAGGCTTGGAACATGGATCATACAAGTTATGACCAACTGATGCAGTAATAAAGATTCCACTAAAGGAAAGCCCTCTTTGCGATGAATCAGACATCTTATTTTCTATTTCGCCTCCCGTAATATTTAAATTGAATGCTAGATAACTGGTACTACCTCTGTTCCTAAATATAAGCCGTTTTTGCAGTTCAAAAATTGAACTGCAAAAACAGCTTATATTTAAAAATTGAACTGCAAAAACCGATTATATTTAGGAACAGAGGTAGTACTTCTTTTTCCTGCAAGTCAGCCACCTTGCTTTCTACTGAAAGCCGAGTCCTCCGCAGAACATATAAAAGGGAAATTTCTAAACAGCATTTTTATTTTCCACTAGTCACAGACCTTATAGTCAGCTGCCACCTTCCAAGGAACATGTAAGATGAAATTGCCACCATATTATTAAAGCACAAATAGAATCTCCACGTCAAAAGGTTGGTGAGCATATAGGTTCTTCCATCACTACACAACCACCCACATATCACAAGTAGTAACAAAAACCCAGACCAGACCAGAATTGGAAATTTCCAGTTTTAACAACCATCACGAGGGCCCTCTGGTAGGGGTACGGCTCTAGTGGTATCCCACATAGGAAAGAGGGGTAACCTGAGAAATATTTCTACTGGCAGACTCTCTCTCCTCTTCCACACTTACCATCTCATCTCAGTCCCCCCTCCTGGAATTCGGTGATGAACCCACAGTCCTAGTGTCCTACCGAAACGCCCTCACGCGGGCAGACAGTCTATCCATCCCATCCAACCCACGCAAACACCAAGGAATTAGGAGGATTCGTGTTGAACCGGCGGGGAAGCGAGGGGGAGAGGGGATATGAAATCACCATGGCGTAGAGGTTGGAGAAGCCCTTGACGAGGGTGGGGAACTTGGTGAAGCGCTGCTGGAAGGCGTCGCTGAGGTTGTGGGCGGGGTCGGTGGAGATGACGAGCACGGACTGGCGGACGGAGGCGAGGAGGATGGAGACGATGGAGCTGCAGGTGGTCTTGCCGACGCCGCCCTTGCCGCCGACGAAGACCCACTTGAGGGTGTCCTGCTCCAGGAGGTTCCGCACCGTCGGGTCCGGCACGTCGCCGGCCGGCACCACCGCCGTGGTCGACATCGTCGCGCGCTCCTCCGATTACGGGGGCCGGGCGCGCGTGTGTTGGGGTCGAGGCGAGCCGAGGGAGATCTGGGTGGGAGGGGAGGGGAGGGCGACGCCTTGGAGATGTGGGCAGGTGGTACACGACGCGAATCGCCCTGGTGGAAATCCCTTTCCCCTTCTGGACGTTTTCGTACTGCAAGCATTTTCTTTGCCCTGTCCAAAGGAATCTTAGAGGAGTTTGATTTCTCACTTTAATTCCTTTTTTTTTAGTCGATTTCCTTTTTCCCCTCAAATGATAGCGCCCGAACGTCAGTTTTCTAGCATCTCACCCTGAACACTCCAGTCGACGTACGATCGCACTGCATAAATTGTGGCATCGGGTTGTTGCCGCGCCACTCTGGTGTACTCGTTTGGATTCGATATGGGAGCGAACGGCCCGAACGCCTCACCCACTTATCAGACCTCATCCTCTTCCCCTTCCCCATTTATAGAGTGAGAGAGAGAGAGAGAGAGAGGTCCCGCCTGATCGATGCCGACGGCCACGGTGGTGGGAGGTGGTGGAGCCTGAGCAGCGAGGGTGGCGGCATCCCCTGTGGCGGAGTTCGTGAATTCCCGCTCAAAGAGGAAGAACTTGGTGGTGCTGGCGCGTCGGGGAGCTTGATCTACGGCGTGGTAGACGGCGAGCGGAGGGGACTCCGGGATGCAGCCATTGTTTGTCCACTTGACGGTGGCGGCGGATTCGCATGCTCGTGGAAGCGTGGTGCAGTGGGCGGTGAATTGCATGGAGATTGGTGTGTGGTGGAGCGGCGGTTGACAAGGTGGTCTCCCTCGCGCGGGGGTGCCAGGGCGGTGGAGGTGGTGCCTCCGGCCTGCGCTTCGACCTTGTATTCGTCGTCAATGGCGTGCACCGAGCGCGTGCTCCACGGGGCCAACCGCCCGCGTCGAGGAGGGGCTCTTCCTGCATGCGCCCTTTCTCAATCCCGATCAGGGCAGATGTGGTGGCACACCGAGGTGCTCTGACCATGACAGAGCGAGAGGAGAATCGCATGTGGTCTGGCACCCTACACATGCTCCTGCGCGGGCATGCCATGCCGAGGAGGAGAAGCGGCGACTGCGTTTGGCAAGGCAGCCATCGGCGCCGCAGTGGAGGCAGCATGGCGCTGCATCTAGGAGGCCGGCCTTGACGCCTAGTCAACTACACCGCTCGAAGTCATGCAGGTCTTTGTTGCCACTCTTCTGCAGTGCATCCCTACAGAGAATTCTACCCTGATCATGCTCTCTAAGACCAAAATGTGAGTGATGTTTTTTATGCACAGAAGAGGAGTTCATCCTACACAGAATTTTGGTTTTGTAATCAACATTTTGGTAATTCAGGGCAAACCATTCAGATAAATGTCTATGCCTTTTTCCCCACGTATTTTGCAAATTATATGTTTGATGCACAAAAGAGGAGTGCATCTCTAATACATGTATTGCATGTTTTTGCCATGGGAATTCTCTGTTTTATCGCCATGGTAATGAACAACGACCATGGCAAGTACTCAAGTTAGCTCCGGTGAGCACCCAACTATCTTTTTCTTCTTTTTTTGTAACTGAATGACTCATTTGGATTAGATCGTATTGAAATATTTGGTTCTGACAGCAGTGTGGCATGGCAAAATTTTGGAGTAGTTGCCAAGGCAGAATTGATAAGATTAGTTGCCATTGATAGAATTGTTATGAGTAGTTCCCATGGCAAGATTTTGGATTAGTTGCCATGGAATGATTTTTGAGTAGTTGCCATGAGAAAATTGATATGATTTCTTCCTATGATTTTTATATACCATGGCAATTTGCTTATCAAAAGTTGCCATGGTTGCTCTACTAGAAAATTTGCCATGCCAAAGTGCTATTGATTCTTTCATAGATCACCATGGCCTTTTGTCAATCCACTATGTTGTCTAATTTTTTGCCATATATTAGACATATGTAAATTTTGCCATGACAAATGATGTATACTTCATACCATTTTTATCCTGCATTTCTCATGAATTAGGCATCATTTTTTTACTATAAACAGTAGGGTAAAAAATCCACTACAACTTTTATTAAATAATGAAGAAATAAAACAGAGGTATGTCTCAAAGGGCTTGAGGTAAGCCCAAAACAAAAGAGAAGAGAAAACAAAAGAGAACAAAAAAACAAAAGAACAACAGAAGAAGAAGAAGAAAAGACTAGATCTAAGCTATCCTACTCTAGTACAAGAAAGCAAGATTACAAGATAGACTCCAGCCAAGCTGAGAAATGCTGAGCATACTTTTTCTTCATCATGTATCTTAGTGTAGGGGAACGTAGTAATTTCAAAAAAAAATCCTACGCACACGCAAGATCATGGTGATGGCATAGCAACGAGAGGGGAGAGTATTGTCCACGTACCCTCGTAGACCGTAAGCGGAAGCGTTATGACAACGCGGTTGATGTAGTCGTACGTCTTCACGATCCGACCGATCCAAGTACCGAACGTCGGCACCTCCGAGTTCAGACACGCTCAGCTCGATGGCGATCCCGGGCTCCGATCCAAAGAAAGCGTCGGGGATGAGTTCCACAAGACGACGGCGTGGTAGCGATTATGATGTTCTATCGCGAGGCTTCGCCTAAACTCCGCGACGATATGACCGAGGTGGAATATGGTGGAGGGGCACCGCACACGGCTAAGGAACGATCCGTAGATCAACTTGTGTGTATATGGGGTGCCCCGCCCGTATATAAAGTAGCCGGGGAGGGGTTCGTAGGCAGGAGGCGCGCCAGAGGAGTCCTCCTCCCACCGAGTAGGACTCCCCTTCCTTGTTGGAGTAGGAGAGAAGGAAAGAGGGGAGAGGAGGAAGGAAAGGGGCTGCACCCTTGTCCAATTCGGACAAGAGGGGGGCTGCGCCCCTCCTTCCTTTCGGCCTCTCTCCTCTATTCCCGTATGGCCCAATAAGGCCCATATACTCTCCGGCGAATTCCCGTAACTCTACGGTACTCCGAAAAATACCCGAATGACTCGGAACCTTTCCGAACTCCGAATATAGTCGTCCAATATATCGATCTTTACGTCTCGACCATTTCGAGACTCCTCGTCATGTCCCCGATCTCATCCGGGACTCCGAACTCCTTCGGTACATCAAAACTCATAAACTCATAATATAAGCGCCGCCGAAACCTTAAGCGTGCGGACCCTACGGGTTCGAGAACTATGTAGACATGACCTAGAACTATTCTCGGTCAATAACCAATAGCGGAACCTGGATGCTCATATTGGCTCCTACATATTCTACGGAGATCTTTATCGGTCAAACCGCATAACAATATACTTTGTTCCCTTTGTCATCGGTGTGTTACTTGCCCGAGATTCGATCGTCGGTATCCAATACCTAGTTCAATCTCGTTACCGGCAAGTCTCTTTACTCGTTACGTAATGCATCATCCCGTAACCAACTCATTGGTCATATTGCTTGCAAGGCTTTATAGTGTTGTGCATTACCGAGAGGGCCCAGAGATACCTCTCCGACAATCGGAGTGACAAAACCTAATCTCGAAATATGCCAACTCAACATGTACCTTCGGAGACACCTGTAGTACTCCTTTATAATCACCCAGTTATGTTGTGACGTTTGGTAGTACCCAAAGTGTTCCTCCGGTAAACGAGAGTTGCATAATCTCATAGTTACAAGAACATGTATAAGTCATGAAGAAAGCAATAGCAATATACTAAATGATCAAGTGCTAGGCTAACGGAATGGGTCAAGTCAATCACATCATTCTCCTAATGATGTGATCCTGTTAATCAAATGACAACTCATGTCTATGGCTAGGAAACTTAACCATCTTTGATTCAACGAGCTAGTCAAGTAGAGGCATACTAGTGACACTATGTTTGTCTATGTATTCACACATGTATTATGTTTCTGGTTAATACAATTCTAGCATGAATAATAAACATTTATCATGAAATAAGGAAATAAATAATAACTTTATTATTGCCTCTAGAGCATATTTCCTTCAGTCTCCCACTTGCACTAGAGTCAATAATCTAGTTCACATCGCCATGTGATTTAACACCAATATTCATATCTGTATATGATTAACACCCATAGTTCACATCATCATGTGACCAACACCCAAAGGGTTTA
Source organism: Aegilops speltoides (assembly GCA_021437245.1). Classification (NCBI taxonomy): domain Eukaryota; kingdom Viridiplantae; phylum Streptophyta; class Magnoliopsida; order Poales; family Poaceae; genus Aegilops; species Aegilops speltoides. Next base: position 376,231,881 of record CM038145.1, read on the forward strand.
CTAGAGTCTAGTTCACATTGCTATGTGATTAACACCCAAAGAGTACTAAGGTGTGATCATGTTTTGCTCGTGAGAGAAGCTTAGTCAACGGGTCTGTCACATTCAGAGCCGTATGTATTTTGTAAATATTCTATGTCCACAATGCTCTGCACGGAGCTACTCTAGCTAATTGCTCCCACTTTCAATATGTATGCAGATTGAGACTTAGAGTCATCTGGATTGGTGTAAAAGCTTGCATCATTGTAACTTTTTACGACGGGCTCTTTTATCACCTCCATAATCGAGAAACATGTCCTCAGTCCTCACTAAGGATATTCTTGACCGCTGTCCAGTGATCTACTCTTAGATCAAAATTGTATTCCTTTGTCAAACTCGAGCAAGGTATACAATAGGTGCAGTTCACAGACATAGCATACTTTATAGAACCTATGATGAGGCATAGGGAATGACTTTTCATTCTCTTTCTATTTTCGCCATGGTCGGGTCTTGAGTCTTACTCAACTTCACACCTTTGCATCACAGGCAAGAACTCCTTCTTTGATGATCCATTTTGAACTATTTCAAAATTTATCAAGGTATGTACTCATTTGAAAAAATCTTATCAAGCGTCTTGATCTATCTATATAGATCTTGATGCTCAATGTGTAAGCAGCTTCACCGAGGTCTTGCTTTGAAAAACTCTTTTCAAAACACTCCATTAAGCTTTGCAGAATAATTCTACATTATTTCCGATCAACAATATGTCATTCACATATACTTATCAGAAATGTTGTAGTGCTCCCACTCACTTTCTTGTAAATACAGGCTTCTCCAAAAGTCTGTATAAAATCATATGCTTTGATCAACTCATCAAAGCGTATATTCCAACTCCGAGATGCTTGCACCAGTCCATAGATGGATCGCTGGAGCTTGCACACTTTGTTAACATCTTTAGGATTGACAAAACCTTCTGGTTGCATCATATACACCTCTTCTTTAATAAATTCATTAAGGAATGCAGTTTTGACATCCATTTGCCAGATTTTATAAAATGTGGCAATTGCTAACATGATTTGGACAGACTTAAGCATCGATACGAGTGAGAAAATCTCATCGTATTCAACCCCTTGAACTTGTTGAAAACCTTTTGCAACAAGTCGAGCTTAGTGGATAGTAACACTACTATCAGTGTCCGTCTTCCTCTTGAAGATCCATTTATTTAACATGGCTTGCTGATCATCGAGCAAGTCAATCAAAGTCCATACTTTGTTCTCATACATGGATCATATCTCAGATTTTATGGCCTCAAGCCATTTCGCGGAATCTGGGCTCATCATCGCTTCCTCATAGTTCGTAGGTTCATCATGGTCTAGTAACATGACTTCGAGCAGATTACCGTACTACTCGTGCGGATCTGTACTTTGGAAGACCTACGAGGTTTTGTAGTAACTTGATCGAAGTTTCATGATCATCATCATTAGCTTCCTCACTAATTGGTGTAGGAATCATCGGGCCTGATTTCCGTGGTGAACTACTTTCCAATTCGGGAGAAGGTACAAATTACCTTATCAAGCTCTACTTTCCTCCCACTCACTTCTTTCGAGAGAAACTCCTTCTCTAGAAAGGATCCATTTTAGCAACGAATATCTTGCCTTCGGATCTGTGATAGAAGGTGTACCCAACAATTTCCTTTGGGTATTCTTTGAAGACGCACTCTCGATTTGGGTTCAAGCTTATCGGGATGAAACCTTTTCACATAAGCATCGCAGCCCCAAACTTTAAGAAACGACAACTTGGGTTTCTTGCTAAACCACGATTCATATCTTTGTCGTCTCAGCGGATTTAGATGGTGCCCTTTTAACGTGAATGCAGTTGTCTCTAATGCATAACCCCAAAACAATATTGGTAAATCAAGAAGAGACATCATAGATCGCACCATATCCAATAAAGTGCGGATTCTGACGTTCGGACACACCATAACGTTGTGGTGTTCCAGTGGCGTGAGCTGTGAAACTATTTCACATTGTTTTAATTGAAGACCAAACTCAGAATCAAATATTCGTCTCCGAGATCGGATCGCAGAAACTTTATTTTCTTGTTATGATGATTTTTCCACTTCACTCTGAAATTCTTTGAACCTTTCAACTATTTCAGACTTATGTTTCATCAAGTAGATATACCCATATCTGCTCAAATCATCTTGTGAAGGTCAGATAACGATACTTGCCACGAGCATTAATACTCATTGGATCGCATACATCTGTATGTATTATTTCCAACAAGTTAGTAGCTCGTTCCATTGTTCTGGAGAACGGAGTTTTAGTTATCTTGCCCAAAAGGCACGGTTCGCAAGCATGAAATGATTCATAACCAAGTGATTCCAAAAATCCATCTTTATGGAGTTTCTTCATGCGCTTTACACCGATATGACCTAAGGGAGTCCTGGACTTGGGGGTGTCCGGACAGCCGGACTATCAATATCCGCCGGACTCCCAGACTACGAAGATAGAAGATTGAAGACTCCGGCTCGTGTCCGGAAGGTACTTTCCTTGGTGTGGAAGGCAAGCTTGGCAATACGGATATGTAGATCTCCTACCATTGTAACCGACTGTAACCCTAGCCTCTCCGGTGTCTATATAAACCGAGGGCCTTAGTCCGTGGGGCTAACATTACATCTCAACAATCATACCATAGGCTAGCTTCTAGGGTTTAGCCTCCTTGATCTCGTGGTAGATCTACTCTTGTACTACCCATATCATCAATATTAATCAAGCGGGGCGTAGGGTTTTACCTCCATCGAGAGGGCCCAACACAGGTAAAACATTGTGTCCCTCGTCTCTTGTTACCATCCGCCTAGACGCATTCGGGACCCCCTACCCGAGATCCGCCGGTTTTGACACCGACATTGGTGCTTTCATTGAGAGTTCCTCATGCCGTCCCCCGATAGGCTCGATGGCATCTTCAACCATCAACACCGCCCGGTGAGATTTTTCTCCCGACAGATCTTCATATTCGGCGGCTTTGCATGCGGGCAATTCTCTTGGCCATCTGGAGCAGATCGAAGCTTCGCCCTGCCGTCCAGTCGATTCGAAGCTTGAACTTCACGGCCGATGATCGCGGAGACTTGATCTTGACGGACTCGAGCAACGACCAAGCGCGCCACAGCCTTGTGACGATGGGCATGATCTAGCTCTGCCGCGGGCGGTGCTTTGGTGGCGCTTTTCGGATCCGCTCGGCCACTGGCCCGAGCCGATTGCCCATGTCGAGGGCGGCGGATAGACGCCGCCTGGGGCTTCAACATCCACGGCGATGGAGCGAATACCAATCTTGTCCCTGCGAAACTTCGTGATCCCGAGGCGCCGGACTCTCGCCGGACTCAGAGCCTCCCGCGCCTACTACAATTAAACCGGATTGGCGCGCGGTTATGGAATTCACCGCGCGGACATCTTCCAACACTCGCCTTTTGGCGATATCCTCAATTCTCTGAAGCATCTCTCGCTATCGGGAGAATCTGGCGGACTATGGCGGGGCGGTTGGAGTTCGACGACGAAGAAATTCAGATCCCACCCACCACCCACTTTGTAGCCACTGCCGAGGATCTAACCGACATGCTAGACTTCCACTCGACGACATCGGCGCTATGGGCGGCGATGCCGGAGGCGAACAGACCCAGCACCCACAGGGCAATGGAAGGCCACCTCGTCATCTGACGCCTACATGGTGGATACCCCAAAAGAAGGGATGGCGAAAAAGCAGCGGAGGAAGATTCTCTAAAGAAGCAGCCCAAACGCCCGGCGTCGGGCGCCGCTCTAAATCCCGCCACAAAGAAGAATGGAGATTCCGCACGGAGACAATAACACTCCGGAGAGTGCCGAAGACGATCCCCTCCTGCAAGACTCAGCGCGCAGGAGGACGCAGGCAAGCCCTCACGGCGGTGGTAGCGAGCGAAGGGGTTGAGGATGATAACTATATGCCTCCCTCCAAGGCGAAGCAAGCCTCAACGATGATGAATTCGCTGCGTGCCGAGGATCCCGTCGAACAAGAGCGCTTCAAGCGCGAGCTCATAGCCACGGCAAATAGCCTAAAGAAAAGCAACAATAGCTCCAAGCCGATCAAGATCTGCTAGCCGATCGATGGACCGAGGTCCTCGCGTCGAAGAGTATAAACTCGAGCGCCCCCAAAAGTTACCCAAGGCGCAAGTTGCTCCCCGATTAGAGGAGGAAGCATACATACCTTCATCACGGCGCAAGACATGGTGACCACCACCCTGCGGGTCGCGACAGAGAGGCATTCAGCCCCACCAAGACCGTACCCGGCATCGATCCAAAAGCAAGCCAAAAGGAACGCTACGGACTTGAGAGACATATTGGAGGACAAAGCAAGACAATCCAGATCCATCTATGGATCACGTGGGCGCCTACGACCCACGACGAATACCGTCGAGCGGACATAACGCCGGCGGGCGAACATAGCGCACAACACTCCCTCGAGCTGCGTCGCGATATTGCTCAATCTGAGGCACCGCACACCCGTTATGCTTCATCGACGAAGTAATGGATCATCGATCCCGAAGGGTTCAAACCGTAAATATCGAATCTTACGATGGTACAACAGACCCATGGTATGGATCGAAGACTATCTTCTCCACATCCATATGGCCCGCGCGACATCTCCACGCCATCAAATATCTCGCTCAAGCTTAAAGGACCAGCTCGGCATTGGCTTAACAGCCTGCCCGCAGAGTCAATTGGGTGTTGGGAAGACACGAGGCCGCGCTCCTTGATAACTTCCAAGGTACATATGTGCGACCACCGGCGCCCGATGACCTAAGCCACATTATTCAGCGCCCATTTAATCGTCTAGACAATTACGACACGTTTCTTGACGAAGAAAAATCAAATCGTCGACCGTCCGGATGCGAGGGCCCTGCCGCCTTCAAACATAACATCCGAGACGAATGGCTAGCCCGCACCGGGCGGGAGAAGCGAAATCCATGGCAGCCCTCACGCCGTTAATGACCCGCTTTTGTGCGGGAGAGGACAGCTAGCTAGCCCGCAAAGAACAATCTCCGCAAAATTCGGCGGTCCGGATACTAAGGACAACAATGGCGAGCCACGTCGAATAAAAACAAAGCGCCGCGTAACGGGCGGCGACAAGGAGGATCTGGCGGTCAATGCCGGATTCCGAGGCTCAAACCCGGTCAACGGAAGAAACCATTTAAAAGAACCACTCGGGCCCGTCCAATCTGGACCGAATACTCGACCGCTCATGCGGATACATGGCACCCCAAAAACCAGCTAATCACACCAATAGAGATTGTTGGGTGTTCAAGCGGTAGCAAGTTAATTGCCGAACACAATGACAAGGGGCTAAATAGCGATGACGAGGAAGAAACCCGGCCGCCGAACAATAGAGGACAGAAGGGTTTCCCCCCACAAGTGCGGACGGTGAACATGATTTACGCGACCCATATACCCAAGAGGGAGAGGAAGCGCGCACTACGGGACATCTATGCGATGGAGCCAGTCGCCCCAAAGTTCAATCCATGGTCCTCCTGTCCGATCACTTTCGATCGACGAGACCATCCGACCAGCATACGCCATGGCGGATTCGCCGCATTGGTCTTAGACCCAATCGTCGATGGATTTCACCTCACAAGAGTCCTGATGGACGGCGGCAGCAGCCTGAACCTGCTTTATCAGGACACAGTGCGCAAAATGGGCATAGACCCATCCAGGATCAAACCTACTAAGACAACCTTTAAAGGTGTCATCCTGTGAGTGGAAGCCAACTATGCAGCTCGGTCACACCGAAGTGGTCTTGGATCCCGGATAATTTCGAAGCGAAGAGTTAATCTTGATATAGTCCCGTTCAGTGGCGGCTATCATGCCTGCTTTCCGGACGAACGCGTTGCAAAATTCAGCGCAATGCCGCATTATGCATACCTAAAGCTCAAGATGCCAAGGCCCGTGGAGTCATTACGGTCAATGGGAACACGGAACGCTCCTCGAACGGAGGAACATACAATGCTCGCGCGAAATACGAGCAGCCTTCTACGGCAATTCTCTGGTCCGCAATTAAAAGCCGGATACATCAAAGCGCCCGAGCAACACCAACCAAGACCACCGGCGCGATCGAGCATCGCCAGTAATGCGGCCCCACCCTCGCCTCGCCGCATGATCACAAGAATAACACTCGCGTACATCATTACGCTTTGGAGATACCATGGGCGCGGGGAGGGCTTAACCACAAGGACCAAAGAGTGCGGCTCGACCACACCAGGGCTCATCGCGGCGCCCCTTGGTTTTATTTTTTATCTTTTCTTCTTTTGCGTATCAGGACTCCATTAACGAAGCCTGTCCGACGGCGAACTTGCGAACTCACGATGCAACAAATCGGGGATTAAAGAAGGCTGCATTTAACACTCGGTGGTCTCCATTACGAGCATTAAATTCGATTACATACACCAAGTCTGCAGCTTATCCCTGGAGGGGGACATGTTAATTTAGTCCAAATCCCTTGCTTACCGCACTATTTGTATCAGTCCGCTTAATTAGCAGACCTTCTTTCATAAATAACGCAACACTTCCTTCTTGCAAGTACATTACCTTTTCATTGCAATTGCGTTATCTTTTACATATGTTCATTATATGACATCTTGCACCCGTATACCTTGGTACGGCCGAATACACCAGGGGCTTCCGTTCCCCAGATTATGGTGTGATTAAGTCCGAACACTTTCACAAGTGCGGCACCCCGGACTTGTAGCATTATATGAATCAGCTCCGAATCATGTCTTGGGTCAATAGTTGGGTTTTCCCGGCTCCCATGTTTTGGTACCTTACGTTCCGTTCCGTCGGCTAAGGTAGCACTAGGAGAACCACTGCGATTGCGCCCCGGTTGAGCAGGGTTAACGCCTCGATGGAGAAAGCTAAAACCGGCGGCATGATAAGGCGAGAGATCTGTCATGTTCGAGAGGTCCTTGGGTCCCTAAAGACTCATGCCGCTTGACGAAGTTCGGATGATGTCCGACGGCGTGGATAGCGCCCGGATTCGGTCTTCCGAATACCGGGGCTTCACCAAATTTAAAATTATAGAATTCTATGGCTAAGTGAGGGTGTTCAAGCATTATAAGTCCGGTTGCCTTGTTAAATCGTGTTGGCGCCTCCTAGATGGACCCAAAATGGGAACAAGAGTGCTCAAGTTTATCACCGAACACCCCAAAGACTCGTAGCTTGGGGGTGAAGCCAACGACTTGCCATCTCTCGATTTAACAAACGGCCGCCTGTAAGGTAATATTTTAAATTCAACAAGCGTTGCTCACGGCGCATATAAGCGAAGTTTTCAGCGCCTGAGGATAAAAACACAATGAGTTCACTCAAAGATTACATTTCGGGGCACTCATCGCAATATCACAGGCTCCCTTCAGACAACTTTATAATATCGCTCCGGCGCGATGCTCCTTGCCCGGCGGCGGATCCGTGAGAAGCTTCTCGCATCCAGCTTTGCCCCATTGCACCTTTATGCGGGCAAGGGCCCGACGAGCGCCTTCAATGCAAAGGAGCGCTTGACTACATCAACCTGGGGCATGCATCCACCAGCCGCCGCGACTAGGCCAAAGTAGCTGCCGGCGGGGCCTGCCGAGCCACAACCCGAACTGTGAGGCCCTTCATGGCCTCCTCGGCTACCTTAGGAGTTCGACCACCGCTTCACCGGTCGCTTGGGGCACCGGATGGCGGCCTCGGCATCTTGAGACCAAGACCTTCTCCGTTGAGCTCCCTCCTTGCCACGATAGAATGCGGCGGCATCGGGCGCTTTACACGGCAGATCTGCAAATGCCCCGGAGAGCTCCGATTTGGTAAGTATCCGGTAATTTACATTAACATGCTTGCTCGCATGAAAAACGCCTTACCCGCCGCTATCTTCTTCATGTCCTCTACCTCCTGATGGGCCTTCTGGGCCTCGACCTTGGCGGACATGGCACTTTCGAGAGCCGAGGCAAGCTCGGACTCTCGAGTCTGGGAGTCACGCTCCAAACTCTCATGCTTTTCCATGAGAGCACGGAGCTCTTGCCGAACTTCCGCCACCAAGTGCCGCTTGCTTTTCTCGCTCAGCCTGTTACGTGGCGCATTGCGTTCGGCCACGAACACGGCATCCTTCAGGGCTGCCACCTCGTTAGTGGCCCCTGCATTACACATATTATCCTTATTAATTTTGTTTGCAACCAAAACCCTTTTCTGTAAGGTACTTATTTAAAGTGGTGCTATTCACCTTCTTTTTCCTTGAGCTGCCTCTTGGCATGGTAGAGCTCTTGCTCCGACCGCTCAAGGTCCTTCTTCAGCGCCTCGACCTCCGCCGTTAATGCGGCAGAGGTCAACAGCGCAGCCTGCAAACCCATATTGACATATTTTTCAGCAACCTGCGTATATCTTGTTAGATCCTTAGTCCGCTTTTCCTTCCAACACGAACTAAGCATCGAGGCTCTTGTCTATGCGGTATTACATTACATTATTTTAAACTTCTTACCTCAAAGCCCGTTAGAAGGCTGTTGCGAGCTTGGTCAGCCCGCCCTTGGCGAAGCCGACCTTCTCAATCACCGCACCCATGAGAGTGCGGTGTTCTTCCTCGATGGGCGCCTTTAAGCGCCTCCAGCGAGTTATCCGGCGCCTCGGTTGGGCGGAGGCCGCCCGGCCTCCGATCTGCCCTTCTTTGAAGGGGCCGCTTGCCGGACTCTGGAACCGCTACGGGTTCCGAGGTAGAATCCGGCACAAAGTCCGGGAGGACGCCTGACGGCGCCTCCGGAGCCTCCTCCTGGCGGGTCCCTCTATGGGATTCCGCCTTGTCGTCCTCGTCGACGCGCGGGGTAGAGGCAGTCGGGATAGAATTTACATCCGACGGCGCCAAAGACCCGCTCATCGAGTCGGGAAGATCGTCAACGGCCGGACTACAGGCAGAATGCGGCGTTAGAAGGACACTACGTGGCATGCAATGTACGGCATATAAATGATCTGAATGCTTACGATCCTGCGGGACGCTTTGGCCCTTGAGGCCACTCTTCCTCGCCAACATTGATGTTGGCGAACCGTCGAGGGGATAGTTCTCCCCTCTTGGACCCTTCGGCCGCCCGATTGGGGAGGCCTTCCTCTTCTTCTCTCCTCCTCCGGAGAGAGTACTCCTCCTCCTCCTCCTCGTCTTGGAGAGAGTCCTCATCGTCGTCGACGCTTTGATTCTGAGAACTCTTCGAGTCCCGTGGCCACCTTCTTGGCCTTCTTCTCTGGCACCACGTGCGGTGCCGGAACCAACAGCCTTGCTAAGCGGGCATCCACTGGTTCTTCTGGCATGGGGGCCGGGCTGATGAGCAACTGGGCCTTTTCCATCCATTCCTGTCAAAGGAAGAGGCAGATTAAAAGCCTCGCTAGAGTCTATCTGATTATTGCAAGTGTCCCGTAACGGGGTCGAATCACTTACCTCGTCAGTCGGAGACTGCGAGCTGAATCCGTGGTCTTCGGTCGCGGATGTGGGGGCTTCGGCGCCCTTGAACAGCACCCTCCAGGCGCCTTCGTACGTTGTATCGAAGAGCCCGCTCAACATCTGGTGCTGTTCCGGATTAAACTCCCACAGTTAAATACCCGTTCTTGGCGGGGGAGAATCCGCGGAGGAGCATGACTGGACCACGCCGACGAGCCGGAGCCTATTGCTCACCGGCTTCTTGATGCAGGCTCGAAGTCCGTCACCTCCAGCGAATCACCCCACTGCAAGCCCTTCTCTTTCCGGAGGTGAGCTGCGTGGGGATTCGAGATCTAAATTCGGGGCCGCCGCCCATGTAGGCTTGCGCTGCTCGGTGATGTAGAACCACCCGATTGCCACCCCTTGGCGGAGTCCACGAAGGTCCCTTCTAGCCAAGGGGCGTTGGGCGGCTGCCCAACATGGCGCCTCCGCATTCGCTTGCATCCCCTTCACAACCTTGACAGCGTTGATGGTCTTGAGCCACAGGCGAAGTGGGGCGGATCGAAGAAAGGCCTCGCGCCTGACGATAAACGCCGAGATGTTGAGGGCGAAGTTCGGTGCGGATCGTGGAAATCCAGGCCGTAGTAAAACATGAGCCCCGGACGAATGGATGGGCGGAAAGCCCAGTCCGTGGAGGAAGTGGGAAGGAAGACGACCCTCTCATGAGGCCACAGGGGTAGGGATGAGCTGCCCGCGTCGGGCAGCCGATCTGCGATGTCGCCGGAAAGGTATCCGCGCGTCGCGCTTGGTATGTCCTCCTCCTTGGCGGTGGAGGCCATCCATTTGCCTCCCCTCCGGACGTGTTCGGAGAAGGGTCGAGGTGGGATCGCGAGCTTAGGCGTTGGAGCTTGAGTTCGCGGGGATGGATAAGCAAAGGAGGAAGAAGGCGTGGGTGAGAAGGTAAATCCTTATCCCTTATATATAGGCGATCGAAACTATCGTCCCTCACCGCCTGGTAAAACTCGCTTATCTCCCAAGCGCCACCATCAATGGCGCGGTTGGGTTACCCACACGTATTGATGAGAATCCCGGAATAAGGGGAACACGATCTACGCTTGACGGGGCGTGCCAAGAAACCGCTTAAGCTAAACGCGTCTTTGAGGTGGTACAGTTGATTCAAACAAGGGCTTGGTAGCGGTATGATGTCACGCCGCATAATACGTCAGCAGATTGGATCAGTATATATGTTTTATTCTCTCTACGTGGGGATGTGGAATTTATTTTGCAGAGTCGAACACTATCCTGGCGTTCATTATCTTCTCCGGATTATTCAAGGGAGGAACCCGCCTTGCAATGCCGAACACTATGCACGCCGGACTTATCGTCATTGAAGACCGGTTCAGGCTCTTGAGGAGTCTGGACTAGGGGTGTCCGACAGCGGACTATCAATATCCGCCGGACTCCCGCACTACGAAGATAGAAGATTGAAGACTCGGCTCGTGTCGGAAGGTACTTTCCTTGGCGTGGAAGGCAAGCTTGGCAATACGGATATGTAGATCTCCTACCATTGTAACCGACTCGTGTAACCCTAGCCTCTCCGGTGTCTATATAAACCGGAGGGCCTTAGTCCGTGGGACGAACATTACATCTCAACAATCATACCATAGGCTAGCTTCTAGGGTTTAGCCTCCTTGATCTCGTGGTAGATCTACTCTTGTACTACCCATATCATCAATATTAATCAAGCGGGGCGTGGGGTTTTACCTCCATCGAGAGGGCCCAACCTTTGTAAAAACATTGTGTCCCTCGTCTCTTGTTACCATCCGCCTAGACGCACAGTTCGGGACCCCCTACCCGAGATCCGCCGGTTTTGACACCGACATGACCGAAACGGCAGTGCCACAAATAAGTTGCACTATCATTATTAACTTTGCATCTTTTGGCATCAATATTATGAATATGTGTATCATCACGATCGAGATCCAACAAACTATTTTCATTGGGTGTATGACCATTGAAGGTTTTATTCATGTAAACAGAACAACAATTATTCTCTGATTTTAAATGAATAACCGTATTGCAATAAACATGATCAAATCATATTCATGCTTAACGTAAACGCCAAATAACATTTATTTAGATTTAACAGTAATCCCAAAAGTATAGGGAGTGAGCGATGATGATCATATCAATCTTGGAACTACTTCCAACACTCATCGTCACTTCCCCTTCAACTAGTCTCTGCTTATTCTGTAACTCCTGTTTCGAGTTACTAATCTTAGCAACCAAACAAGTATCAAATACTCAGGGGCTACTATAAACACTAGCAAGGCACACATTAATAACTCAGATATCATATATACCCTTGTTCACTTTGCCATCCTTCTTATCTACCAAATATTCAGGGCATTTCCGCTCCCAAAGGACTATTTCCTTTGCGATGTAAGCACTTAGTTTCAGGCTATGGTCCAGCTTTGGGCTTCTTCGCAGGGAGTGACAACTTGCTTGTCTTTCCACTTGAAGTTCCCTTTCTTTCCTTTGCCCTTTTCTTGAAACTAGTGGTCTTGTCAATCATCAACACTTGATGCTCTTTCTTGATTTCTACCTTCATCGATTTCAACATCACGAAGAGCTCGGGAATCGTTTTGTCATCCCTTGCATACTATAGTTCATCACAAGTTCTACTAACTTGGTGATGGTGACTAGAGAATTCTGTCAATCACTATCTTATCGGAAGATTAACTCCCATTTGATTCAAGCGATTGAAGTACCCGCATAATCGAGCACATGCTCACTAGTTGAGCGATTCTCCTCTATCTTTTAGCTATAGAACTTGTTGGAGACTTCATATCTCTCAACTCGGGTATTTTCTTGAAATATCAACTTCAATTTCGGAACATCTCATATGGTCCATGACGCTCAAAACGTCCTTGAAGTCCCGATTCTAAGCCGTTAAGGATGGTGCACTAAACTATCAAGTAGTCATCATATTGAGCTAGCCAAACGCTCATAACGTGCGCATACGCTCTGTAATAGGTCCGTCACCTAGCGGTGCATCAAGGACATAATTCTTCTGCGAGCAATGAGGATAAACCTCGATCACGGATCCAATCCGCATCATTGCTACTAACATCTTTCAACACAGTTTTCTCTAGGAGCATATCAAAATAAACATATGAAAGCAACAACGCGAGCTATTGATCTACAACATAATTTGCAAAATACTACCAGGACTAAGTTCATGATAAATTTAAGTTCAATTAATCATATTACATAAGAACTCCCACCGAGATGACATCTCTCTAGTCATCTAAGTGATGACGTGATCCAAATCAACTAAACCATGTCCGATCATCACGTGAGATGGAGTAGTTTTCAATGGTGAACATCACTATGTTGATCATATCTACTATATGATTCACGCCGACCTTTCGGTCTCCGTGTTCCGAGGCCATATCTGTATATGCTAGGCTCGTCAAGTTTAACTCGAGTATTCCGCGTGTGCAACCTGTTTTGCACCCGTTGTATTTGAACCTAGAGCCTATCACACCCGATCATCACGTGGTGTCTCAGCACGAAGAACTTTCGCAACGGTGCATACTCAGGGAGAACACTTCTTGATAATTAGTGAGAGATCATCTTAAAATGCTACCGTCAAACAAAACAGAATAAGATGTATAACAGATAAACATCATATGCAATCAAAATATGTGACATGATATGGCCATGATCATCTTGCGCCTTTGATCTCCATCTCCAAAGTACTCTCATGATCTCTATCGTCACCGGCATGACACCATGATCTTTATCATCTTGATCTATATCAATGTGTCGTCACATGGTCGTCTTGCCAGCTATTGCTCTTGCAACTATTGCTATCGCATAGCGATAAAGTAAAGCAATTATTTGGCACTTGCATCTTATGCAACAAAGAGACAACCATAGGGCTTCTGCCAGTTGCCGATAACTTCAACAAAACATGATCACAACAACTTATATCTCATCACGTCTTGACCATATCACAACACAACATGCCCTGCAAAAACAAGTTAGACGTCCTCTACTTTGTTGTTGCATGTTTTACGTGGCTGCTATGGGCTGAGCAAGAACCGTTCTACCTCGCATCAAAACCACAACGATAGTTCGCTGTTGGTGCTGTTTTAACCTTCGCAAGGACCGGCGTAGCCACACTCGGTTCAACTAAAGTTGGAGAAACAGACACCGCTAGTCACTTGTGTGCAAAGCACGACGGTAAAACCAGCTCGCGTAAGCGTCTGGCGTAATGTCGGTCCGGCCGCTTCATCCAACAATACCGCTGAACCAAAGTATGACATGCCGGTAAGCGGTATGACTTGTATCGCCCACAACTCACTTTTGTTCTACTCGTGCATATAACATCAACGCATAAAACCTAGCTCGGATGCCACTGTAGGGGAACGTAGTAATTTCAAAAAATTTCCTACGCGCACGCAAGATCATGGTGATGGCATAGCAACGAGAGGAGAGTATTGTCCACGCACTCGTAGACCATAAGCGAAGCGCTATGACAACGCGTTGATGTAGTCGACGCCTTCACGATCCGACCGATCCAAGTACCGAACGTCACGACACCTCCGAAGTTCAGACACGCTCAGCTCGATGACGATCCCCGGCTCCGATCCAGAAGCGTCGGGGATGAGTTCCACAAGACGACGGCGCAGTGACGATGATGATGTTCTATCGCGCAGGCTTCGCCTAAACTCCGCGATGATATGACCGAGGTGGAATATGGTGGAGGGGCACCGCACACGGCTAAGGAATGATCCCTAGATCAACTTGTGTGTCTATGGGGTGCCCCGCCCCAGATATAAAGGAGCCAGGGAGGGGTTCGCCGGCCAGAGGGCGTGCAGAGGAGTCCTCCTCCCACCGAGTAGGACTCCCCTTCCTTGTTGGAGTAGGAGAGAAGGAAAGAGGGGAGAGGAGGAAGGAAAAGGGGCTGCACCCTTGTCCAATTCGGACTGGAGGGGCTGCGCCTCCTTCCTTCGGCCTCTCTCCTCTATTCTGTATGGCCCAATAAGGCCCATATACTCTCCGCGAATTCCGTAACTCTCCCAGACTCAAAAATACCCAATGACTCGGAACCTTTCCGAACTCCGAATATAGTCGTCCAATATATCGATCTTTACATCTCGACCATTTCGAGACTCCTCGTCATGTCCCCGATCTCATCCGGACTCGAACTCCTTCGGTACATCAAAACTCATAAACTCATAATATAGCCACATCGAAACCTTAAGCGTGCGGACCCTACGGGTTCGAGAACTATGTAGACATGACCTAAAACTATTCTCGGTCAATAACCAATAGCGGAACCTAGATGCTCATATTGGCTCCTACATATTCTACGAAGATCTTTATCGGTCAAACCGCATAACAACATACTTTGTTCCCTTTGTCATCAGTGTGTTACTTGCCCGAGATTCGATCATCGGTATCCAATACCTAGTTCAATATCGTTACCGGCAAGTCTCTTTACTCGTTACGTAATGCATCATCCCGTAACCAACTCATTGGTCACATTGCTTGCAAGGCTTTATAGTGATGTGCATTACCGAGAGGGCCCAGAGATACCTCTCCGACAATCGGAGTGACAAAACCTAATCTCAAAATATGCCAACTCAACATGTACCTTCGGAGACACCTGTAGTACTCCTTTATAATCACCCGATTCACGCTGTGACGCTTGGTAGTACCCAAAGTGTTCCTCCGGTAAATGGGAGTTGCATAATCTCATAGTTACAAGAACATGTATAAGTCATGAAGAAAGCAATAGCAATATACTAAATGATCAAGTGCTAGGCTAACGGAATGGGTCAAGTCAATCACATCATTCTCCTAATGATGTGATCCTGTTAATCAAATGACAACTCATGTCTATGGCTAGGAAACTTAACCATCTTTGATTCAACGAGCTAGTCAAGTAGAGGCATACTAGTGACACTATGTTTGTCTATGTATTCACACATGTATTATGTTTCCGGTTAATACAATTTTAGCATGAATAATAAACATTTATCATGAAATAAGGAAATAAATAATAACTTTATTATTGCCTCTAGGGCATATTTCCTTCACTTAGCAGCTTCAGTTCTTCCAAATAAATGAATTTCCAGCCCAGAAAAGAGGGATTAATATGCTCAAATATTTTATTATTTCTGGAATTCCATATAGCCCAGGACCCAAGAATAATGATCTCCATGAAGAAGGGTTTGTTCAGTTTGTCTTTGAGATCTTGAAAGGCTTCCAAGACTGACAAGTTGTATGTTCTGTTTGGGCATACAAAATCACAGCATTGTGCTGCAAAGGGGCAACTCCAAAAAAGGTAGTGTAGTGTCTCCTCCTGTTGATAGTTCCTAACAGCAAAATTATATTCTTCCAGCTCAAAATTCTTCCTTCTCAGTAAGTTTCTTGTGTTTACTCTGCCATGCAGTAGCATCTAGAGGAACACCTTGTGTTTTGGTTGGCATGAGCTTTTCCATATCCAACTAAAGTGTGTGTGTGTGTGGGGGGGGGTTGTATCCAGTTAACACATTGTATGCTTTGATTGAAGAGTAAAATTAATTACCCCATATATAACTCCATGTATCCCTTAGCTCCAAGTGCTCTAAATTTCTCAGAGTGATGCATATATTCTCCATTTCAGAAATTCCTCATAAGCTTGAGTTGTCAATGGTAGATGAAAAAGATCTTGCAGGTATTCTGTGTGGATCACTTGGTTGATATTTATAGTTGTATCTCTAGCAAAAGAATGCAGGTGATCAAACTTGTGTTTCAAAACAAAGTCATACCAACGGTCATCCCAGAATAGAGCACTTTTGCCATCTCATACATTGCATCTTGCAATAGCTATTTACTGATCAATGAGTGCCAAATTTGATTTCCACCAGAAATACCCAACCCTGTTATCCCCTGGTAATTGCCCATTACTGTAGTAAGTCTCCCAAATGAGGTTCACCCAGGGTATATCATGTTTGTTAAAAAACTTGTGGAGGTTTTTCATAAGCAGAGTCTTGTTTTGTGTGAAAATGTCCATAAAACCCAGACCTCCTTGGTTTTTTGGTCATATGCCATGGGAAATCACAATTAATTTAGAGACCATTTTCCATGGAAAATTATCATCGATTGACATGACAAATTTACAATCCTTTTACAGCTACCATCTTTTATTTAGTAAATAGCTACCACTACATTTTCAATGTGAATTTTCCATCTTTTTCAGACCATGACAAACTGTTATTCATTTTCATAGATTGTTTTTGCCATGTCAATGTACCATGGCAAAAAAAACCCACAGCAAAATTATACTTCACATAGCATGGAATTTTGTTTTTATACACAATTGCCATGACCTACAGAGCTTCTTCTGCCATGCTTTTCACATAGAATGGCAATTTTATTCATTTTTTCTTTTTAATGTTCTAAAAAAGTACCATCAGATGGCTATTGGTAAATTATTTCTTCAGCATGTTTTGCCATGGCAAATTATGATGACAAAGCGCCAAATTATATTGAAAAACATCGTCAGAGTTGTAATGGGCAAATTATTATTTTAAGCATAACTTGCCATGGCAAATTATAAAATGGCAAAATTTACATTTTACATGCCATGGCAGTTTTTTCTATATTGACATGGCAAATTTACCTATAACGCCCTGGGAAATTCTTATAACCTCTATTTTTTGTGAAAACTTTACTTTTTATTTTGGGAAAAACTTTGTTTTTGCCACTCTAGATTTTGCCAACTTTGGTTATGCCACTCTAGAATTTGACATCTCACTTTTGCCACTCTTAGATTTTAACAATATATCACAAATGCCATTCTATTAGGTCAATGGATGTTTTGACCAAACAGAGCAAGGAAAAGACCATATTGCCCTTAGTTATTTGTTTTGCTTTTGCAACTCTAGTTTCTTGTCAAATATTGGTTTGGCCATTAGAGCACCAACCACAATCTATAAGATGAAGAAACAGAAGATTAGTTGTCCGCAGTGCCAAAAAGTCCATCATGTACACAAACGTTATGGTGTGATTTCCTTTATACTACTATTAGGCAAGGCTAGACATCGCCTAGTGATTTAACACTCCACTTCTCTTTTTTCTGTTCAGAATTAAATACAGATATAACATCACATGCTCCATCTTATATTGAAACTGTCTTTGTGCAAAGTTTACATCAACAACTAGTTCCCTTTATAACAAAAAAACATGCCAAGAAGGACACTATATGGGTGCACACGTAGCCAATCTATAATATAAAGAAACAGATTATCTGAGAACATGCCCATCAGGGACAGGAACGAGCAGATTTGAGGTCTTCTGGGCCACCCCTGCCGCCATGGCCGACGGCGCGGCTCCTGTGATTGATTAACTTCAGAGGAGCTGCTGAAGGCAGATGAAGGGAGGTCGCTGGTGTGGACCGCGTTAGGGAGGCCAGAGATGCCCAATGTGTCGGCGAGGCCAGAGCAGGGCAGCGCGGAGGGGAGACCAGAGATGCGCGAGGCGTCGGCGAGGCCAGAGGAGGGGCGCGGAGGGGAAGATGGATAAGACAAATGTGTTGGGGAGTGAGGGAGTCCTGGACTAGGGGGTGTCCGGACAGCCGGACTATCATCGTCAGCCGGACTCCAAGACTATGAAGATACAAGATTGAAGACTTCGTCCCGTGTCCGGATGGGACTTTCCTTGGCGTGGAAGGCAAGCTTGGCGATACGGATGTGTAGATCTCCTACCATTGTAACCGACTCTGCGTAACCCTAGCCCTCTCCGGTGTCTATATAAACCGGAGGGTTTAGGTCCGTAGGTCAACATAACCATTACAACAATCATACCATAGGCTAGCGTCTAGGGTTTAGCCTCCTTGATCTTGTGGTAGATCCACTCTTGTACTACCCATATCATCAATATCAATCAAGCAGGAGTAGAGTTTTACCTCCATCAAGAGGGCCCAACTCGGTAAAAACATCGTCCCTTGTCTCCTCGTTACCATCCGCCTAGACGCACAGCTTCGGGACCCGCTACCGAGATCCGCCGGTTTTGACACCGACATTGGTGCTTTCATTGAGAGTTCCTCTGTGTTGTCGCTGATAGGCTTGATGGCTTCTTCAATCAACAACAACTCAGTCCAGGGTGAGACTTTTCTCCCGACAGATCTTCAGATTCGGCGGCTTTCAAGATCGCGCGCCAATTTGCTTGGCCATCCGAGCAGATCGAAGCTACGCCCGCCATCGTGTCGTTTGAAGCCTAAACTTCACGGCGGACATCCGCGGAGACTTGATCTTCGGCGGATCCGAGCCACAACCGAAGCGCTACCGGTTGCCACGACGGGCATGATCTAACTCTGCCGCCGGACAGTGCTTTGGAGGCCGCACATGGATTCGCTCCGACCTATAGTCCGGAACCAATCGCGTAGATCAAGGACGGATGGCTGGACACCGCCTCGGGAGCTGCAACCGCTACGGTGATGGAGCCGAATACTGACCTTGTCCCTTATAAAGCTCATGACTCGAGGCGCGGACTCCTTGCGGACTCAACCTCCTGCGCCGCCAATCGAATCCGATGGGCGCCGATCATGGAGTTCACCGCCATGACATCTTTCAAAGACTCACCCTTTGGCGACATCCTAAATTCACTAAAGCATCTCTCGCTATCCGGAGAGCCCTGGCCGGACTACGGCCAGGATGGTTGGGATACGGACGACAAAGAAATTCAAAGCCCACCCACCACCCACTTTTTAGCCACTGTCAACGACTTAACCGACATGCTAGATTATGACCCCGAAGACATCGATGGTATGGACGACGATGCCGGAGACGATCAAGAACCAGCGCCACGTGGCACCGAAGACCACCTCGTCATACGACATATACATGGTGGACACCCCAAAAGATGGGGACGCCGAAGAAGCAAATAAGGCGATTCCTTAAAGAAACAGCCCAAGCGCCGACGCCAACGACGCCGCTCTAAATCCCGCCACAACAAGAATGGAGATTCCGCACAGAGATAATAATACCCGGAAAGTGCCGAAGACAATCCCTCCAAAGAAGATTCAGCGCAGAGGATGCGTAGCAAGCCCTCACGAGAAAGCGGCATTTAAGAGGTCGAGGATGATAATTACATACCTCCTCCGGGAGACGAGGCAAGCCTCGACGACGACGAATTCGTCGTGCTCGAGGATCCCGTCGAACAAGAGCTGCTTTCAAACGCAGGCTAATGGCCACAGAAATAGCCTAAAGAAAAGCAACAGCAGCTTCAAGCTGATCAAGACCTCGCTGCCGATAGATGGACCGAGGTCCTCGCAGCCAAGAGTATGAACTCGAACGCCTCCAAGAGCTACCTAAAACGCAAGTTGCTCCCCGACTAGAGGAGGAAGCATACATACCTTCATCACCAACAAGACACACGGCCGACCGACCACCCCGTGGTCGCGACAGAGAGCATCCAGCCCTCCATCAAGACCGCACCCGGCACCGCCGAAAAGTACGGCCACAAGGAACGCTACCGACTTGCGGGATATATTGGAGGACAAGGCAAGACAATCCAGATCTATCTATGGATCATGTGGGCGCCCCACGACCCATGACGAATACCGTCGCGCCGGATACAATAACTCCGGCCGGGCCGAACACAGCAGACAACGCTCTCTTGAGATACGTCGTGATAATTCTCAATATAGAGGCGTCGCACACCCACTATGCTTCACAGACGAAGTAATGGATCATCAAATCCCTGAAGGGTTCAAACCCGTCAACATTGAATCCTAAGATGGCACAACAGACCCCGCGGTTTGGATCGAGGATTATCTCCTCCATATCCATATGGCCCGCGGCGACAATCTCCACGCCATCAAATATCTCCTGCTCAAGCTTAAAGGACCAGCTCGGCATTGGCTTAACAGCCTGCCCGCAGAGTCAATTGGGTGTTGGGAGGACCTGGAAGCCGCATTCCTTGATAACTTCCAGGGCACATATGTGCGACCACCAGACGCCGATGACCTAAGCCACATAATTCCGCAGCCGGACGAATCGGCCAGACAATTTTGGACACGGTTCTTAACAAAGAAAAATCAAATCGTCGACTGTCCGGATGCAGAGGCCCTCGCAGCCTTCAAACATAACATCCGCGACGAGTGGTTGGCCTGGCACCTCGGACAGGAAAAGACGAAATCCATGGCAGCCCTCACATCACTCATGACCCGCTTCACATGGGAGAGGACAGCTGGCTAGCTCACAAAGAACAACCTTAGCAAAATGCTGGTAGTCCGGACACTAAGGACCACAATGGCGGTGTCGCACGAAACAAAAACAAACGCCGCGTTAACGCCGACAACAATGAGGATACGGCAATCAGCCGGATTCCGAGGCTCTAAACCCGTCGTGGAAGAAGCCATTCAAAAGAACCACTCCGGTCCGGCCCAATTTGGACCGAATACTCGACCGCTCTTGCCGATACATGGCACCCCCGAAAAGCCAGGTAACCACACCAACAGAGATTGTTGGGTATTCAAGCACGCAGGCAAGTTAATTGCAGAAAACAATGACAAGGGGCTGCACAAAGGATGACGAGGAAGAGACCCGCCACCGCGAAGAGATCAGCGTATGGGTTTCTCAGTAGGGAACGTAGCGTAAATTCAAAAATTTTCCTCGTGTCACCAAGATCTATCTATGGAGAAACCAGCAACAAGGGGAGGAGAGTGCATCTACATACCCTTGTAGATCGCTAAGCGAAGCGCTCAAGAGAATGGGGTTGAAGGAGTCGTACTCGCTGTGATCCAAATCACGGAGATCCTAGTTCGAACGGACGGCACCTCCGCTGCTCCACACACGCACAGCCGGTGACGCCTCCCATGCCTTGATCCAGCAAGGAAAGAGGGAGAGGTTGAGGAAGACTCCATCCAACAGCAGCACAACGGCGTGGTGGTGGTGGAGGAGCGTGGCAATCCTGCAGGGCTTCGCCAAGCACCACGGGAGAGGAGGAGTACTTGGGAGAGGGGGAGGGCTGCGCCAGAACCTGTGGTGCGGCTGCCCTCCACCCCCACATATATATAGGGGCAAGGAGAGGGGCGGCCCCTCGGATCCAATCTGAGGAGGGGCGGCCAAGGGTGGGAGGAGTGCCTCCCAAGTCAAGTGGAGGCCCTCCCCTAGGGTTTCCCTCTCCCATGCGCATGTGCCTTGGGGGCTGGTGCCTGGCCCATTAAGGCTAGGGCGCCTCACAGCCCATGCTACAGTATTGGACGTGGTGGAACAATTTCCGGACCTCCGGACCCCTCCGAATCCTCCGAACCTTCTCGAAGCTTCGGTACAATACCGAAAAAACCGAACTTTTCCTAACCCAACAACAACTTTCCATATATAAATCTTTACCTCCGGACCATTCCGGAACTCCTCGTGACGTCCGGGATCTCATCCGGGACTCCCAACAACATTCGGTAACCACATACAAACTTCCTTTATAACCCTAGCGTCATCGAACCTTAAGTGTGTAGACCCTACGGGTTCGCGAGACATGTAGACATGACCGAGACGTTCTCCGGTCAATAACCAACAGCGGGATCTGGATACCCATGTTGGCTCCCACATGTTCCACGATGATCTCATCGGATGAACCACGATGTCAAGGACTCAATCAATCCCGTATACAATTCCCTTTGTCTAGCGGTATTGTACTTGCCCGAGATTCGATCGTCGGTATGCCGATACCTTGTTCAATCTCGCATCGCAAGTCTCTTTACTCGTTCCGTAACACATCATCCCGTGATCAACCCCTTGGTCACATTGTGCACATTATGATGATGTCCTGCCGAAAGGGCCCGAGATACCTCTCTGTTCGGAGTGACAAATCCCGCCTCGATTCATGCCAACCCAATGACACTTTCGGAGATACCATAGTGCACCTTTATAGCCACCCGATTCGTTGTGACGTTTGGTACACCCAAAGCATTCCTACGGTATCCGGGAGTTGCACAATCTCATGGTCTAAGGAAATGATACTTGACATTAGAAAAGCTTTAGCATACGAACTACACGATCTTTGTGCTAGGCTTAGGATTGGGTCTTATCCATCACATCATTCTCCTAATGATGTGATCCCGTTATCAACGACATCCAATGTCCATGGTCAGGAAACCATAACCATCTATTGATCAACGAGCTAGTCAACTAGAGGCTTACTAGGGACATGGTGTTGTCTATGTACCCACACATGTATATGAGTTTCCTATCAATACAATTATAGCATGGATAATAAACGATTATCATGAACAAGGAAATATAATAATAACTAATTTATTATTGCCTCTAGGGCATATTTCCAACATTCCCCCCACAAGTGCGGACGGTAAACATGATATACGCAACCCATATACCCAAGAGGGAACGTGCGCTGCGGGGACGATATGCGATGGAGCCATGCATACGAAGTTCAATCCATGGTCCTCTTGCCCGATCACTTTCGATCGAAGAGACCATCCGACCAAGATCCGCCATGGCGGATTCGCCGCAATGGTTTTAGACCCAATCATCGGCGGATTTCACCTCACGAGTCCCGATGGATCGGCGGCAGAGCTGAACCTCGCTTTATCGAGGATACGGGCGTAAGATGGGCATAGACCCTCAAGGATTAAACCTACAAAGACGACCTTCAAAGGCGCCATACCAGTGTCGAGGCCAATTATGCAGTGCTCACCACACTGAAGTGGTCTTCGGATCCCGAATAATTTCCAAGCAAGGAGTTAATCTTCGACATAGTCCCGTTCCGCAGCGACTATCACGCTCTGCTCGGACGAACCACGTTTGCAAAGTTCAACGCAGTGCCGCATTATGCATACCTCAAGCTCAAGATGCCAGGCCCTTGTGGAGTCATCACGGTCAATGGAAATATGAAACGCTCCCTCCGAACGGAGGAACATACAATGCTCTCTCGTATATCTGAGCAGCCTTCTAAGGCAATTTTTGAGTCCGGCCGTTAAACGACCGGACACGACCAAACGCGCCCGGAGCAACATCAACCAAGACCACCCGGCACGTTCCGAGCATCGCCAGAGTAATGCGGCTAACCCCAGCTCGCATGATTGCAAGACCAGCTCTCCGCGTACATCATTACGCTCTGGAGATACCATGGGCATAGGGGGAGGGGCACGACCACAACAGACCCATAGTGCGGCTCAACCACACCAGGGGCTCCCAAGTGCGTCGCTCTTTTTGTTTTTTATTTTCCTTCTTTTTATACATAGGACTCTGTTCACCAGAGGCCCTGTCCAGAGGCGAACTGCCGAACTCACGATGCAACAGCCAGGGAAGGACAAAGGCTGCGACGAACAATTAGGTGGTCTCCATTACGAGCATTAAATTTGTTAAATCCACCATTCCGCAGCCTACCCCTGGAAGGAGACACGTCTAATTAGTCCAATCCTTTGCTTACCGCACTATTTGTATCATTCCACACTCATAGCAGAATTCCTTGAATAAATAATGCAGCACTTTTTGCCTATAATTGCATTACTTTACATATATGTTCATTAATGACATCTTGCACCCGTATATTTTGGTACGGCCGAATACACCAGGGGCTTATGTTCCCCGCATTATGGTGTGATAAGTCCGAACACTTTCACAAGTGCGGCACCCCGAACTTATAGCATTATATGAATCGGCTCCGAATCATGTCTTGGGTCAATAGTTGGGTTTGCTCGCTCCCATGTTTTGGTACCTTACGTTCCGTTCCGTCGGCTAAGGTAGCCTGGGAGAACCACTGCGATTGCGCCCGGTTGAGCCGGGGCGCCTCGATGGAGAAAGCTAAACCGATTGTCATGATAAGGGAGAGACTGGTCGCTGTTCGAGAGGTCTTTTCGAGTCCCTAAAGACTTATGCCGCTTCGAGCGAAGAACCGGATAATGTCCGACCAAGGCGTGGATAGCGCCCCGAACTCGGTCTTCCGAATACTAGGGGCTTTGCTGAAATTTAAAATTATAGAATTCTATGGCTAAGTGAGAGTGTTCAAGCATTATAAGTCCGGTTGCCTTGTTCGTCGTGTTGAGCGCCTCCTAGATGGACCCAAAATGGGAACAAGAGCGCTCAAGTTTATCCCAACACCCCAAAGACTTTTCGTGGCATGGGGGTGAAGCCGACGACTTGCCATCTCTCGATTTAATAAACGGCCGCACAGAAGGTAATATTTTAAATCAATAATCTTTGCTTAGCGCATATGAACAAAGTTTTCAGCGCACAGGATAATACATAGCAAGTTTACTCAAAAATTACATCTCTGGGGCACTCATCCGCTATCTTGCGGGCACCCTTCAGGACAGTCTTATAGTATATCTCGGGCGTGTGATACTCCTTGCCCGCTGGTGGCGCGTCAGTGATAAGCCTCTCCGCATCCAGCCTGCCCCAATGCACCTTTGCACGGGCAAGGGCCCGACGAGCACCCTCAATACAGGTGGAGCGCTTGATGACCTCCACCTAGGGGCACGCATCCACCAGCTGCCGCACGAGGCCAAAGTAGCTCCCAGGCATGGCCTCTCCAGGCCACAGCCGGACTATGAGGCCCTTCATGGCCTGCTCGGCTACCTTGTGGAGCTCGACCAGCTGCTTCAGCTGGTCGCTAGGGGGAACCGGATGGCCGGCCTCAGCGTACTGAGACCAGAAGACCTTCTCCGTTGAGCTCCCCTCCTCGGCTCGGTAAAACGCGGCGGCATCGGATACACTGCGAGGCAGATCTGCAAGCCTACAGAGCCTCGAGATTCGGGTAAGTAATAGGTAATTTACATTAACATGCTTGCTTTGCATGAAAAATGCCTTACCCGCCGCTATCTTCTTCACCGCCTCAATCTCCTGGAGGGCCTTATGGGCCTCGGCCTTAGCGGCTTTGGCACTTTCAAGAGCCGAGGCAAGCTCGGACTCTCGAGTCTTCGAGTCACGCTCCAAACTCTCATGTTTTTCCATGAGAGCCTGGAGCTCTTGCCGCACCTCCGCCACTCGCGCCTCCTGTTTCTCTCGCTCTGTCCGTTCCGCGGCCGCATTGCGTTCGGCCGCAGATATGGCCTCCTTTAGGGTTGCCACCTCGTTCGTGGTCCGTGCAGTACCCACGTTATCCTTGTTATTTTCATTGCAACCAAAATCCTTTTCTGTAAGGTACAAATTCAAAGATGGTATTACTCACCTTCTTTGTCCTCGAGCTGCTTCTTGGCAAGGCCGAGCTCTTTCTCGGACCGCTCGAGGTCCTACTTCAATGCACCGACCTCCGCAGTCAGTGCGGCAGAGGTCAGCAGCGCAGCTTGAAAACCCATATTGACACAATTTTTAGCATTCCTGCGTATATCTTTTTTAGATCCTCAATCCGGTTTTTATTTCCGAACACCGAACCGAGCATCAGGGGCTACTGTCTATGCGGTATTACATTACATATTTTTCTTACCTCAAAGCTTTGTTATAAAGGCTCTGCGAGCTTCGTCGGCTGCTCTTGGCGAAGTGAACCTTTCAATCACCGCACTCATGATAGTGCGGTGTTCTTCCTCGATGGAAGCGCCTTTGGCGCCTCCAACAAGTTGTCCGGCGCCTCGGTTGGGCGGAGGCCGCGGGTGTCACGGTCTTGCCCTTCTTGCGAAGGGTGCGCTGCCGACTCCGGAACCATCAGGGTTCGGCGTGGAGTCCGGCGCAAAAGTCCGAGAGGCTGCCTTGTGGCGCCTCGAGCCTCCTCTGATGGGTCCCTTCACGGGATCCCACCTCGGCGTCCTCACCTCGCGGGGTGGAGGCAATCGGGATGGAATCCACATCCGATGGAGCCAACGACCCGCTTCGGCGAAGCGGGGAGATCATCATCGGCCGGACTGCAGGCAGTGTGCGGCATTAGAAGGACACTATGTGACACAAAGGAGAAATTATAAATCATTCAGGAATCCGGATACTTACGATCTGGCCGGAGGCCTGGCCCTGGAGGGCCACTCTTCGTCGCCAATGTTGGCGTTGGCGGAGCTGTCCGGGGGAATAGTCCTTCCCCTCTTGGACCCTTCGGCCTCCCCAGTTGGGGAAGCCTTCCTCTTCCTCTCTCCTTCCTCTGGGAGAGAGTCCTCTTTCTCCGCCTCGTCTTCAGGGGAGGAGTCCGCCTCGAAGCCATCGGATGATGAGTCTGATATCACCTGGCGACGCGCACTTTTTCGAGTTCCCGTGGCCTTCTTTTTGGCCTTCTTCTCCGGCACCACATAGAGTGCCGGGACCAGCAGCCCCATTAAGCGGGCGTCCATTTGGAGTCTTCGGGAAGGAGCGACAGGTCTACCTGTCCGGACGTCCTCTGCCAGTCCTGTCAAAGGCATTGGGAGTTTTTAGATCCCACATAGAGTCAAACTATGAAAACAACTATCCCATAGAGGATAACGAAGCTTACCTCACCGGTCGGGTGCTTGGTGCTGAATCCGCGATCTTCCATCACGGACGCGGGGGCTTCTCCGCCCTTGAACAGCACCCTCCAGACGGTTTCATACGTCGTGTCGAAGAGCCCGCTCAGAGTCCGGTGCTGTGCCGGATCGAACTCCCATAGGTTGAAGGCCCGTTGTTGGCAGGGGAGAATCCGCCGCATGAGCATGACCTGGATCACATTGACAAGCTGAGCTTCTTGTTCACGAGTGCAGAGACGGATCGAGTCTGTCGGCTCCGTCCGAACTGCCCCATAGCAAGCCCTTCACTTTCCGGAGGTGAGCTGCATCGGGTACCAGATCTAAACTTCGGGCCGCCGCCCATTTTGGGTCACGCTGCTCGGTGATGTAGAAACCACCCGATTGCCATCCCTTGATGGACTCCACGAAGGCCCCTTGAGCTAGATGACGTTGGGCATCTTACCCAAATAAGGCGCCTCCGCACTCGCTTGGGCGCCCTTCACTACCTTCGCTTGACGTTGAAGGTCTTGAGCCTAAAGCGAAGTGGGGCTGGATGCGAGGAAGGCCTCGCACACGACGATAAACGCCGAGATGTTGAGGATGAAGTTTGGCGCCGGATCGTGGAAATCCAGGCCGTAATAGTACATAAGCCCCGGACAAAGGGATGCAATGGGAAGCCCGATCCATGGAGGAAGTGGGGAAGGAATCGACCCTCTCATGGGGCACTGGGGTGGGGATGAGCTGCCCCTTGTCGGGCAGCCGGTCTGTGATGTCGCCGGAAAGGTATCCGCGCTGCGCAATTTATGATGTGCTCCTCCGTAATGGAGGAGGCCAACCATTGCCTCCGCTCCGGACATGGTCGGAGAAGGTCGAGACGAGATGCACGGACTTGGGCGCCGGAGCTCGAGAGTCTTGCGAGATGGATAAGCAAAGGAGGAAGAAGGCGTGGGTAAAGGGTGGATCCTTATCCCCTTATATATGGGCGGACGAAAACTACGCGTCCCCACCGGCCTGGTAAAACTCGCTTATCTCCCAAGCGCCACCATCAATGGCGTGGTTGGGTTACCCATGTCCGTATTGATTAGAATCCTAGAATAAGGGGAACACGATCTCTGCTTCGACAAGACGTGCCAAGGAAACCGCTTCGCTAAACGCGCTGAGGTGGTATAATAAAAAATGATTCCAGTAAAGGCTTGGTGGTGGTGTGACGTCATGCCACAAAACACGTCAGCAGATTAAACTTGTGTACATAATATTCTCTCTACGGTGGTATGTGGAATTTATTTTGCAGAACCGGACACTATCCTGGTGTTCACAATCTTCTATGAATTATTCGGAGGAGGTACCCGCCTTGCAATGCCGAACAATATGTGCGCCGGACTCATCGTCATTGAAGCCCGGTTCGAGGGACTCTTGAGGAGTCTGGACTAGGGGTTGTCCGGACGATCGGACTATCATCGTCGGCCGGACTCCAAGACTATGAAGATACAAGATTGAAGATTTCGTCCGTGTCCGGATGGGACTTTCCTTGGCGTGGAAGGCAAGCTTGGCGATACGGATGTGTAGATCTCCTACCATTGTAACCGACTCTGTGTAACCCTAGCCCTCTCCGGTGTCTATATAAACCGGAGGGTTTAGGTCCGTAGGACAACATAACCATTACAACAATCATACCATAGGCTAGCGTCTAGGGTTTAGCCGCCTTGATCTCGTGGTAGATCCACTCTTGTACTACCCATATCATCAATATCAATCAAGCAGGAGTAGGGTTTTACCTCCATCAAGAGGGCCCGAACCTGGGTAAAAACATCGTGTCCCTTGTCTCCTGTTACCATCCTCCTAGACGCACAGTTTGGGACCCCCTACCCGAGATCCGCCGATTTTGACACCGACAGGGAGGCCGGTGGGGGCGTGGACGCGGCTGCGAACGGCGAGTGTGTACGCGGCGCCGGCAAACAACAGGGTGTGGATGCGGTGGCGGCGGCGGGCCGGGGGACCCATGCGCGGCGGCGGCGGGCCGGCGGCATGGATGCGATGTGCATAAGTCTCCTGGTTGGGGACGTTGTCAGGTGTGCTTGGATCCGTGACCGTGAGTAGTCTGTGTGAGTGTGTATACAGTTTTTTTACTTGGTGTGTGTAGAGTTTTGGGTATGGTCACTTTCAAGGTGGCCACACAAGTGAGTAGGGGCAACTTATGTCGTTTTTGCAAATACTGACAAGTATTTTCCTAGTCAACTGGCTAGAACAAGCAGTCAACTCACAGATGTGTAACAGAATGGCATTTGTGATATATTGTCAAAAGCTAAGAGTGGCAAAAGTGAGATGTCAAATTATAGAGTGGCATAAGTAAAGTTGGCAAAAGCTAGAGTG
Organism: Aegilops speltoides; assembly: GCA_021437245.1. NCBI lineage: Eukaryota > Viridiplantae > Streptophyta > Magnoliopsida > Poales > Poaceae > Aegilops > Aegilops speltoides. The sequence continues at coordinate 376,261,078 of CM038145.1, forward strand.
GCAAAAATAAAGTTTTCCCTTTATTTTGCCATGGCAATTTTACCTTTTTTAACATGGCAAATTTACCTACATAGCCACGACAATTTATAACCTTTACATACCTGTCAATATAATCACTAATGGTAATTTTTTCATGGAAACTTAACTTATATGGGACTATGGAAATTTACTTTAAATTTCTTGCAAATTTTACTTACATCCATGGAAAATTTCACTTTTCATCTTTCATGGGACCATGTTAAATTACTTTGAGAAACATGGCAGTTACTACCCAAACAATATATGGTACACTTTTTTGTGTTCTACATGATGATTTTTTAATACCCATTCTTTTATGTCTTCATGCATATACTAAAAGTACCATAAAAAAATTAATGCACATTTTTACACTATATGAAGATGCAAATTGCCATGACTTCTTCCTCTTTGCGCCATTTTGAAGAAAAAAAACTTGAACCATGGCAATTTCTTTGTTTGAACAACATTTTTACTAAACTACATGGTATCTTTGTTTTTCATTCCCTTACAGGTCAATTTTTTTGCATTTTTTGAACCATGGCATTCATAACATGGCTATAGGATTGAAACTAGGTCTAGAGGGGGGGGGGGTGATTAGACTACTTGACCAAATAAAAACCTAACTTTTAGTTGTGGGCAGATTTTTGCAATTAGCACAAGTCAAGCAATCAACCTACACATGCAATTATAAGAGTGTAGCAGCGGAAAGTAAAACACTTCATATGAAGGTAAAGGGAAGGGTTTGGAGAAGGCAAACGCAATGTAGACACGGAGATTTTTGGCATGGTTCCGATAGGTGGTGCTATCATGCATCCACGTTGATGGAGACTTCAACCCACGAAAGGTAACGGTTGCGCAAGTCCATGGAGGGCTCCACCCACGAAGGGTCCACAAAGAAGCAACCTTGTCTATCCCACCATGGCCATCGCCCATGAAGGACTTGCCTCACTTGGGTAGATCTTCACGAAGTAGACGATCTCCTTGCGCTTACAAACATCTTGGTTCAACTCCACAATCTTGTCGGAGGCTCCCAAGCGACACCTAACCAATCTAGGAGACACCAATCTCCAAAAGGTAATAGATGGTGTGTTGATGATGAACTCCTTGCTCTTGTGCTTCAAATGATAGTCTCCCCAACACTCAACTCTCTCTCATAGATTTGAATATGGTGGAAAGATGATTCGAGTGCAAAGAAACTTGGGAAAGGCTAGAGATCAAGATTCTTGTGGTAGGATTGGAATATCTTGGTCTCAACACATGAGTAGGTGGTTCTCTCTCAGAAAATGTATGCTGGAAGTGTAGACACGTTCTGATGGCTCTCTCTCAAATGGAGATGGGGGTGGAGGGGTATATATAGCCTCCACACAAAATCCAACCATTACACACATTTGATCCAACTCGGTCAGACCGAATAGAAGAACTCAATGAGATCGATTCAGTTCAAAATGTGAATGTTAGGAATCTCGGTGTAATCGACGGGAACAACTCGGTGTGACTGATGTGCTAGGGCTTAGGGCAAACATCAACTCAGGGGCGCTGATTGCATCAACTTGGTGAGACCGAAATGAAGCAATGAGCAAACAAAGAAGATGTCAAGAGACTCGGTGGGACCGATCGCTCATTTAACCAAAATGTTAGAAAGGGAAACAGAGAGTTTGCAAGGCCATCTCGGTGAGACCAAGATCCATATCGGTGTGATCGAACTATTAGGGTTTCTGGCAGTGGCTATGTCATATGAACTCGGTGGCTCCGGGTAGGATGTTTCGGTGGGACGAGTTTGACTTTGAGTTTTGGACATTTTTGGAATGAGAAAGTGGTTGAGGGCTTTGGAGCAATATCACTAAGCACTTTGAGCAAGTATACCATTAAGCAACACCTCATCCCCTTTTAATAGTATTGGCTTTCCTATGGACTCCATGTGATCTTGGATCACTAAAACTAAAATGAAGAGTCTTGAGCTTTTGCCAATATGTGTCCTCAACATTTTGAGGGGTCCACATTCCTAGTCCATGCCATGCCATTCATTGAACTTTCTGAAATATTAAACTTGAATGGATATTAGTTCAATGAGTTATATGTTGTTATGAATTACCAAAACCACCCGGGGATTAGTTGCATTTTCAATCTTCCCCTTTTTGGTAATTGATGGCAACATATACATCAAAGCTTCAACAAATGATAATATGAATGAAATACATCGTCGCTTTGAGAAGTATGTGATAAGCAAGAGCCCCCCCTAAATTTGTGCATTATTTAAAATTTGTGTTTGAATGCAAATGCACAATCGATTAGGATCATGGGTCACTCTTCCATGTCACATACATCTTGGTGCAGCGATCAAAATGATAAATATTAAGTAACATGCACTCATCACCAAAGATAGAAGTGATTGATCATGCACAAACATTCATAGGAACAATCATGCAAGCACACATTAAGCATAGTATGATCAAACACATGATCACACAAGTATCTCATGAGCATAACACAAATTGTAGAATAGGAAGAAACAACCAAACGAACAAAAGTAGCAAGGCAAATAAAACCAACAAAATGCAAAAGGCACTCTCTCTCGAAGCCTATGATCTATACACTTTCTCCCCGGCCCTTTGGCAACAAGTTACCAAAAAGTTCGAAAACATATAGTGCTACACGACACTCTAAGCACGATCTTCGGGAGCTCTTGAAGGGGTCTTCTGGCTTGTCGCTCCGATGTGCATAGAGGCGTGGAGAGGAGTCCATTTGCAAATGCCTCTGCTGAAGCCCGTGGAGCTGGAGGAGTGGATACTGGAGGGGGCAACTGTGGCAGTGGCTGAAGGTGCTGAAAGAGTAGTCCTGGAGTCTACAACTGGCACAGCTGATGATCTTTATGTCCTTGGCACTCTCTGGAATGTATCTGTTGTGGTTCTATCATCACGATCCTCAGCATCATCCCTTAGCTTCTCCACAACTATTTGAATCTCTATGACCTTCACATCAAGCTCATGCATGCATCTTTGTCTCAATGATCCTTTCAAGACTCTCCTGATACTGAGACAAGGTGGCCAAGCTTTTGTCAATCCTCACGGTAGCCTCAAGCAGATAACTGAGTTGATCTTGCTTGGTCTTTAGATTCACTATTGAAGCTTCTGGAGCACTTGCTGCCTTTGCTGATTTTGCAGCCTTTGCTCTCTCTATCTTCTCCTGAGCCTTAGCACAAGTAGGATGTGAAGCATCCATGACAACCTCGTTGTCCTCAAAATCTGGCCTCAGGGGTAGATGCTATTTGTCAAGCAGATATGTCCCAGTCCCAACCTTGGAGTCGATCAACATTTGGATGTGTGGGGCATATCCACAAGATCTCTTTTAGTTGGTTGTTGTCCTCTTTAACTGTCTCAATGATCAAGCTCATGACTTTGAATTTCTATGACACATCAAAAAAATGTAGCAAGTTGATGGAACGGCCAAGTATCATCCTGTGATCTCCAGACTTGGGCAATAAAGTGTGCCTCAAGATAGTGTTCATTGTGGTCAAACCAGCAAGCAGATAATAGATAGAACCTATCTTGTGTGACTCCAAAGCTGCATCAGGTATGGGCTTGTACATGTTGGCCATAGAGTTGTGATCTTTCCTAGGTTTGTTGTAAACATCAAGATCATCTTCTCTTTCCTTGGGAGCATTGATAAGTGAGGGAGTCCTGGATTAGGGGGTGTCCGGACAGTCGGACTATCATCATCCGCCGGACTCCAAGACTATGAAGATACAAGATTGAAGACTCCGTCCCGTGTCCGGATGGGACTTTCCTTGGCGCGGAAGGCAAGCTTGGCGATACGGATATGTAGATTTCCTACCATTGTAACCGACTCTGTGTAACCCTAGCCCTCTCTGGTGTCTATATAAACCGGAGGGCTTTAGTCCATAGGACAGAACCTCCATTACAACAATCATACCATAGGCTAGCTTCTAGGCTTTAGCCTCTTTGATCTCGTGGTAGATCCACTCTTGTACTACCCATATCATCAATATTAATCAAGCAAGACGTAGGGTTTTACCTCCATCAAGAGGGCCTGAACCTGGATAAAACATCGTGTCCCTCGTCTCCTGTTACCATCCGCCTAGACGCACAGTTCGGGACCCCCTACCCGAGATCCGCCGGTTTTGACACCGACATTGGTGCTTTCATTGAGAGTTCCTCTGTGCCGTTGCCGATAGGAAGGATGCCTCCACCCGTCTTCAAGGACGGTATTTTCGCCAAAGGGGCCTTGGTCGCCGGCCAAACTATCCGGCTAGGTGGTTTCCTTATGACCGCCTGTCCGGCCACTGCTTCGACAATGACTTCTCAAGTCGTCAAAAGCAATCTTCACGTCACCGAATCGGCCGGCGGCGGCTGGATCCAATAGAGCTCTCGTCTGTCAATGAGCTCTCGGATCGCATCGCCGTCCTGGGAGTCGCTACGGACTACAATCAGATTGGGCTTAAAACCGATCTGAGAGAGATTAACTCTCCCTAGGTCACCCACCATGTCGCAGTGGTAGAGGAACAATGCGGCGACTCTTCTCCCGTGTTGAAAACTAGTCATGTACGGGCTCCCGAACCCTCCATGCCGGATTTCCGCGGAGGGACGGACTTCGATCAACCATTGAACTTAAAGTCAGGCATCAGACCGGACTCGTTGGACAATGTCCAGCAATCCAAGCTTCCAAATTTGGAAACTTCACGGCCTTCAAGCCCTGAGACGGGTAGGGTTCCGGATTTTATTCCACCCACCCGCCCAGACATATAAGATCTATCCCTAATACGGCAAGAGCCCGCTGAAATAGTACATCACTCTTTGGGCGATTCCTCTGGTTATGGACGGGATAAAGGACTGCCGAGAGGAAAACATAATCTCAATCTTTTGCAATAATTGCACGGACAAGGGAATATTGAACGCCATCGGCCGTCGTGAAATTACACGCCGCCCGATCTGGCGTCCATAGTCTGAAATCTTGTGCGATGGAGAGTTCGAGAAAACCGAAAACCAATTTTGGGACAATCCGGCCCGAATACAACCCTAGTCCGAAACAAAGGGTGCATCACCTCGGGCCCGGATAAAAAACCAAAAGCAAAAAACCAATAGAGGGCACGGAACCGTCTTTGGAGGGATGGCTCGGCGGACCTGTAAACTTCCGCGATCTGAGGCGCGTGCTGCCTGGGGAAGCTAATCCACGAACACCTATGGGGCGGCGGACCGAGCCCTTCGGTTGATGGGGCGGAGGCAGCGAAGAGCAGATCGAGGCGGCACACGAAGCAGTTTACCCAGCCGAGCTCTCCGGAGAGATAATACTCCTCTTGCTGCATGTGCGGATGTATTGAGTTCTTGCTCGGGGCGCTGAAAAGTGCTCTGATACACACTAGCTGCTAACGAGACCGGCGTGAGTGTTTTCGTCCTCCAACCCCTCTCGTTGCACATGGGCCTCCTTTTATATGCTCAAGGGGTCACCGACAGTGGCAACGTGAACAAGGGTAAAAATGGAAAAGTCTTGCGGTTGATACGACTACATGCGATGTACCATACCTAACCCTGACGGCAGGGGACAAAGGCATTAAATGCCCGTCTGCGTCGCCCAAATAGTGCGAAAAGGGACCGTCAGGGGCGCCACCGCTTGCCACGATGGCAATCTTGTCAGCGTCACTTGCCACCGCCATCGCTGCTGTTGCCTGACCTCTCGCCACGCTACGCGAAAGGTCTCGAGGCGACATGTTGGTGGATGTCTTTGGAGCGTGGACAGAGTGGTAGCTTGCGCGGCAAGCGCCTTACCCGGATTGTTGGCTTGTCGCGTCCGGAAGCTTGTCGCTCACGGGCCTTGCCGGGGCAGCGTGGCGCGTTGCGGCAAGTTCCTTGAATGCCTCGGTTGGCCTTCGGCAAGCTCCTCTTGCCGGGCCTTGTATCCTTCGCTGAATACTTTGTTCTTGAATGGCTCCAAAGGAACCACGGAGGCCCTTGGCGGTCACCCCGCAAGCCTTGCCATGGGTGTCTGTGCCGTCCACAAGTTCGGGATACTAGGGTACCCTACTCTAGTACACCGGCACAGAGCCCCGGCCTGGGCCACACACGGTGCCGAAAAGTGTTGGGCGAGGCCCAAAAGCAGAACGCGAACACGTCTGCGGCTGGGTTACGCCGTATCTTACTCCGTATCCACAGCGCCCTCCCCAAATGGCAGGCGTTGAATGCGGCGTCGTGGGAGAGATCGTGGGTGGTTTCTTTAATTGGAAAGACGGAACGTCCGCCCCCTCCCTCTTTATAAGCAGGGGAAACAGGGACAGTTCGCCCATCTCGTCGATTGCTAATCCAATCTCAAAAATCTCCGCCGCTCCCCCCTTTCTTCCCAAAGCTGAAAGAGAGCAGCGCTCCGCCCCCCATCGCCACCAGCACCGCCAACGCCGTTGATCTCCCCCACCACCTCCGCCATGGCTCCGAAAGCCGGCAAGGGGAAGGCCGTGAAGTCGACCGAGGTGCAGCTGCCGCCAAGCGAAAGGAGCGGACAACCTTCCCCCAAGCTCGCCACGAAGGAGCCGAGGGAGTACTACTACCTCTTACGTCGGGAGACGCGAGCGCATCCGCCGACGAAGGTACTCTCCACCGCCGCTGAGCGGGCTCGAATGGATATCCCTTCTTCGCGTTGTTCTTCTCTGCGGGCTCTACCCGCCTTTCTCTCAATTTTTCTGCGACATTATGAACACCTACGGGTTCCACCTCCTTGACTTCACCCCCAATGCCGTTCGACCATGGCAGTTTCGCACATCTCTGCGAAAACTTTGTCGGAATCCATCCAAATGTAGCTCTTTTCCGCCACTTCTTTATGCCCCGAGTTGAGAGAGAGAGCCTTTATCCGTGGAATTGCACGGATCTCGAGCTGGCAAGAAGGAAGCTTATCTCGAGAGAGAGCTCCGCGGCAAGTGGGAGGAATGAAGAGCCGACCGGTCTTTGGATTGTCGAGGAGAACCCGCAGCCATTTACCGCCCAGCGCCAAGCCCGATGGCGGCAACGATTGGACAACGTGGCCCGGAAGGCGATAGGTGAAGATCGCCGTCACCGGATCCTACGCCTCGAGCTTGCGGGCTCATCAGAGGCGCCGTTGGCGCAGATTTTCTTCGCCGCCGCGCCGCTTCGCAGAGGAGAAGACCGCCTAGGAATTCCGAATCGCGGCGGATATCATGAGGCTGCGCCGGGCCTCAACTTCAACTTCATCGTCTCGAACCGGAGGCGGCGCTCCGGGGAACTGTTCAAATCACGACCGTCAACATCCCGGTGTTCAAAGCGCGAAGGATGTCGTTCCGCTGTGCAACAATTCCTCACTCGACCGCATCCGTGCAATGATGCCACTGTGCGATTCGCATGGAATTGTCCCAACTTGGCAAGAGCCTGCAGACGACGTCGTTCAGGAGTTCTTTGATGGCTTGGTAGAAGTGCCGGTCCGCGCCGATGAGCAGAAGAGCCTTACTCGCGACACCACCGACACGGAGATGCAGCGCATTGCCACTAGGCTGGAGGAGGCGGCGGCAGCCGCTGCCGCGGGCGAGCTTGGATTCACTGTGGAGGAGGCAGAGGCAGCAGAGGCGGCAAGCCTTGCCGAGCAAGAGGAGCTTGCCGGTGAGGGAGAGCTTGCTGAGCCTGAAGCCGAGTTGAGCGAGCCCGCCGAGGGTGCGAGCAGCTCGTCGAAGACCAGCTCCTCTTCCTCCTCATCATCAAATAGCTCGCCGCAAGCAGAGCCCCAGCTCCACCAAGAAGGCGTCTCCGCAAGGCCGGGGCGTGGCGGGCGGCAGAGGCAGTCAGCAGCCCGCGCCAGCGCGACACATTCCACCGTGGCAACCACTTGTTGCAGCGAGGCGCCTCACGCCGCGGCAATCGGAGCGGGTCCTCCCGGACCACCGCTTCTGCTCCTGCCGCTGCCCCCGCCAAGCGGTTAAGGGAACCCACTCCTCCGCCTCGTCGCGCCAAGGTGGGCGGACCGACCTCTCCGCCTCAGCTCCGGCGAGGAAGAAGAAGAGTAAGATTCTTTGTGTGTACTTGTAGTTCTTCAATTCTTCTTGTTTTGTCTTGTATCTGATTTGCTTTACTCCGAACCCATTCCTTTTCAGGACTCTGGCCCAGAGAGCGGCAAAGAGAGCCAAGGCCCCGGTGATTATCATCGAGGACGAACCCACCGCGACAGCAGGGGGTGTGTCCGAGACCACCTTGCCGGACCCGGCAACCATTCCCCAAAGCAGCCCCCAGCGCAGCCCCGAGCGTAAGTATATGGTTTACTTCCCGTTGTTAGGCGCGCATGGGTGCTCTTTCTTTGCTGATATCTGACTATTGGTTTGTGCGTAGGAGCAGAGCAGCCTCACCAGGAGCGCTCGGAGGCCGCCCCCGACATGCTATCTGCTTCGACTACACCGCCAAGGGATGGTTCCCCGGCAAGGGAGCGTTCTCCGGCAAGGGAGAAGTCTCCGGGAAGGGAGAGTTCTCCGGCAAGGGACAGCACTAGCGACCCCCCGGTGGCGGAGACCACGACTGTAGAGCCCAGTACAGGTAATCCTCTTGCTTGAAAACTTCCCTTGGGTTCTTCTTCTTCTGATTTTCTTTTTGGATATTTGCTTGACTCTTCTCCCTCTTCCGGCCTTCAGATCCACCTGTCACGGAGCCGATGGAGACCGAGGTTGCCGGCAAGGAGAACACGCGCGGCAATACCGACGACGCCGCTACCACCGACGAAGCAGCTGACGCTGATGATCCCGCCGGCGAAGAGGCCGCCAAAGCTGCCACCGCAGAAGCCGGGCGAGGGTCAGCGATCGACCGACGGCCCCGAGGTCAGCAGGCGTCGGCGCTACACCGACCGCCGATCCCCGCCGCCGCAAGCGCGTCGAGTTCAAGAGCCCCAGCCAGGCGCCTATTTGAAGGCCGGCGATGGCGTCTTCATCAAGCTCCACAGGCGTCAAGCTCGTGGCGCCCGGTCAAAGGAGAAATCTTGGATGGAGAGGTGCTCGCCTCCGCTGGGCTGACGCTGGTTGATGCGCCGAGCAGCAGCAGCGGCGAGTCTGAGGAGGAGGAGCTGCTGCGGAAGCTGGTGTTGCTCTACCGCGCTCGGCAGGCCAAGGTGGAATCCCGAGAAGCGCTTGTCGCGCAGGCGGGAGTGGACATCGAGAAGCGCGCGGAGGAGTTCCGGGGTCGCAACCAGGAAGCTCTCCGGTCCCTGACAAAGAAGCGGGAGCAACTCACCGAGGAGCGGAAAGCCTTCCTCCTCGAGAAGGCCGAAGTTGAAGAGGAACAGCGGCTTGCCGCCGAGGAGCTGTTTGCGCGGGAGGGCGAGTTGGCGCAGCGGAAGGTCAATCTTGACAGCCATGAGGAGGAGCTTGCTGCACGCGAGCAAACATTCGGCGGGGCTCTCAAGGAAGCAGAAGATGCTACCGCAGCTGCCGAGGCTGCCAAGAAGGAGCTGGAGACGAAGGTGGCGCAGCTGGAGGCCGATCTCAAGGCGAGCGGCGAAGAGCTTGCCGCGCTCAAGCGTGAGCGCGAGCAGGATGCCTACACTCTTGGCGAGCTGCAAGGTAGTCTCGCCGAGAAGGGCAAGGAGCTTAGCGTCGCCAAGGACTCCAACGCAGATCTTGAGTTGAAGCTGACTACTTTGACCAAGACGCTGGACGGCGCCAGGGAGCAGGAAGTGGCCTTGAAGAAGCAGATCAAGGCCGACGAGGCGCTCTTTGGCGAGTGTTGCCGCCACCTGAACACTTTTAGGGAGAATGTGGAGCATCGGACGAAGGGTCTCGTGGATGTTGCCGCAGCCATCGACGGGGGAGTCGGCCTTGTTGGGGATGGAGGATCTCGGGTATTCCTTCGATGAGAACCTCCAACCCAGCGCCAAGCTCAGCTTGTTCTTCAAAGGCGTGGCGACGGCCCTCCAGCGACTCCGGGAGAAGATCCCAAAGCATCTGGCCGACGAGTCGCGCAAAATCTGCGCGGGAGCTCTTCAAAAGGTGTTGGTGAAGGTGGCCTTCCGCAACCCGGGCCTCAACCTCACCAACGTCCTCAAGACCTTGCCGCCGGAAGCTGATCTGGAAGCGCTCAAGACCCTTGTCGCACCCATTGTGGACAAGGTGAGCGAGATCAAGAGGGTTGAGGGCGACCGCGTAGATCAGGCTGCCCGTTTTCTCTTTTTCTTGTCGCTGCTGGTCATGTTACGAGAACAATCTATTAGAGCTATGACAAGCTATCTTGTAATATAACTTTATTTTGGGTATCGATTGCTATGTTATTTCCTTTGATTCCTTCCTTTGTATGTTTTTGCCCTACGCTTTTAGGGAACTTGTCGGCGCAGGCACCTTAGTCATGAAGAGTCACGGGACATCGGCAGCTTCTCAAGGCGCCGCCACCGACAAGAAACCTTGTCGCAACTAGTCGCAGCTCACTTAAGTTGTTGAGCGGACTCGAAACAAAGTAAGGCGCAACTAGCTATGAGTTGGTTCCTTCGCGCACAGGTTTTCCATACAAAGCACGGTCGTTCGAGGAAGATAACTTAAAAATTTTAAAACTGATTGCTCAAACTTTGGCAACTTAGCTTTTCTGTCGTTTGTGTCCCGGTAAGGTGAAACTTTCTTGAACGACGCCCGGTCCACACCATTATCTTCTCCTTTCTCCCCGGCAAACTTGTGGGCGTGGGAACCTTCCTTTCTTTGAGAAAGAGAAAGAAGAGAAAATAAAGATATGGAGCCTTACGGCTCGTTATTGCTTACCGGGGGTAGGCGCTGCACAAAGTGTCAGATAACACATGCAAAAAATAGAAAGCATGAAATTGACAAGATGTGCGGAGCACATGAGCTTTACTTATGCACGGGGTCTGCGCCCGGCTTTGTACAAAGGATTACATGCAACAGCGGGGAAGACTTGTACAAAAGGTGGTTGCCGGAACAGGTTCCGGCAACCGCGCCCTACGGGTAAAACTTATGAAGATGCTCAATGTTCCAGGAGTTGCTCACCAGAAAGCCATCTTGGTCTCAAAGGCGGACAGCCAGCCTAGTGACTCGTTTCACCCGTAAGGGCCTTCCCACTTTGGCGTCAACATGTTGGAATTCTTGGCGGATGAACACGCCAAGAACAAGGTCGCCTTCCTCGAGACTTCGGCATTAACTGCGGCTATGGTAGCGGCGCAAAGCTTCTGGTATCGAGCAGCTCGTCTGACTTTGAAGATCGTCTTCCTCAAGCGGCAGCGTCATCTTGCCGCAGCTGCTCTTGCTCAAGCTCATCATAAGCGGGCACTCGAGGTGACCCGTATCTGAAGTTTCGTGGGGAGAACTGCCTCGCTCCATAGACTAGAGCGAAGGTGTCGGCGATGGCTCGATTTGGCGTCGTCTGATCGACCAAAGAACCACCGCAGCTCCTCAATCCAGATTCTTTCCGCTTTGTGCAGCTGCCGAAAGTCTGGTCTTGAGCCCGCGCAGCACTTCAGCATTGCCCTCTCCGCTTGACCGTTGCTTCTCGGATGAGCAATGAAGCGGCGCACCTTGGCGCCAAGATCTTGGGCGTCTTGCATGAAGGTGCGGCTCGTGAATTGCGTCTTCGTTGTCGGTGATGATCTGTTAGGGATCCCGGCGGCAAACAATCGACCAAGAACTTGACTCTTGACCGTCTGTCACCTTCCTCATTGCTTCCACTTCCGCCACTTTGTGAACTTGTCGATTACAGCGTACAAGTACTCAAAGCCCCGACAGCTTCGAGGAAAGGGGCCGAGGATGTCGAGCCCCAGACCAAAATGGCGAGGATAAAGGGATCGTCTAGAGAGCTTGAGCTAGGCTGGTGTATCTGCTTGGAATGGAACCGCACGCTTCACACTTGGTTACTTGTGCGATTGCATCCGGAGGGCTGTCGGCCAAAAGAAACCTTGCCGAATGCTTTGCGGCAAGTGCTCTTCGCCAATGTGGTGACCACATATGCCTCCATGTATCTCTGCCAACAGCTTTTGTCCATCTTCCGGTGAATACACTTCAATTTCACACCGTTGAGTCTTCTTACATGCAGTGTGTTGTCGACAAACTGGTACATACTTGATTGTCGGGCTACTCTTTCCGCTTCTTCTTGCTCTTGGGAAGTTCTCCGTCAAGGAAGCGGACAATCTGCTGTGCCCATCTTTGGAGCTTGTGGCTCGACAACAAGGACTAAAGGCACATCTGCTGCTGCTGGGAACATCCGCTTCTCGGCGAGAACTTGTGGCTCAGCCGGAGCTTGATCGTTCCCGCAAGCTTGCCGAGCAAAACTTGTCGGGGCGTCGCTTCAACGGAACAAACCACAGGGCTTGCCGGAGCAGATCGCCTCCTCGGCACCCTTGGTGTTGATCTTGGGGACCTTCTTGGCGGCGGCTTCGGGAGCTCTGCGGAAAATAGTCACCGAAATCAACTTCCTCTTCTTGCTCTATCCGATTGATGGCGTTCTGAGCGGTTGAGTCAGTTTGAGCACAAAGATCCACGGTTCCACAGTAACTTAAGTGTGGCGCGCTTGACAAAGCCATCGGCAATGTCGTTCTGAGCTCTTGGAACATGTTCCATCTCTAGGCCGTCAAAGTGCTCTTCTAACTTTCTCACTTCATCAATGTAAGCTTCCATCAACGGACTCTGATAATTCTTGTTCACTTGGCGGACGACAAGCTGCGAGTCACCCCTGACAATGAGCTTCTTGATCCCAAGGTCTGCTGCGATCCTGAGACCAGCAAGCAAACCTTTATACTCTGCGGTATTGTTCCTTGCTTGCTCCTTGGGAAAGTGCATCTGGACTACGTACTTGAGGTGCTCTCCAGTGGGCGCAACAAGTAGCACGCCCTTACCGGGCGCCTTTGCAGCGAGAAGGCACCATCAAAGTACATCAGCCACTCTTTGCTTGCTTCCTTGACGGGATGCTCGTTTCGAAATTTCTTCATCCGGTGTTGGCGCCCATTCTGCTATGAATTCTGCCAATGATCGCTCTCGATAGTTGAAGTGCTCTCAAACTTGAGGCCAAAGCTTGACAGTTCCAAAGGCCCACTCGACAATCCCGCTGTTGCTTCTGGATTCTGCAGTATCCTCTTCAGCGGAAAACAAGTGACAACTGTGATCTCATGTGCTTGGAAGTAATGGCGCAGCTTTCTCGAGGCCATGAGAAGGCCGAAAAGCAATTTCTGCACACCAAAGTACCTCGACCTAGCCCCCTGCAGAAGGGAACTGACAAATTACACTGGGCGCTGCACCATTCTCTTCTGTATCTCCTCACGCGCCTGCGCAGATCCATCCTTGTCGGGACCAGAGCTTGTCGGGGAAGTCCCCTGCTTGTCGCTGAATGCATCTGTCGTGGTTGCTGGCTCATCATCCGCCTCCCTCTCCGCTACTAACACAGCACTAACCACTTGATTGGTTGTCGCTATATACGGCAGCAACTTTTCTTGTGGCTTAGGTGCGACAAGTGTTGGAGTGGAGGACAGGTATCTCTTTAAGTCCTGCAGCGCAGCCTCCGCTTTCGGAGTCCATTTCATTGGACCTGGCTTTTTCAATATTTTGAAAAATGGCAGGGCACGCTCAGCAGACCTAGAGATAAACCTGCTGAGAGCAGCCACACAACCGGCAAGTTTTCGTACATCCTTGACGCGCTTTGGTGCTTCAATCTGCTCAATGGCCTTGATCTTGTCGGGATTGGCTTCAATTCCCCTCTGAGACACGAAGAACCCGAGAAGCTTGCCGGAGGGGACTCCAAACACACACTTCTCGGGGTTAAGCTTGAGGTTGATCTTGTGCAGGTTTGCAAAGGTTTCATCTAAATCTTGAATCAGAGTTGCCTTGTCCTTGCTCTTGACCACTATGTCATCCATATAGGCTTGCACATTTCTGTGCATTTGTGGCTCAAAAGCGTCATGGACTACTCTTGCAAATGTTGAACCAGCATTCTTTAAACCGAAAGGCATCCGTACGAAACAGTGTGTGCCACATGGAGTGATGAATGCGGTCTTCTCCTCATCCTCTTCTGCCATGAAGATCTGATGGTATCCTGAATATGCGTCAAGAAATGAAAGCAAATCACATCCAGCCGTGGAGTCAACAATCTGGTCAATGCGCGGTAAGGGAAATGGGTCTTTGGGACAAGCTTTATTGACATCGGTAAAGTTGATACAAAGCCTCCATTTCCGCTTGCCTTCTTGCACGACTACGAGATTGGCCAACCACGTAGGATGGAGCACTCCTCTGACAAGGCCTGCTGCTTCCAATTTCTTGATTTCTTCTGCGATGAATTCTTGGTGCTCCACTGCTTGTTTCCTGACCTTCTGCTTGACGGGCCGCGCATGAGGACAGACGGCAAGATGGTGCGTGATTACTTTCCTGGGAACACCGGGGATGTCAGACGGTTGCCACGCAAACATGTCGACGTTCGCCTGCAGGAAAGCAACGAGCGCGCTTTCCTATTTAGGGTCGAGAGTGGCACTGATGGTGAAGGTACCACCAGTGCCGTCCTCCTTGGCGGACACCTTCTTGGTCTCTGGCGGAGCTGCCATTGTCTTCTTACACTTGCCGGTGGAGCTCAATGGTGCGTCCTCGACGGTAGCATAGCACTCCGAAGAGGTGCGCTTGCCGGAGTGGGCATCAGAACTCTTGCCGGACTTGGCCTTCTTCTTCCCCCCGGGAGCTTCAACGGCAAGTGACTTGCGATCTGTTGCGGCTGCTGCTTCTCGATAGATCTTGTCGGCGCAGATAAGAGCATCCTTCTTGTCGCCAGGGACGAGATGACACTTATCGGGCCTGGCATCTTCAAATGTCAGTATGCATAGTGAGAGGCTGCCATGAATTTGGCGAGTCTTTGGGCGGCCGAGTATCCCATTGTAAGGCAATGGAAAGTCAACAACGTCAAAGTGACCCTCTCGATCCCGAAGTTCAACTCGCGCCAAATGTCACCGCAACGTGATCTTTCCTTCGCTTGCTCCTTCCGGATTGATTCCTTGGAATGTGCCGGTCTCTTCGAGCTCGCTGTCAGGGATCTGGAGTTTCTGGAGTACCGCGGAGGAGATCAGGTTCAAGCCGGCCCCGTCGTCAACTAGCATCTTAGTGACCTTGAGGTTGCGGATAGTTGGTGAAACCAACATCGGCAAGCACCCGACCGCAGTTATGCGATCAGGGTGGTCCTCAATATCAAAGATGATAGGCGTGCTGAACCATTTCAGAGGCTTGCGTGACTCGACGAGTGGTTCTGCCGCATTAACTTCCCGCACCGACTGCTTGAGCTGGCGGTGTGAAGTATGCAGAGAAGCACCACCATCAACGCACAGTACCTCTGTGGCTTTCTGGAACTCCTGCTCACCGGTCTCGTCATCATCCATATCTTCATCATCGTCGTCATCTTCATCCTTGTCGCGGCCGCGGGGAGGTCTATCTCCTTGCCGCTGCTTGGCCTTGCCGCGGCGTCCTCCTCGGCCGGGGCGTTTCTTGCCGGATCCTCCAGTACCTTCTTGGGCCTTCTCCTTGTCGCGTCGCTCGTATTCAGCCTTTTGCTGCTCGACAAGCTGCTCAACCTTCTTGCAGCTCTGGAGATCATGGCCCTTGGTGCGGTGGATCTTGCAGTACTGCTTGTTGGTGCCGTCCTGCTTGTCGGCGACCGCCGCAGCCTGGCAGTTGGTAGCTCCGGCTTTCTTGGCGTCACCTCCGTTGCCGGACTGCTCAACGACTAGCACCTCTTTGCCTTTCTTCTTCCTGTTGTTCCGCCGCCGGTTTTTCTTTGCCGGGGCAGCATCCTCGCTATCAGATCCTCCTGCTTCTGTATTCTCTCCGGGGAGTTTCCTCCCTTCCTCAGCACATGCACACTTGTCGGCCAAGGCATACAGCTCACTGACATCTCTGATCTTGCACATCGCCATCTCCTCCCGCATCCTGCGGTTTCGCACGTTCTGATGGAACGCGCTCATGACCGCGGCAGGGTGGACATCTGGGATGTTGTGCTGTACACGGCTGAATCTCTGAATGTACTTGCGAGGGCTCTCCTTCCTTCGGGCGAAAGCGGATGAAGGTCGCTCTCTTAGCCATGAGGTTTGTGGCCGCCCGTAAAGGCGCCGACAAACTGATGGCATAAGTCTGCCCAGGAGGATATGGAGTTATCCGGCAAGTGCATGAGCCAGGACCTGACATTGGGCTTGAGCACCAGGGGGAAGTAGTTGGCAAGGATCTTGTCGTCCTGCCCCCCGGCAGCTTGCACCGCGATGGTGTAGATGCTAAGGAACTCCGACGGATGCGACTTGCCGTCGTACTTCTCTGGTACGTCTGGCTTGAAATTCTTCATGTTGGGCCATCGGACTTGCCGCAGCTCACGAGTGAGCGCAGGCAACCTATCACGTCTGACGCAAGTCGCTGGTTCCCTCGGCGCATGCATGTCGACAGAGGGCCCAGCGCGCTGGTCCGATTGACGCCGCGCTTCTCTTCGATGCTCGATGCGAGTACGAGCATCTTCTTGCTGTCGTTCGTGAAGAACTTGGCGCTGATCGCGATGAGCTCGTGGATCTGATGACGCGGTGGAGTTGTTGTCGAGGTAGATCCGGCAAGTCGGCGATCTTGGCCTACGGGGGGAGAGTGCACGGTGGTTGCACCCCCACCGGTTTTGTCGCCATCGGCTCGTGCCTGGCAGTCCTGCCGCGGCTGCGATGTGCTCGGCTGCCGTGGAGTGTCACCGTTGGCGAAGCTGATGAGACTCTGAATGGTGGCCCTCCTTTCGTCGATCTTGTGTGTCGTTGGAGGGTAATCCAGGAGCAGTTGAGCTCGTGCCAAAGCTTCTGCTGGAGTGGTGGGTGGCAGTGGCGAACGGTGCGAGGAGCGGGATATGCTCGGACTTCTAACTATGTTAGAAGGAGCAGTATCCCGTCCAGGCGACCGTGTCTTGCTCGTGCCAGCATGTTGGCGTGCATGCTGGTCTTGAGCACCCCGAGATCCACCAGCTCGATCTTGGTCCAACGAACGTATGGTACCGCGAGTACCATGATGCTGTCGGTCCTGCGCCTCCTGAGATGGGCGCGGTGCATGTACGGATGCCGAGGTCTGCATAGCCTTGTCCTTGGACCTGGCAGCACCGTGGGCTCCCTCGTCAACGCCTGTTCTTCCGCCGGCGTCTACCCCGCCACCCGTTTGCTCCGGTGGTGGTGGGATCGACGCGGACGGAGCATCCACCTCCGAAGCCTTCTTCTTCGGCGGCATGTCGATGGAGAAGATGAAGATCTAGCTCGTGTGAACGTCGGATCAGGTTCACACAACCTCGACGCCCCCTACCTGGCGCGCCAAAGATGTCCGGGAAGCTGATCCATGAACACCTATGCGGCCGGCGGACCGAGCCCCTTCCGGTTCGGCGGGGGGCGGAGGCCGCGCGAAGAGCAGATCGAGGCGAAGCACACGAGCAGTTTACCTAGCTTCGGAGCTCTCCGGAGAGATAATACACATACTGCTGCATGTCTTGATGTATTGAGTTCTTGCTCGGGAGCGCTGAGTGCTACAGTACACACTATCTGCTAACGAGACCGAGCATGAGTGTTTTCTGTCCTCCAACCCCCCTCTACGATGCACATGGGCCTCCTTTTATATGCTCAAGGGGTCACCGACAAGTGGCAACGAAGACAAGGGTAAAAATGGAAAAGTCTTGCGGTTGGTACGACTACCTGTACAGTGTACCATACCTAACCCTGACGGCAGGGGACAAAGGCATTAAATGCCCATCTGCGTCGCCCAAATAGTGCGAAAAGGGATCGTCAGGGGCGCCACCGCTTGCCACGATGGCAATCTTGTCAGCGTCACTTGCCACCGCGCACCGCTGGCTGCACAGCCTCTCGCCACGCGCGCCTGGAAAGGTCTCAGGGCGACACATTGGTGGATGTGCTGGAGCGTGGGTACAGAGTGGTAGCTTGCCGCGGCAAGCGCCTTGCCGCGGTTGTTGGCTTGTCGCGTCTAGAAGCTTGTCGCTCACCGGGCCTTGCCGGGACGCGTGGCGCGTTGCGGCAAGTTCCTTGAGATGCCTCGGTTGGCCTTCCCGGCAAGCTCCTCTTGCCGTGGCCTTGTATCCTTGGCTTGAATACTTTGTTCTTGAATGGCTCCAAAGGAACCACGGAGGCCCTTGGCGGTCACCCGGCAAGCCTTGCATGGGTGTCTTCTGATTGCCAGTGCACAAGTTCGGGATACTAGGGTACCCCTACTCTAGTACACTGACACCGTCCCAACACACAGCCTTCGAGCATGTTGGATATTAGGGCAGGTGGCCAAAAGTGGCGAGGAGCTTCTAGCCCCGAAAAACCACTCCAACAATACCAATGACGTATCAACAGTCTTGAGACCTTCGCATCAAATAATATGCGGAAACAAACAATCATGCGACCTCGCCAAGTCTACCAAGTAGCAACAACAAATCCATGGAGCGACACACCATCACCTTCAACGCCAGCGACGAACCTAAATTCGAAAAGCCCGAGCACCAGCCAGACTGGTACTTAGTCCAATAGTGGACGGCTTTACGACTTACAAAGGTCCTCATGGATGGCGGCAGCGATTAAACCTCATCTACGAGGAAACTCTTCAAAAATGGAAATAGATCGAGCGTTATTGAGCGAAGCAGCACAACCTTCAGAGGAATAATCCCTAGCCGGGAAGCATGCTGCACCGGAAAAATCACACTCGATGTGGTGTTTGGCTCGCCGGACAATTATAGATCCGAAGAATATCACGCTATATTAGGACGAGAGGCATTCACAATTTTTCAAGCAGTACCCCATTACGGGTACATGAAGCTCAAAATGCCTGGGCCCGGCGGAATAATCACTCTCGTTAGTGATCCGGACATAGCGGCTTCCAAGTGGCCCCGTTCAACAGCGGAATATCACGCTATATTAGGACGAGAGGCATTCACAATTTTTCAAGCAGTACCCCATTACGGGTACATGAAGCTCAAAATGCCTGGGCCCGGCGGAATAATCACTCTCGTTAGTGATCCGGACATAGCACTCCGCGCGAAAACAAGACACCGCATTAGCCCCGAGGCACTATCCAAAGCCCTAGCGGCAGAAGAACTCACCGCAGCTGCGCTCTATGATGAATAGGGACGATGTGATACTCGATAAGAGATCCAAGTCCACCTCCTTTAAACCAGCGGATGAAATAGTAAAATTCCGTGTCCACCCGACGGACCCAACAAAGATGGCCTCCATCGGGCACAGTTGAACCACGATGTAGGCAGATCGCGAGAAATTCCTTCGGAAAATTGGGACATCTTCGCCGGCACCCCTCGGATATGCCCGAATCCCACGCAGATTGCGAGAACACAGCCTAAACATCCTAAAAGATTCAAGCGATCAAACAGGCTCTTGACGATTTTCCAACCCAAAAGACAAGCAATGGGAGAAGAGCTAGCCAAACTATTGGAAGTCGGATTCATCGGAGATATCAAACATCCGGATTGGCTAGCAAATCGGTAATGGTACCAAAGAAGGACAAATCACGGCGCCTGTCGTCGATTTTAAAGACCTCAATAAGGCTTGCCCAAAGGATCCCTTCCCCCTCCCCCGCATCGACCAAATAATCGATGCTACTGCAGGGCATGATTCATTGTGCTTCCTCGATGCATACTCTGGCTACGATCAAATCAAGATGGCGGAAGCAGACCAAGCCGCAACGGCACTCATCACTCCATATGGACCATTCTGCTTCAACACGATGCCCTTTGGACTTAAAAACGCCGGCGCAACATATCAGTGCATGATCCAAACATGTCTGGCCACCTAGATCAGCAAAACAGTAGAGGCATACGTAGACGATGTAGTCGTCAAAACCAAACACGTCGAAACTTTAGTAGACGACTTGAGGCTCACATTCGACAACCTCAGAGCATATGACATCAAGCTGAATCCGGAAAAATGCGTTTTCGGCGTACCAGCCGGAAAGCTGCTGGGCTTCATTGTATCCGGTAGAGGAATTGAAGCAAACCCGGCCAAGATCCAAGCTCTATCATAGTTGGATATTCCAAAAGACCTCAAACAGATACAAAAATTGACTGGATGCGTGGCAGCTTTAAGCCGCTTTATCTCCCGCTTGGGAGAAAAGGCACTGCCCCTCTATCGCCTCCTTAGGCGCACCAACACTTCGAGTGGGCGGATCTGCCACCGCCGACTTCGAAGAAATAAAGGCCATATTGGCAACAAATCCGGTCCTAGCTGCGCCCAACCCGGGCGAACCAATGTTGTTATACATCGCAGCAACACATCAAGTTGTAAGCGGTACTCGTCGTCGAACGAGAGCGAAGGGCATAAATTCCCTCTTCAAAAACCGATGTACTACGTATCCACCGTGTTAACCCCACAAGTCCGTTACCGCACTATCAAAAGATAGCGTGTGCGGTGTTCATGGCATCCGGAAGCTCGACACTACTTTCAAGAGTGTTCGATAACAATGGCCTCTGAAGTACCACTTAATGACATTATAAACAACCTGCGACGCAACGGGCAGGATTGCAAAATGGGCCATTGAGCTCTTACCATTTGATATAGCCTACAAACCTCGTCGAGCTATAAAGTCACAAGTTTTGGCTGACTTTGTCGCTGAATGGACTGAAGCCGAACTCCCTAAAGAGTACGCGATACTCCAATTGGACTATGCACTTCGACGGCTCTAAAATGTTGGCGGATGAAATTTGGCGTCGTATTGACGTCCCCGACCGGGGACACAGTCCAATATGTACTTCAAATAATGTACACGAACTCCAACAACGCAGCCGAATATGAGGCCCTTCTACATGGTCTCCGGATGGCAATCTCCATGGGCATTCAACGCCTAGAGGTACATGGGGATTCAAACCTTGCAATATCCCAAATAAATGGAGACTTTGATGCTAAGGATCCGAAAATGGCATCATATCGCAACGCTGTCTTAAAAATGTCAGCTCGGTTTTGAAGGACTTGAATTCCATCACATAGCCCGAGATAATAACCAAGCAGCCGACGTACTGGCACGCATCGGCGCAAAACGTGACGCTGTCCCTCCAAATATCTTCCTGGAACGGCTCTTCAAGCCATCCATACTATGGGAAGAGGAGTCCGGAAACGACAAACCGGAAAAAACCGCGCCAACCGGCAATTCAGCCGAAGACATAACACCTTCAGCCCGCGACATAATGGCAGTAATCGCCCCGTGGACAGAACCATTCCTAACCTACTTGCTTAGGAAGGAACTTCCCGAAGACCAAAATGAGGCCCGCTGCATAGTCCGGCGATTGAAAGCCTACAAGGTCCATGAGGGAGAACTTTATAAGAAAAGTACAACCGGAGTCCTTCAAAGGTGCATCTCCGAAGAGGAAGGGCGAAACCTCCTGGCTGAAATTCATGCCGAACTAGGTGGACACCACGCAGCAGCCCGGGCCCTTGTAGGAAAGGCATTCCATACAGGATTTTATTGGCCGACGGCCCGGCGGATCTTCGGGACTTAGTCCAAAGATCGTCGGTTGTCGCCTCTTTGCTAATCGAGCCATATGCCACCCACCGCCTCAAAACTATACCCATTACACGGCCGTTCGGCGATGCAGGGGCTTGACATGGTTGGACCCCTTAAAGGGGGAACCCACAAGCAAAGGTACCTATTGGTCATGGTGGACAAATTCACCAAATGGATAGAGGCCAAACCAGTCAAAACGGCAGAGTCCGGACCAGTGATAGACTTTATATCCGGGTAGTACACGTTATGGTGTCCCCACAAAGATCATCACAGATAACGGCACGAACTTCACGGCCGACGAGGTTAAGTCATGGTGCAAAAACATGGGCATTAAGCTCGATTACGCTTCAGTCTATCATCCTCAAACCAATGGTCAAGTGGAACAAGTAAATGGTCTAATAATGAGCGGCATTAAACCCAGACTAGTGCGGTCACTTACGAAATCCGACACGCACTGGGTAGAGGAGCTCGACTCCGTGCTCTGGGGGCTGCGGACAATGCCCAACCGTACTACCGGATTGTTCTGCCCTGCGACATTATTCATGACTCACCTCGAGTACGCATGTATGAAGAAAGAGAAGCCGAGTTGGATCGGCAGGACAGTTTGGACGCATTGGAGGAAGAACGCGACGTCGCCAAGGCTCGTTCCGCATTCTATCGCCAGCAGCTCGAAGATATCAAAGCAGAAAGTACGGGCCAAGACTTACAACGTTGGCGAACTAGTTCTACGCCTGCCGAACAAGAAAAAGGACAAGCTCAAGCCCAAATGGGAGGCCCCCTTCATCATCGATCAAGTCCTGACCGGCGGAGCGTACCGTCTATGAAATGCATCGGACAACCGACTCGAGCCGAACCCATGGAACGCAGCCCGCCTCCGAAGATTCTATGCCTAGCGCTGGACTAAGAGTTCGTCCCCTTACCCCGTCCAAATTTTTACACTTCAGTTGTCTTTTGTTTCTCTTTCTTCCCGTAACCTTTTTCCCACAAAGCCCTTAAGGGCCTACTTGCGCATTGTTCGCACATACTTGATGTGCCATCCGCACTCATTATACCTGGGGGCTTCCTTTCCAGAAGCTCAATTATAAGGGCTTTATGCCCAGCACATGTGTCAAGCTTCCACATGTACCTTTTACTCACCATTATATGCATCGATATGACTTAAGTTTTGGCCAAGCTGGGTTGCCTGGCTCCTGTGCTTACCCCTACGTTCCCGATTGTTCGGCTAGGAGGTAAAGGGAGCACCTCTGCGATTGTTACTACCGGTTGACGGATGTGTACCTCGGTAGGTGAAGCCGAAAGCTAGCGTTCTTAAGGGAATATTCGGTCGGTGACTTGAAAGATGACTTTTACCTACTTATTTATCTGCCCCGGATGTTTTTCTGCTTTTTTATGCGGACATGCACTTTAGGGCATGCCTCCCGAGAAAGGAACCCTTATGAACTATTCTCCCTAGAAGATGTTTCTTACTAACCATGTAATATAACATAACTAGTTGGGCACTTGTCTGATAAAGCACTAATGACCCCTACGCCTGGTCTCCATACATACCCCGGTTGTTTCTTAACCGAGAAGGTATTCGAACACACTCCGGACTCTAGGGTCCCGAGGTTGAAGCGAAAAGGTCGGCAAAGACAAACGATCTACAATCCGGCTAGAAGGCATTTCACATGTCATTTTAAAATACATTGTCAAATCTCTTGATCAGTATTCCTCCTCAATCCCGTCTAACAGCTGTCTAACTTACAGTCCGTTGGGAAAATTTAGCAGCCAACTCTACTTGGCTGTATAGTAAACTCACAGGATCTCCTTCCCATCGGGCCCCACCGTCCAACCTCGGCCATGTGGTTGGGATCCGCCTTCTTGTACCGCGTCTTCACCATGGCCCAAGCCTCCTGGCACCTTGGCGGCAGGCGAAATCTTCCATAAGCGGAGCGCCGCCAAGACTCCTGAAGCTTCTCCATAAGCTCCCAAAGCCCTCGGGTGGGGAGAGGGCTGGCCATAAAGCACAGACGCTGCCGCTCATCGCTTTCTTGAACTCGTTCGGCGGTTGCAACAACTTCGGGAAGTTGATCACCCGTTGATACGGGCATCTCCTCCATGAGGCGACTGTGAGTATACCTACAAGACATATTTTGTCAATTGACTTCCTCGCCGAACTCTTCTTTTCAAAGGAGTTCGCTCAAGCACTACTATAGATGCCGCGACGAAGCCGCTGATTTTCCTTAACTGAGCGCGGCTCGACCTTAACGCCTTTCATCTCTTCTCCAAGCTGGGCGTGGGCATCTTGGAGCTTGTTCCTTTCTGCTGCACTCTATTCAGCACCCTCGCTGCCTTCACCGGTGCGCAGCATTCCTCGCTGTCCGGATCTTGTCCGGCAAGACCTGCAATGTCATTATTAGACTTGCGCGCGCCGCATATAGCGCTTATATTTAAAAGCATCGTTACGGGAGGGGCCTCTGTGTTCCCTCTGCGGCAGCAAGTGCTTGACCTCAAGTTGGGCCTTGCACTCTTGCAGCTCCTGAGACAGTTGGGTATTCTTCTCGGTAAGATCCTACATTTCAAATGATCCTTAAATCAGTTAACATAACTACTTTAAGTCTCGGGGGCTACTGGCATATATAACTATTAAATTCTCTTACCCGTATGTCTTTTACATACTGCTCCATGGCTCTGGTAAAACCATCTTGAGCAGCATGGAGGTGCGCGTCCCCCGCGTTAAAGGCATTCAACGCCTCAGGGGAGAAGCACGCTTCACGAAATACTGTCCGGCGGCGCCTGTGGTTCATGGCGCTCTCCACCTCAGACTTGGTGGCGGACGGTCATCGATCCTCCGTTGGAGGAGTATCCGGCCTGCGCCTTGCGCTTGCCTCCCCCTCCAGACCGGGTGCTGGAGCCTGGCTGGTTGAGGTCGGATCGGCAACCTCTACGCCCGCAGTCTGGCGGGCGCTTTTTCTCCTACAAAGATCATGAGCACTCAAACGCTTCTTAGGAACGTTGCTCCAAATAATTAATTACGAGTTATACCTTTGCGGCGACGTTTCAGTCTGCGCCGCGCTCCTTTTTCGCCTACTAGTCCGGACTGGCCTTTGTTGGTCAGCCGCCGCGGGCTCGGGTTCCTGCCTTGAAGTCGCTTCCTGCAAAACACCATTGTACGCAAAGGTCAGAAATGGGCAAGGAAGAAATAATGGTGTCCGGACTTCCGTCACAATCACCTGGGAAGCCGGATATAGTCCGGGGTAGTCAGCCGTAATGGCGACTAAAGCATTATCCATGCTTAGCTGGTGGAACACCCGTCGATTAGCTCCACAGAATGTCCGGATCCTCTTGGAGGCGGATCACAGGATCTCTCGGATCCTCGGGTTGCGAGCTGGACTTATCATGTCCTCCACAATCCGACGCAGTTCCTGCGCCGAAGACATAATATGAGAAGCTTAAACTTCGAAAACATGGGTCGGGCCCTTAAAGTGTTCGCTTACCCAACGACGGGGGTTTTTCATGGAGAACCCATTCAACGGGTTCGTCTGAAGGAAGTCCACCTTCTCCCCCTTGTACAGGCCGAACATGATCGTCACCAGATCCTCGGCCGAGTCCGGTCCTTCGCGGCCATGACGGGTGGCGTCGTCTTCCCCGTTGAAATCCCACATAGGATGGCCCTTGTATTGCAGTGGCTGCACCCCTCGCGTAATGCATGTTGCCATGACTCCAATCATGGTCAACCCGGAATGGGCCAGTAATCTTATTCGGCCCATCAGATAATGGACGCTCTTGTCTTCCTCCAGTTGGGGGCTCATGGCGCCAACTAAGGCGTTCTTGAGAGGAGTAGTATTGAACCCGGGAGGCCGACACGGACGAGTCCGCAGCGAGCGTCTTCTATGTAAACCGTTAGAAGGCCGGTCTTGGACGCCTTCTTAGGGGTTCGGATGGATATCCGGTCCGGCAATGCGCCATATCTCGGCGCCGCTCACTGATATATAGACCCCTCATGAGAGCGAAGTGCGAGGCGAACAACCTCTTCCACGAGGCAAAATGGGGCTCGATGCCCGAAATAGCTCGCAAAGAGCTACGTAACCCGCGATATGCGTGGATAGGGCGGGTGTAAGGTGATGGAGCTGGAGTCCATAGAACTCCGAGGAGCCAGCGGAGGAGCGGATGTATAGGAAATCCGAGTCCCCTTATCGGATAGGGGCCGAAACATACCCACTTCTTTGGGACTTGGGGTAGCCTCCGCTTGCTTCCCACCTTGATAGGTGGCCAGCCTGTCTCGGACCGGAACCATGAAGGCGGAGGAGATATCCCGCTTGGAGCTTCACTAGGTCATTGTGCGGAATGAGCATCTCCTCCAATCTCTGGCGGTGGGCTGGGGCGAGAAGAGGAGCCGCCCGACGGTCCATGATGGAATGGATTCTGGGTCAAAGGCGCTCTGATGAGTATTCACGGAAGGAAGATGGTGTGATTTGGATCTGGATTTTTGCCTCTTTTATAGGCAGATTACTTGCACGACTAGGGGGTGAAACATAAAAGATACCCTGGCTTTTCGCATTCGTGCGACGCGTGGAAGAAGGCCATTATTGGGCGTAGAAGCCAAGAAGCGCAGCATTTATAAGGAAGCCGGACACTATTCGGCAGGTACATGGAACTTAAAGGGAGAACCCGCCTTGCAACGCCAAGACTATATCTGCTACCGGACTTATCGTCATTGAAGCCTGGTTAAAGGGGCTCTTGAGGAGTCTGGATTAGGCGGTGTTAGACAACGGACTATCATCGTCCACGGACTCCAAGACTACGAAGATACAAGATGGAAGACTCGTCCGTGTCCGGATGGGACTTTCCTTGGCGTGGAAGGCAAGCTTGGCGATACGGATATGTAGATCTCCTACCATTGTAACCGACTACATGTAACCCTAGCCCTCTCCGGTGTCTATATAAACCGGAGGGCTTTAGTCCGTAGGACATAACCTCCATTACAACAATCATACCATAGGCTAGCTTCTAGGGTTTAGCCTCTTTGATCTCGTGGTAGATCCACTCTTGTACTACCCATATCATCAATATTAATCAAGCAGGACGTAGGGTTTTACCTCCATCAAGAGGGCCCGAACCTGGGTAAAACATCGTGTCCCTCGTCTCCTGTTACCATCCGCCTAGACGCACAGTTCGGGACCCCCTACCCGAGATCCGCCGGTTTTGACACCGACAATAAGCTTGGCCCATTCAGAAATTGATGACTGGTATCTGGTGCCCTCAGTCATCCACACAATCTTCCAATCAGCGTAGAAGTGGGCAGTGGAGTAGAACTGCATGATCATCTCATTGTTCCATTTTGTCAATTTCTGTTCAACAAACTTATCAACACCATTCAATCTGAAGCTCTCATGCACATGGGGAAAATAGTCTTCATTATCATCAATGTATTCCCAGTCAACCAATTTCATGTCACAGACTATGGGCTTCTTGTCAAGCAGCACAGTATCATAGAAGTCATGTTGTTCTCTTGTATGAAAACGATAATCCACATCAATCCTTCTCCTTATGGCATATGGATCATTTTGTCTCCATAATCTCAGACCATGATCCTTCCTCAACTTCATGTTTTCTGGCACTGGACGAAATCTTGGGCTTCAATTTCCTGAGCACTAGTGGCTCATCATCTTCCTGAACTTCAGGCAATAGGGTCTTGTTCTTCGCTACAGCAGGGATGTTCCTAGTGGATCTCTTTGGAACAGAAGGTTGGGGTGCTTGAGCGGGAGCTTTGGGCTTGGGGGCAAACTTGGGCTTTGAAGGAGCAGCACCAGTCTTGATTGCATCTGCCATCAACTTCTGTGACTTGGCAGGAGGTGCAGCAGGCTCTTCCTCCTCCTCATCTTCTTCTTCATCAGAAGAATGCTTTTCAAAATCAGCCATTGGATCTACTAGTTCGCACCATCTTCCTCTTTTCCTTTCCTTCTTCTCAGTTGCACCACCTGGTGTAGCAGCAGTTTCTTGCTCTTGAGCAATTCTGGACTGTCTGACTTTGGACATTGGTGCTTGATACGTCTCCAATGTATCTATAATTCATGAAGTATTCATGCTATTATATTATCTATTTTGGTGTTTATGGGCTTTATTATACACTTTTATATTATTTTTGGGACTAACCTATTAACCGGACGCCCAGCCCAAATTGTTGTTTTCTTGCCTTTTTCAGTGTTTTCGAAGAAAAGGAATATCAAACGGAGTCCAAACGGAATGAAACCTTCGGGAGAGTTATTTTTGGAACGAAAGCAATACAGGAGACTTGGAGTAGATGTCGGGGAAGCTTCAAGGTGGCCACGAGGCAGGGAGGCGCGCCCTACCACCCTGGGCGCGCCCCCACCCTCGTGGGCCCCTCGTGGCTCCCCTGACCGACTTCTTTCGCCTATATATATATCCATATACCCTAAAAACATCGAGGAGCACAATAGATCAGGAGTTCGCCGCCGCAAGCCTCTGTAGCTACCAAAAACCAATTGGGGCCCTATTCCGGCACCCTGTCGGAGGGGAGATCCCTCACCGGTGGCCATCTTCATCATCCCGGCGCTCTCCATGACGAGGAGGGAGTAGTTCACCCTCGGGGCCGAGGGTATGTACCAATAGCTATGTGTTTGATCTCTCTCTCTCTTGTGTTCTTGATATGGCACGATCTTGATGTATCGCGATCTTTGCTATTATAGTTGGATCTTATGATGTTTCTCCCTCTCTACTCTCTTGTAATGGATTGAGTTTTCCCTTTGAAGTTATCTTATCGAATTGAGTCTTTAAGGATTTGAGAACACTTGATGTATGTCTTGCATGTGCTTATCTGTGGTGACAATGGGATATTCACGTGATCTACTTGATGTATGTTTTGGTGATCAACTTGCGGGTTCAGTGACCTTGTGAACTTATGCATAGGGGTTGGCACACGTTTTCGTCTTGACTCTTCGGTAAACTTTGGGGCACTCTTTGAAGTACTTTGTGTTGCACTACAAGAAATATGTCAACTTATGACCACCACTATTGGTCACTGAAAGGTCACAAATTTCCATTTATGACCTTTTTGTGACCAAAAAGTAAGGTCAAAGTGGCCATCGAAATCGACTATAGCGACCTTTCTTATGGAATGGTCAAAAACGTTCTGACCAAAATATTCCTCTTGTGGCGTTTTGGTCACTAGCAACCTCCCGTGCCACGTAGGCATCCAGTAGCGATCGGCGTGGCACAAGATTCAGCCGGTCCGATTCGGTTTTACATGGGCGAGCCCATTAATTCAGCCTATTTGTGTTTTTTTCATGGTCAACTAAATGGGCCAAGCCAAATTTTACGCCCTTTTTCTTTTCTGGGCCCTTTCCTTTTTCTAGTAAATTTCTATTTTTGTTAGCCTTTCCATTTTGTTTTTGCTAGCCTTTTCATTTTGTTTTTTTAACTTTTGGCAGAATTATTATTATTTTCGCTATTTAAAATAAAATAAACAATTCCACAACAACATCATAGTACAACTTTAAGCATAGAAAATTGGAAAACAGATATTTAACCAATATATATTGTTGAGAAATTTTCATAATTTTCTTTGTCAGCGGGATGTACACAGAATACAAGTTTGTTGTCAAAGCAGCATTTCAAGCGTACATCTTCACATGATCCCAAAGAACGAAAAAACATCATACATAATTTTTTACAATATGCCATATGGCTCGGATCACATAACACATGACATCCGAGTTCAAATGATCCCAAAGAACGAAAAAACATCACCAAAGATTGTATACTACCCGCACATTCAAAGAGAACAAACCATAGAGATATAATATATGTGGCGGTAGGATCCTATCCTCTTGTCTTTGACCCTCAAAAAAAAACATGAGGGCTTCCTTGTCCACTGCAGCAGCAGCAGCAGCTTGTCAGATCAACGCAACCTACACCAAAGAAAACACACGAGGAATCGAGAGGGTGGCGGGGAGATGAAGATAAGATGCAACAACTAAATCGATAAGGACCAAACTAATAAGTTGTGTCGATTGTAACATGGCATTCCCAATAAGTGCACTTAATAAAGAATATCCTGTATAGTAGTAACCAGGAATTAATAAATTTGAATAGATATTCTAAAACTAAGAATTTCAGATAGAAATAATTTTCTAGAATAAGATTGTAAAGCTGAAAAAGCAAGGACATCAGAGAATATTTTATTGCAACATTCCATAGGGTTGGAAAGCAGCTCGACATGTTTCTCAGACAAGAAAAACATTACAACTAATTAATTGCTACTCCGCAACAAGCAAACATGCTCTTGATGCATGACAATATTTGTGTCAAAGAGTTTCGCAAGAAGTTACTCCTAATGCTCTTGATGCAAAACTACTTGGACTGCTACAAACTATCTTGCAAGAAGTTCTGCTATACTCCATGTCTTGCTGTCCGTGAGTATTCAATTCATCTTTTATAAAAATGTTCAAGCATTGACTGAAAAAGGAATGCAAAAAGAGATGCAATACTCAACAGTACTCGAGGAGAGCATTAGCCAAAAGAAAACAAAGATAATGGCTGAAAAAATTACTCCAGTTTATACTCCTCTTTTAGCAGTACAGATTATAGCTAATGCAACATCATGGGAGCTGATGTCCAGGAGTATTTGCAAATGATATAGCATCATGGAGTATAGAGTACGCAAGGAAGCAATCAATCAATCAAGCAATCATGGGAGCAATCAAGCAATAAAGCAAACATGGATAACATGTTTTAGCAGTACAGGTTATAGAGTAAGCAAGCAAGCAATCATGGGAGCTGATGCTACTAGTTAATATCAGCACATGACAAGACAAAAAGGATGGCATCAACACAAGCATCAACAGCATACTAACACCTAAACTGATACTAAGTTGATGGAGTCCCATCCATCCATGAGAGAATAAAGTGCCTTTGGTTCATAAAGAGAAGAGAACACTTCCTCTTTCTGGGATCAAACCAGAGGATACCAACCCATTCACCAATTTGCAGGTTGTGTAGCTCGAGGTCATGGTGCCAGACACTGCGTCCGTGGCAAAAAACAACGCCCTTGCAAAGCTGGTACACCATGATCAACGTCCGCGTCCGTGAGGTGTGCCTTGGCGCTCTCGGTCTCCACGTACCTGCCAAAAGACCCATTCAGAATTCAGATCACACCTACACACGGCCAACCATTCAAATTCGAACCAACTCAAAGCAGAGCAAGCCACATTGGGTACACTACAATATAGTTGAGATGCAAATACCAAGTCCTAGTTCAGTATTTCTGGATGAACAGAACAGGTTCAGTTGGTAGGATAAAAATAGCAGAGTGTAACAATACCATGACAGTGCATGACTAGAAATAGTGATGATCAACTACTAACAACTACCTGCAATCCTACATTGCGGTAAAATTCCTCGCCCTCCATTTACTCGCTTTACAAGACTCTAATGCTTGGAGTAGTTCAAGCGATCTTCTGATAAAACTACTCCTAATGCTACAGCAGTTAACAGCAAGGGAAAGTGATGTTCAAAATTTACAGTAAACACTCCACTCCACTGAATATTACTAAAACTTAATAGAATTTAACTAAGCTTTTTCAGTTTTAGAATATGAAAGTCAGAAAACCAATCAACACAAGCCAGCCACGCTACACATCCCAGCTAATTGCAACTTGTCGTTGCAACTTCAGATCCCAGTGGCTGGCTACTTTAACAGTATTTATTACAAGTAAAAAACACAGCAGAAAATCCTAGACAGTGAAGAACATATTCAGCACGCATGATTGCAAGTAAGTAGTGGTGTGGGGATTAGGTAGTGGTGTGGGGATTAGGAGAGGGGCTGCTGCCTTACACAAGGATGTTGAGGGGAGGCGGTGGCGTCAAGTCGCGGCGAACTTCTTGGACGGAGGCGAGGAGGAGAGGTCCAGCTCCATGAGGTCGAGGCTGGCGGGGGGACTCGGCGAGGACGGCTGGCGCCGCCCTCTGCGGGGCGGCGAGGTTACTGACGGCCATGACGACGTGGGCCCACAGTGCCGCCAAGACCGTGGTTGCCTCCGTGCCGATCCCGCCGACGCACCCGTGACTATTGCGGTGAGGCGGACGCGAGATGCCGGGTCGACGGTGGAGGCCAGGAGAAGCTTGAGGCGCCCGTCCATTTGAAGATCCAAGGCGAGAGAGAATCGAGATGTGTGAGAGAGAAAGGAGGAAGAAAGAGAGCTCGGGAAGAAGAGAACAGAGAAGAAGGGTGGCACTCATCTGCTGGCTCCGGCAAGCTGTGGCTGGTGGTCGCCGGCGGCGGCATGCAAAAACACAAGAGGAGCTCCTCTCTTGGGGCTCGGGTGCGGGGAATCCTGGGAGGAGGCTGCGAGGACGGGCGCACTCGGGCGCTCGCTCGATCTCCTCGGACGTAGAGGTGGCCGGGAGATGTGGAGAGGGGAGGGAGGCACGAGGTCGGCGGTGGTGGGTAAGGAGGACGACGAGGTCGGCGGTGGGTGGGAGAGGACTGGATCGGGAGGGGGCGGGTACGGGGAGGAGGGGGCGGCGGCGACGGGGACATTGGGAGCAGGGAGGAGGGGTGCGATGGGGGATCTAATCTAGGGTTTGGGCTGCGGGGGGAGGGGTATCTCCTTTTTTTCTGTAGATAGATGGATGGACGGATGTGGAGATATGTATGGATGGATGGCTGGATGGGCGCCATGTCATCGATCCGTGGGAAGAGTTTTGATTGGTTCAGAAAATCAGTGATCTAAAATAGTTTTCAAGTACTAAAAATAGAGTGATTTTGTGAAGTAGCTATCAAAACTATTTTGCAAAAAGGCATCACACAAAATTTCACTCAAGTTAGACCACATTTTATGGATGAGCACCATTTTCTATGTATTTCTGATTTTCTATCTATTTTTAATCATTTTTTGAGTGCCCGAAATGAGGTTTTTTCGTGAAGGACCTACCATATATTTGTTGCAAAATTGTACCAAATCAATTTTCTAAAATACTAGGACATATTTAACTCACAATTGACCAAATGGTTGGGTGTAAAAAGTTTTGATCCACCTCTCGTGAAAAAGACAAATTCCCACCGATTCAGCTGGAAGCGTGTCAAATTTGAACTGTAGCTACCTCGTAGTTTGCTCTTTATTTTTTCCAAAAATCATTTTTGGGTTCATAAGTATCTATTTAATCAGAGAAATACCAAAAAAATTCCAAGATTCAACCGCTAGCTAGGAACGGTCAAGTCCGCCGTTTTGACCGCATTTTGAAATGGGCATAAAAAATTCAAAAAAATTCAAAAAATTGGAAAACCTTCGCATTGTGTCATCATATGTGACCAAGTTTCCAGGAAAAATAACAAACTTGTAATACGGCAATTATTTTAAAAAAGTGTTCTCAGAAACGAGCTATCAAGCGTGAAGATGCATGGCTTTCAAGCCAAATGATCAATCTTATGGCCACATTCATGGCATAGTTTGTTCAAATGATCTCATATTGTGCACAAGGGTGCATATTGGAATGGCAAACAATGTTGCCTAAGGATTTTTTCATTTTCTTTGGACGAAAAAACCATTTTTCATTTTCCGAGTGCCCGAAAGGAGGTTTTTCTGTGAAGGAACTACCAAATAATTGTTGCAAAATTGGACCAAATCATTTTTCTAAAATACTAGGACATATTTAATTCACAATTGACCAAATGGTTGGGTGTAAAAAGTTTTGATCCACCTCTCGTGAAAAAGACAAATTTCATGGATTCGGTTGGAAGCGGGTCAAATTTGAACTGCAGCTGCCTCATAGTTTGCTATTTATTTTTTCCAAAAATCATTTCTAGGTACATAAGTACCTATTTAATCATAGAAACACCAAAAAAATTCCAAGATTCAACAACTAGCTAGGAACGGTCATTCCCGCCGTTTTGACCGCATTTTGAAACGGGTATAAAAAATTCAAAAAAAATCAAAAAATGGGAAACCTTCGCATTGTGTCATTATATGTGGCCAAGTTCCCATGAAAAATAACAAACTTGTAATACGGCAATTATTTTAAAAAAGTGTTCTCAGAAACGAGTTATCATGTGTAGAGATCAATGGCTTTCAAGCCAAATGATCAATCTTATGGCCACATTCATGGCATAGTTTGTTCAAATGATCTCATATTGTTCACAAGGGTGTATATTGGAATGGCAAACAATGTTGCCTAAGGAAGTTTTCATTTTCGTTGGACGAAAAAACCATTTTCCATTTTTTGAGTGTCCGAAAGGAGGTTTTTTTGTGAAGGAACTACCAAATAATTGTTGCAAAATTGGACCGAATCATTTTTATAAAATACTAGGCCATATTTAATGCACAATTGACAAAATGGTTGGGTGTAAATTTTTTTGATCCACCTCTCGTGAAAAAGACAAATTTCCATGGATTCGGTTGGAAGCGGGTCAAATTTGAACTGCAACTGCCTCATAGTTTGCTATTTATTTTTTCCAAAAATCATTTCTAGGTACATAAGGACCTATTTAATCATAAATACATGGTTTGGTGGCGATATGTCGAGGTTTGGGCGGTGGCCGATGGCCTCAACTCTAGAGCACGTAAACTTCGCATGCCGTCAGCGTGGTCACCGCGTGACCATAATGTTGCCATGTGTTCTGGGCAGCTTAGGCATGTCTAGTAGGTTGGGCACTCCCCAGGTTGGTGCTAGGAAGAAAATTACAACATAAGATTCTCACGAGAAGACCGATCGATGCTCAAACATGAATTAGCAGCCAAGTGTTTGATTAGCGATGGGAAATGCACATGGCCAATGGGCGTGAGTTTTGGTGAGGATGATCATCTACTAAGGAGAATGTGTTCACAAATTTTAGCTCAAAAGGAGGATCCTAGGTGGTACTTGCTTTGCAAAGTACCACGCTGGACAAAAATATGAATGTTGAAGCTGGGCTCAAAATAATGAATGGATTGAGCTGAAATTTTGTGAAGGATGGTTATTTGGGCATAGGAAAGCATTGTAGAAAATTGATACCATTTGGACATGCCAAAGTAGTACTTCCTTCACAATGCTCTTCTATGGACAGAAACTTGGGAAAACTAGTGAGAGAGATTGGATGAATGAAATGAGCTCAAAATTGGTGTAGGTAAGTTACTTAGGTATGGTCATGCGCTGGTCAATTTTCAGATCATTTGGGTAAACCTAGCTAGTACTTACTTTACAAAGCTTCTCTCGAGGTAGAAACTTTGGAAATTTCCCGAGAAAGATTTACTACGAAAATTGAGCTGAATATTATCATGTGGCAATTATTTGGGTATGGAAGAGTGCCCGAAAAGTTTGAGGGTAATAGGAGGGGTCTATATAACACTTGCTTTGCAACGTGCCAATTTAGCCATAAAATATAAATTGAACACAGGCTCACATAGATGATTTGACTGAGCTGCAATTTGGAGGAGGGTGATAATTTGGGCATATGAAGAATCTGTATAAATTTCATGTCATTTAGAGATATAAAAAGGTACTTCCTTCACAATGCTTCTAGGTGGACAAAAACTTTGGAAATTTGCCGAGGAAGATTTGCTAGGCAAATGGAGCTGAATTTTGTCATGCGGTAATGATTTGGATAGGAAAGAGTGCCCAAAAATTCGTAGGGCAATCAAGAATATATAAATAGCACTTCCTTCATAAAGTGTTGTTGTGAACATAATAGAAAAATGAATATTGTTGAATTAGTTTTGAACTAGGCAAGGAAGGATTTTTACATATTTGATGAAGATATGACCCAAAGAATTTATGAGATTTTTTTGGGAATTTTGGGAATGATAGAAATATAGGTTGCTTCACAACCTAGGGCAAAAACTGCCACATAGACATGACACATAGGCAAAACCCGATGAGATGGCGCCTAGTCATCACAACCCACCACAATCTACAAGGATATGACCATCTATATTGGTCGTTAACAACTAGAAATAAAATGACGGACTAGCTGTTAGCTTTATGACCATTTCATGTAAGGAAATTATGACCTTTCTGACCAAAATGGTCGCAATGGTTTAGGGTTTGGAGCCCCTCGAACAGATTTTGAGCCATTGGTCTCAAATGGTCATAAATCTATGACCAATTCTTCCAGGGTCACTGACAGAAGGTCACAAGTTGACATATTTCTTGTAGTGTTGGTTGAATAGATGAATCTGAGATTGTGTGATGCATATCGTATAATCATGCCCACGGATACTTGAGGTGACATTGGAGTATCTAGGTGACATTAGGGTTTTGGTTGATTTGTGTCTTAAGGTGTTATTCTAGTACGAACTCTATGATAGATCAAACGGAAAGAATAGCTTCATGTTATTTTACTACGGACTCTAGAATAGATCGATCAAAAAGGATAACTTTGAGGTGGTTTCGTACCCTACAATAATCTCTTCGTTTGTTCTCCGCTATTAGTGACTTTGGAGTGACTCTTTATTGCATGTTGAGGGATAGTTATATGATCCAATTATGTTATTATTGTTGAGAGAACTTGCACTAGTGAAAGTATGAACCTTAGGCCTTATTTCCTAGCATTGCAATACCGTTTACGCTCACTTTTACCACTTGTTACCTTGCTGTTTTTATATTTTCAGATTACAAATACTTATATCTATCATCCATATTGCACTTGTATCACCATCTCTTCGCTGAACTAGTGTACCTATACAATTTACCATTGTATTGGGTGTGTTGGGGACGCAAGAGACTCTTTGTTATTTGGTTGCAGGGGTGTTTGAGAGAGACCATCTTCATCCTACGCCTCCCACGGATTGATAAACCTTAGGTCATCCACTTGAGGGAAATTTGCTACTGTCCTACAAACCTCTTCACTTGGAGGCCCAACAACGTCTACAAGAATAAGGTTGTGTAGTAGACATCAAGCTCTTTTCTGGCGCCATTGCCGGGGAGATGAGTGCTTGAAGGTATATCTTTAGATCTTGCAATCGAATCTTTTTGTTTCTTGTTTTATCACTAGTTTAGTCTATAAAAGAAAACTACAAAAAAATGGAATTGAGTTTGCCTCATACGCTTCATCTTTTTAATATCTTTCGTGAGAAGTTTTATGAGATGAGCTACTATTATGACATATAATGATGCTAGAAAAGGTGATTGAAATTATCATTGATCAAACGTGTGCACCTGCTAGCATTCACACTTCATAAATTATTTCTTTTATCATTTACCTACTCGACGACAAGCAGGAATTAGTGCTCTCTTGGCAGGTTGCTTTTGCTTTTGACCTGGCTTGGTGGTGGCAGCAGCACCATACTCTTTCCTCAACACTTTCTTCTTGGAGGTCACTTCCTCCTCAATCACAAAATCTTCATCCTCACTATCAGAATTTCTTTTCTTTCTTTGCCTGGTAGCTGCCTTTGGCAAATTGCTGGGAGTGCTCCTACTCCACTCATCATAGCTATCAGAGGGACTAGTGCCCTCACTGAGGTTAACTTGCTCTTCAGACTTGTTCTGGCTGTCATTGGCTTGCTGGAACTGACCCTGTGAATAGATGGGTGTAGGTAGAGTGGATGAGCATCACAAAATACAGTTGTTTTTTGCAAAAGATGAGACAAAAACTTAACTTTAGTTTCCTGCAGAAAGCATTTCGGAGCTATCGATTTGACAATCTCGGTGACACCGAAGCATTAACTGAGTCTAAACATGCATTTTCAGTCAGACCGAGACGTAGTTCGGTGACTCTGAGATGCTAGGGTTTCACTGAGAAAGTGATTTCGGTCTCACCGATTAGTACACTTTGGTCAGACTGAGTTGTGCTCAATGCAATGGCCAGGGCCAATCGGTGTGACTGAAATCTTCAGATCGGTCGGTCCGAGATGGGTTCGCGGAAACCTAACCCTAAGGTTTTGCATCAAATCTATTCTAGAGGAATATTTGTGTGGATAAGAAGCTTTCAATCGTGGCAAGAATACTGGCATTTGCTTTGTGCATTGAATCGAAGATCAAGATAGCACAAAGTGGTCAAATCCGTACCCTAACTTGGTGATGGTTCGCTACGGCGGCAACGGCAGCGGAGAAATCCGTTGACGGCGGCGGAGGTACCTTGGCGAAGACGGAGACAATCCGAAGACCAAGGGGCGGCAATGCTGGGGCGCGAGATCGTGCAGTTTGAAGAAATTTTCAACCGTAGTACGCGAGATATATATAACCAGGCGCTGTCGGTGGCACCAAATGGATCTAATTGGTGGCACCGAGATGTGAAACTGTACACAGTTACAACAACTCGATAAGACCGGGTGGATCTAATCGATAGCTCCGAGATAGAAAACCTAGATCAGTCTATTGCATTTGGTGAGACCGAGTTGGAATGGTTGGTCAGGCCGAAATGCATTAGAAGGTTTTGGAATTCAGCCCTTTGACGGATCGGTGGCTCCGAGTGCTCCTCACTCGGAGGGTCTGAAAAAGACTTGTTCAAATTTTGTGATGTAGTGTGAATAGAGTTTGAGACAAGAAGACCATAGATAGCTAGAGAAGGTTCTTAGGCATTCTTGTCCATCCATTTGGCAAATAAAGACCAAACAATCAAAAAAACAAATGGATGTCCTCGAATGGAGAAAATTATGCAACCAACATGCTCACACAATAAGATAGGAAATGAAACATGTGACAAAGCATGCACAAACACTCTAGCATCTATCAAGCAATTGGCGATGACTAGGTCATCTATATATGAGTATATTGACTTAGGAGTCAAATGAGAACATTTGATCATAGGTCATACTCATCGTTTAAGCACAAGTGGGGTTACCAATTTTACATAAAGCATTGTTTTGTTCACACCATTAGAGTTGCTTTAGCTCAATTTTTAGAGCAAAGCTCCCCCTAGATGTGATATCCCCTCTAAGAGGGATGAACTAACCTTGGGTTTTGTCGATGATGACTTCATGTAGACATTGAAGATGTGGATGTTCAATGTTGATGTAGATCATTTGGAGCAATCCATTGGAGTGTGTTGCACTTTCAATACCTACATGGGTTAGTCCCACAAGGAACATGCAAGAATATCCATAGACATAGAGTGAAACACAAATATGATGATGTCCATGAAAGCATTGGGTTACCTTGTCCCTTGTCTTACCAATAAGAGGGTTTGTGACTCCTTGAACTAGTGTAAGATATGAAAGTTGATTGCACATGCCCTTGACAAAATGAATATGAGTGAACTTGGTGGGACCGAGATCCGTATCGGTGTGACTGAATTGTTAGGGTTTCTGGCAGTGGCTATGTCATATGAATTCGGTGGCTCTGGGTAGGATGTTTCGGTCCGGCCGAGTTTGACTTTGAGTTTTGGACATAGTTGGAATGGGAAAGTGGTTGAGGGCTTTGGAGCAATATCACTAAGCACTTTGAGCAAGTATATCATTAAGCAACACCTTATCCCCTTTTAATAGTATTGGCTTTCCTATGGACTCAATGTGATCTTGGATCACTAAAAGTAAAATGAAGAGTTTTGAGCTTTTGCCAATATGTGTCCTTAGCATTTTGAGGGGTCCACATTCCTAGTCCATGCCATGCCATTCATTGAACTTTCTGAAATATTAACTTGAATTGATATTAGTTCAATGAGTTATATGTTGTTATGAATTACCAAAACCACCCGATGATTAGTTGCATTTTCAATGGCAAAAATCAGGCTTTATTAGTCACAAAAAATTGGGCATTTGTTAGTCATAGCTTAAACTGGGCTTTATTTGTTTGTTTTTTCATAGCAAAAGGCCTGTAGGCCCTGGGAGAGGTCGTTCGTACTGGGGCACTTCTCGTCCCGAACGAGTTCGTTCGTTCAATGCCCCACCCCAACCGCCCGGTAGCAAAGGAATCGTTCGATCTGGGGAGCTCCCAGACCGAACGCCAGGGCGTTATCAGGGTCCTTTTTTCTGCCCAGTTTTGTACTTCACACTTTATCGCGGAATTGGATATTTGATTTTAAAAATGCATAGATATAAATACTGTATTTTAGCTTTGAAATACTTAAGAACTTTTACAAAAATATATATTATGTAGAAGTATACATGTCAGAATTAAATACAACGTGATTTGCACCAACACAAGTTGCATTGCAGAGAGGCTCTCTTGTTCGGATAAGAAAAGGTTGGCGAATCTAACGGTTACATCAATTTTGATTTTCAACCTTGTGGGGTAGAAAATGGTTACTAATGCTTGCTAGTGGAGTTTGTCCGTACATAAGATATGATACTTGACTTATAAAAACAGTGCCCACACATTTCATTAATCATAGAGATTACAACATGCAAACGAGACGTCAAAAACAACAATATCATGAAGCTTGGCACAAAGGACTACAATAAAGGACAAATTACAATTGACTCCATATCACGTGTGACTCACAGGATTATCTCCTGTCGGTTACCACCGCAAGTATAGCACCATCGGAGAACAGAGGGACAAGACATCAAACCTAGAACTGGAGGAGCACTATCATAGACCGTGCTACTTTTCGAGCAAATGAAACGACCCACCGTAGTTTACAACATCGAGTCTATGTGGCATGTCGGTTGTGGGTCATCCTAGTGTCCGCCAGTTACCGGCACCCCTATCTTCGTCGAGGAAGAAGAGCATGGCCGCCAACCTTCAATAGCAAAGCTTGCTTCAAGACAACAAAGCCTTCCGCAGGAGCCGGTCACCATATCGTAAGCCCCCTATCCGAAAATGACTGTACGATTGAGCCGACTGCCTCGAGCCACAAGCTGGAGGGGGGACTGTCGAAATCGCTGTGAAATGCCCCCAACCTGACGCACCGTCCAGTTGGGTTGGGTTCCCGTGTGCCCCGAGCCATCCGACGTTCAGAGCATCACACGCGTACACCTAGCGAGTCACAAACATGAAACAACGCAAACACAAAACACACACCGTGACGAAGGTGCTCGCTCGCTGGCTGCCTGGCTGGCTAGTAGAAGAGCGAGTTGTAGGTGGAGAGCGTGGCGGCGATGGACGCGGCGCAGATGAGCAGCGACGGCAGCAGCGTGGCGTTCAGCAGCGCCCCCTGCCCCAGGTACCCGGCCAGCGTGATGGTCCCGTCGGCGGCCACCCGAGCCAGCGTGCCGGCCTCGGTCGACAGCAGCCCGCCGTTCCACGTCCCGCGGGACAGCCGCGCCGGCATCACCTGCGACAGCAGCGACAGGTTCACCCCCTCCAGCACCTCCGCCGCCACGAACGTCAGCAGCGCCGAGCACACGTACTGCGCCGCCGTGTACGCCGTCCCCGGCACGTGGAAGCTCAGCGCCACGCCCGCCAGCAGCACCGCCTCCGACGCCACCAGGATCTGCCGGTCCTCGAACATGTTGCTGATGTAGGTGCCCACCACGGCGTTGATGGGGAGCACCGTCAGCCCCAGCGCCGCCAGGAACACCGCCACCGAGCTCGTGTTCCACCCGAAGTAGTAGCTCGTCACCACGCTCGACTCCGACAGCAGGATCTCCATGGAGAACTTGAGCATGAAGTAGATCAGCAGCTGCACCTTCACCGACGGCGTCAGCAGCCTGTACGCCTCGGCGATCGACGGCGCTGCCGCCGGAGCCGGCGTCTCCTCCTCCTGGTCGCTCTCGCCCTCAGCGTCCTGCTTCAGCAGGTATTCACCCGCAAGCCCTTGCTTCCGGTATCCTCCTAATCTTGAGGAGCCGCCGGAGGAACCCTGACGGTGACCTTCATCGTCGGCGTCGCCGAGTGCCGGCTCTTTGAACGAGATCCACAGCCAAACCAGGTACGCGAGCCAGCCAAACGCCATGACCCAGCCAGGCAAGGTGTCCTGGTTGATGGTGACGCCGAACACCTTGTAGTTGACCTGGAGCAGGCCGGCGATCGCCGGGCCGCAGGCCATGCCGAGGGCGCTGGCGCTGACGAACGCCGCGGACGCCTGCATCCGGATCCTCTGAGGAACGCAGTCGCTGATGTACCTCCGGTTGACGGCCCTCGCCGACCCCATCCCGCACAGCACGCGGCCGGCGAGGAGGATGGCGAGGGAGTCGAAGTCGTAGGCGAGGGCGTACATGACGTTGCCGAGGAGGAGCACGACGCTGCTGAAGAGCAGCGGGCGGAAGTAGGAGCGGTTGGACCAGGCGCTGAAGTAGACCGAGGAGAAGAGCTGCGCCACGGCCATGGAGCCGATGATGACGCCGCAGACCGTGGCGGCGGCGCCGAGGCTGGTGGCGTAGTCGTCGGCCGTGGGGACGACGATGTACGTGTTCACCATGTAGAGGAAGGTGTTGGCCAGGTTGAGCACCAGGGAGATGAAGTGGTACTTGTCCTCCGACACCTGCTGCTCCTCCGGCGAGTCGGGGATGCTCCCCTGCCTGATCAGCGCGTGCTGCCCCAGGAACCGCAGGAAGTTGGTCGAGTTCGTCAGCTTGTCCGCCGTCGCCTTGATCATGTCGATTATGGGGTCCTTCAGGTGCCACCACATACAATATTTTATCATTGTTAGCCACATATAAGAACAACACGATCACACTGAAAAAGAAAAAACACAAGACTGAAGAACCTTTGGAATGGCCAGTGGGTTCTGGTCATAGATATTCAGATAACTTCCTTCGCGCTCCTCGAGGTCGCCGAGGTTGCGCGACAATGCCCCCACAACAGCTCCAATACCCTACATACAGTTCAAGGCTCTAAAATTCAATTGCTCAAATGAAAATAGCATCGAGTTTCAAATTCAGATTTTTGAAATTTGACAGTAGCACACTGAAAAGTGTTGGCCAATTAACTCACCACATGCTTGAAAACCTGCTGGAGCTGTGAGTAGGGGTGATTCGACCTGCTCCTGACATAATAATCCGTGAACTTGTACCCGAGACGCTCATCGAACTTCTTCAGGATCTTCCGGACCGCGTTGGCGTTGAGATCGACGAATTTCAGAAGCCTCACAAGATCATGGCCAACTGCCCTGTAGTCCTCTCTCAGTTCAGTTATCTCCTGGAGCAGTGGAATGTCTTCAAGAACCGCCCTTCGCTTCCCTAGTTCCTCAAGCCGTGCCGCGATCAGCCCTTGCTGTTCTATCATGAACAACACTATCTTCTCAATCTGAAACAAAAGGGAATAACATGAGATATCTTAAAGTGAGAGACTCATGGCGCGTGAAGCCGATTGGACTATCGAGAAGTTGGAACCTCA
Organism: Aegilops speltoides; assembly: GCA_021437245.1. NCBI lineage: Eukaryota > Viridiplantae > Streptophyta > Magnoliopsida > Poales > Poaceae > Aegilops > Aegilops speltoides. The sequence continues at coordinate 376,303,676 of CM038145.1, forward strand.
TCGTCGAGCAACTTTGAGAAATCTTTGAGAACGCGTCTTCGGTCGTGATTGCCTTCCTTTGTCTGCTCCGTGTACACCTTCACTCTTGCCTTCAGCAATTTGTAGTTGAAGTAGTACCTGAAAGAAACAAGCAGACATGTGATGTTTCATCAGGACTGAAAAAACAGAGTAGAACAACAGAGGAGGCAATCCTAGTTGATCAGGAAATGAGGAAATTCCACACATACTCCTCCCATCCTGGGACCTGGTCTGTCGTTAGTTTCTTGGAGAAATTCACCATTTTTCTTCAGTGTAAGAGGACCTATAGGAAAAGCAAACGGGGCGGTGCGACGATACAGTTTTCCGTCAGAAAAAAAGGAAGATTCAGATAAGAACAAAAGAATTTTAGCAACGAGGTGAACCATACCAGGATGCAACAAGAAGCTGATGATTAGTTCTTGGGCTCCTCCCTGGCAGATTCTTGGTAGTAAGATGGATGGGTGGTGTGCTACTACTGTGTGTTCAGTATATATAGCTTTCCATCAGGGAATGATTCTTGCACGTTGGATGAACTGATTATTAATCAGTGCTGAATAAATGCATGCTAAAACAAGATGGAGATCAAGTCTGATACGCACAGCCGGGCAGCAGATAATTATATACATGTATTTTCACTATCATATCCATTAACTTCTCCATGGATTAAACCATACTAGTGTCAGGTCCAGCTAATGATCGCCGTGTCTGACTTTTGTGATATTGTATCATACTATTTGTGCTCATCCTATTGAGAAATAGCCATCAAGTAACCGACCAGCAACAGGTTACACACCTGCAAAGAATATAGATTAAATACACCTTCCATTAGTGTTCTTTTTGCTTCATACATAATGTTGAGGACTACTACATCTACATGGCGCCTATCCACCACATGCATCTATAATTTGGTGGAGTTGACAACAGAGCCATTTTTTTCTCTTTTTTTTCTGAGAAACTTAGAAATGTTTCTTTCAGAGACCATTGGGGTTGACGATCCATAATGTAGTGCTTCGGGGTACGAAAACAAACAAAAGTCAGCCACTTCTTTTTTGCAAGGGTGGAGAGAAAATGTCATCTTACACTGAAAAAGGTGGTAGAGTCAGGTGCACCTGTCAAAACAATAAAAAGAGGTACAGTCAGGCACAAGCTCTTACCTTTCCACGGAAGGATTTTTTTTGAATGAAAAGGGGTTTTTCCCCTACCCCATTTTATTGATGAAGCAGAAAAGAAAACAACAGAGTTCTTTGCCAGGCCATAAGCGGACCTGCCAGCATCGCAACCTCAGGCGACCAAACAGACAGTCTCAGAAGAAAATGGACTTCAAGTTCCTACCAACTACAAACAGTCTAAAAGAGCTTAGTATAATTCATCATGTCTCAACAAACACACCACCGATTACATCGAATCGATCTCGATCATGTGAGAAGCTCACGGGAACTTTGTATTGAAGACCAAAAAAGAGAGAAAGTCATCTAGCTACTAGCCTACTACTATGGACACTAAGGTTCTGATGGAACTACTCACACATCATCATGGATGCATCAAGGTTGATGAAAAAGACTCTGGCACTGGCTTCCCCCTCCGGCAGAGCTTCGAACAGGCCTTCAGATTGGATCTTCGCGAAACAGGAACATGTGGCGACGATAAAATCCTTTTAAAAATAAGACGGATGGTTTAAGTCTTTAGAGGGATATACAAAGGTGGAATCAAGCAAAAACGGTTGATGTGGGCCCTACACACTCGGATGGCGCGCCACCTAGCCGTGTGGCCCTCTGGAAGCTTTTATGGTCTCTTCTGATCCAGAAAAAAAAGTTAAAAATTGGCATCTTGTTTTGACATCCGTAGATTTTCTGCGAAATTAAAACAAGTACTCCCTCCATCCCAAAATAAGTGGACAAAGATAGACTTTGTAGTGCTTGTCAAGCAGGAAAACAAGTAGGTGGAAATCATCCCATGAAGAATATCATGACCACAAGAAGACCACTTGAGCTTCTCCATATGGACATCTTCGGTCCCAATGCTTACAAAAGCCTTGGTGGTAACACCTTTGGTCTAGTCATAGTTGATGATTATTCCAGATTTACGTGGGTATTTTTCCTTGATGACAAATCGCAGGTTCAAAGAATCTTCAAGACCTTTGCCAAAAAGGCCCAAAATCAATTTGAGGCGAAGATCAAGAAGATTCGGAGTGACAATGGAACGGAGTTCAAGAACGCCAATGTAGAACCCTTTCGTGACGAAGAAGGGATTCTACATGAGTTCTCAGCTACGTACACTCCTCAACAAAATGGTGTTGTTGAGAGGAAGAACCAAACATTCATTGAGATGGAGAGAACGATGCTTGATGAGTACAAGACACCGAAACATTTTTGGGCGGAAGCGGTTGAGACGGCGTGTCATGCTATAAACAGGCTTTACCTCCATAAGCTCCTTGGCAAGACATCGTACGAGCTTCTCACCGGTAACAAACCCCAAGTGGGATACTTCCGTGTCTTTGGCTCAAAATGTTATATCCTTGATAAGCATCATCGCTCAAAATTTGCTCCTAAATCTCATGAAGGCTTTTTTACTTGGTTATGGATCAAACTCTCACACCTACCGTGTCTACAACAATTCCACCCGAAAGGTTGAAGAGACGGTAGACGTGAAGTTTGATGAATCTAATGGTTCGCAAGTAGAGCAAATGCCACTTGATGTAGGAGACAAGGACCCATCGGAAGCAATCCAAGATTTGTCAATTGGAAAGATTTGTCTCGTGGAAGTGAAGGAGAGTACCTCATCTACATATGTGGAGCCCCCTACCTCACGGCTAGATGAACCTCAAGGCAAGATCGAGGCGTCTACAAGTGGAACTCATCAAGATGAGGAAGTGCAACAAGAAGATCCACCACAGCCTCCGTCACCACCACCTCAAGATAACCCCAACAATCAAGAAGAGGAAGAAGATGACGATGAAGATGACGAGGAAGCTCAACCTCAACCTACACAAAATCTACCTCGAGTCGGAGCAAGAGTCAAGAAGAATCATCCCGTTGAACAAATCATGAACGACATCAACTCTGGGAGAATTACTCGCTCTAAAACTCGTTTAGCTAACTTTTGTGAGCATTACTCATTCATCTCTAGTATTGAACCTATGAAGGTTGAAGAAGCACTTGAAGACCCGGATTGGGTGAACGCCATGCATGAAGAGCTACACAACTTTGAGAGGAACAAAGTGTGGACCTTGGTAGAGAAGCCCAAAGGTGATCAAAACATCATTGGAACCAAATGGGTGTTTCGGAACAAGCAAGATGAAGATGGACAAGTAGTTCACAACAAGGCACGTCCTGTAGCACAAGGATACACACAAATCGAAGGTATGGACTATGGTGAGACCTATGGCCCCGTTGCTAGACTTGAGTCCATTCGCATTCTTCTTGCTTATGCCAATCACCATGATATTACTCTCTATCAAATGGACATCAAAAGTGCTTTTCTAAACGGTGAAATTGAGGAGGAAGTTTTTGTGAAACAACCCCCCAGATTTGTGAATCCCAAGAAGCCTAATCATGTTTACAAGCTTCATAAAGCTTGTTATGGCCTTAAACAAGCTCCTAGAGCTTGGTACAAATGCTTGACTAGCTTTCTCTTGAAAAGGGTTTTCAAATTGGAAAAATAGACTCAACACTTTTCACGAAAAGGGTTAATGGTGAACTATTTGTGTGCCAAATTTATGTTGATGATATTATATTTGGTTCAACTAACCCTCATTTTAGTGAGAAGTTTGGAAAGCTTATGTCGGAGAAGTATGAGATGTCCATGATGTGTGAACTCAAATTCTTCCTTGGGTTGCAAATCAAGCAATCTAAGGAGGGTACTTTTGTCTCACAAACGAAGTACACCAAGGATCTCTTCAAGAAGTTCAACATGCAAGAAAGCAAAGGTATGAATACCCCCATGCCTACTAGTGGACATAATGACTTGACAAAGGATGGAGAACTGGTTGATCAAAAGGTTTACCGATCTATGGTTGGTTCCCTATTATATCTTTGTGCTTCCCGCCCTGACATTATGTTGAGTGTGTGCATGTGCGCATGATATCAAGCGGCTCCTAAAGAATGTCATCTTAAGGCCGTTAAGAGGATTGTGAGATACTTGATACATACAACAAATTTTGGCATTTGGTATCCTAAGAGGGCCTCTTTTGACCTTGTTGGCTATTCCAACTCAGACTATGCCGGTGACAAGGTTGATAGAAAGTCCACTTTGGGTACTTGTCAATTTCTTGGACGATCTCTTGTGTCTTGATCTTCCAAGAAACAAAACTCGGTATCATTATCCATCGCCGAAGCGGAATATATTGTTGTGGGTTCATGTCGTGCTCAATTGCTTTGGATGACACAAACTCTTAAAGATTGTGGAATACATGTGAGACGTGTTCCCTTGCTTTGTGACAATGAGAGTGCCATTAAGATTGGACACAACCCCGTGCAACATTCTCGAATAAAGCATATTGAAGTTCGTCACCATTTCATTCGTGATCATATTGCCAAGGGTGACATCAATCTTAAGCATGTTCGTACCGACAAGCAATTAGCCGATATCTTCACAAAATCTCTTGATGAGCAGGTGTTTTGTCGTTTGAGGAGTGAGTTGAACATCATTGATGCTTCAAACTTGTAGTGAGAACTCCATTGATGCATGCAAGGCATGAGCCTTCTTGACTAATCCTTGATATTTCTCTTATGATGGTGATCATATGTCTCGGATACATTTGTCCCTTGTACATCTAACTCCTTGTAGGTACTGGAAGAGCCACATTCCACAAGATTGCAACTAACTCAAATCTTGAGTGATCTTGTCATTGGCCAAGTATCTAGTCCTTTGGGATGTTGAGTTCAAGGAACAACTTCTTCACATATATCCTTTTGACAATATATACAACTGGTATTTCCTTGCTTGGCTAACCCATGAAGGAAGATGAACCACACAAGATGAAGTAATGCTCCAAATTCACATTCCATGAGCATTCACACCAAGTTCAACTACATGAGCAAGTCAACAACAAGCCCAAGGTATGTTCTCACATCTAGGGGAAGCTTTGTTCTAAAACTTGAGCACAAGCAACTCCACAAGATATGATCACATCAAATTCTTAATCGAAAAATGGCAACCCCATTTTGATCTTGAACGATGAGTACAACCTATGGTCAAATGTTCTCATTTGACTCCTAAGTCAATATACTCAAACATAGGTGACTTTGTCGCCGACCTCTATCTAGATGAATTATATTTCCTTTTCTGCTTTTTGTCTGTTGTTTCCATTTGCAGAGTTTTATTTTCAAAGAAAACTTCATCTAGCTATCTTTTTGACTTTCAGTTTCTTTCCTTGTGTATATTTCTTTTGGCTCTAATCAATTCATTGAAAATCATTCCCAAATTCATTGCAAATCTCTGATACGTCTCCAATGTATCTATAATTTATGAAGTATACATGCCATTATATTATCATTCTTGAATGTTTTACATCATTTTATAGCAACTTTATATCATTTTTTGTGACTAACCTATTGACCTAGTGCCCAGTGCCAGTTGCTGTTTTTTTCTTGTTTTTTACATCGCAGGAAATCAATATCAAATGGAGTCCAAACACCACGTAACTTTTTGGAGATTTTTCTTGACCAGAAGGAACCAATGGGCCTGAGATGCACCTAGGGGGTGCCCCGAGGGGGGCATGATAACCCATAACTATAGGGGATCGCAATAGTTTTCGAGGGTAGAGTATTCAACCCAAATTTATTGATTCGACACAAGGGGACTCAAAGAATATTCTCAAGTATTAGCAGTTGAGTTGTCAATTCAACCACACCTGGATAACTTAGTATCTGTAGCAAAGTATTTAGTAGCAAAGTAGTATGGAAGTAATGGTAACAGTGGCAAAAGTAAAAGTAGCAGTTTTGTAGTAATTGTTGAAGGAAATATGCCCTAGAGGCAGTAATAAAGTTATTATTTATTTCCTCATATCATGATAAATGTTTATTATTCATGCTAGAATTGTATTAACCGGAAACATAATACATGTGTGAATACATAGACAAACATAGTGTCACTAGTATGCCTCTACTTGACTAGCTCATTTGATCAATGGACTTGACCCATTCCGTTAGCTTAGCACTTGATCGTTTAGTATGTTGTTATTGCTTTCTTCATGACTTATACATGTTCCTATGACTATGAGATTATGTAACTCCCGCTTACCGGAGGAACACTTTGTGTGCTACCAAATGTCACAACGTAACTGGGTGACTATAAAGGTGCTCTATAGGTGTCTCCGAAGGTACTTGTTGAGTTGACGTATTTCGAGATTAGGATTTGTCACTCCGACTGTCGGAGAGGTATCTCTGGGCCCTCTCGGTAATGCACGTCACTATAAGCCTTGCAAGCAATGTGACTAATGAGTTAGTTGTGGGATGATGCATTACGTAACGAGTAAAGAGATTTGCCGGTAACGAGATTGAACTAGGTATTGAGATACCGATGATCGAATCTCGGGCAAGTAACATACCGATGACAAAGGGAACAACGTATGTTGTTACGTGGTTTGACCGATAAAGATCTTTGTAGAATATGTGGGAATCAATATGAGCATCCAGGTTCTGCTATTGGTTATTGACCGAAAACGTGTCTCGGTCATGTCTACATAGTTCTCGAACCCGTAGGGTCCGAACGATTAAAGTTTGGTGATGATCAATATTATGAGTTTTTGTGTTTTGATGTACCGAAGGTTGTTCGGAGTCCCGGATATGATCATGGACATGACGAGGAGTCTCGAAATGGTCGAGGCGTAAAGACCAATATATTGGATGACTATGTTTGGACACCGGAATGGTTTCAGAAGGTTTCGGACATATCTTTGGAGTACCGGGGGGGGGTTCTGGAACCCCGGGGTTTATTGGGCCTCATGGGCCCTAGTGGAGAAGGGGAGGGGCGGCCAAGGGAGGCCGCGCGCCCCTCCCCCTCTAGTCCGAATTGGACATGGAGGGAGGGCGGCGCCCCCCTTTCCTTCCTCTGTCTCTCTCCCTTTCCCCCTTCTCCTACTCCTATAAGGAAAGGAGGAGTCCTACTCCCGGTGGGAGTAGGACTCCCCCCTTGGCGCGCCCTCCTCCTGGCCGTCCGCCTTCCCCCCTTGCTCCTTTATATACGGGGGCAGGGGGGCACCTCTAGACACACAACTTGATCTGTTGATCTCTCCCAGCCGTGTGCGGTTCCCCCCTCCACCATATTCCACCTCGGTAATATCATAGCGGTGCTTAGGCGAAGCCATATGTCGGTAGCATCATCAACACCATCATCACGCCGTCGTGCTGACGGAACTCTCCCGCAAAGCTCTGCTGGATCGGAGTTCATGGGACTTCATCGAGCTGAACGTGTGCTGAACTCGGAGGTGCCGTATGTTTAGTACTTGGATCGGTCGGATCGTGAATACGTACGACTACATCAACCGCATTGTGCTAACGCTTCCGCTTTCGGTCTACGAGGGTACGTGGACAACACTCTCCCCTCTCGTTGCTATGCATCACCATGATCTTGCGTGTGCGTAGGAATTTTTTTGAAATTACTACGTTTCCCAAAAGTGGCATCCGAGCCAGGTTTATGCGTAGATGTTATATGCATGAGTAGAACACAATTGAGTTGTGGGCGATACAAGTCATACTGCTTACCAGCATGTCATACTTTGGTTCGGCGGTATTGTTGGATGAAGCGGCCCGGACTGACATTACGCGTACGCTTATGCGAGACTAGTTCTACCGACATGCTTTGCTCATAGGTGGCTGGCGGGTGTTAGTTTCTCAAACTTTAGTTGAACCGAGTGTGGCTACGCCCGGTCCTTGAGAAGGTTAAAACAGCACTGACTTGACGAAATATCGTTGTGGTTTTGATGCGTAGGTAAGAACGATTCTTGCTCAGCCCGTAGCAGCCACGTAAAACTTGCAAAAACAAAGTAGAGGATGTCTAACTTGTTTTTGCAGGGCATCTTGTGATGTGATATGGTCAAGACATGATGCTAAATTTTATTGTATGAGATGATCATGTTTTGTAACAGAGTTATCGGCAACTAGCAGGAGCCATATGGTTGTCGCTTTGTTGTATGCACTGCAATCGCCCTGTAATTGTTTTACTTTATCACTAAGCGGTAGCGATAGTCGTAGAAGCAATAGTTGGCGAGACGACAACGATGCTACGATGGTGATCAAGGTGTCGCGCCGGTGATGATGGTGATCATAATGGTGCTTCGGAGATGGGAGATCACAAGCACAAGATGATGATGGCCATATCATATCACTTATATTGATTGCATGTGATGTTTATCCTTTATGCATCTTATTTTGCTTTGACTGACGGTAGCATTATAAGATGATCTCTCACTAAATTTGAAGGTAAAAGTGTTCTCCCTGAGTATGCACCGTTGCCAAAGTTCGTCGTGCCGAGACACCACGTGATGATCGGGTGTGATAAGCTCTACGTTCATCTACAACGGGTGCAAGCCAGTTTTGCACACGCAGAATACTCGGGTTAAACTTGACGAGCCTAGCATATGCAGATATGGCCTCGGAACACTGAGACCGAAAGGTTGAGCGTGAATCATATAGTAGATATGATCAACATAGTGATGTTCACCATTGAAAACTACTCCATTTCACGTGATGATCGGTTATGGTTTAGTTGATTTGGATCACATGATCACTTAGATGATTAGAGAGATATCTATCTAAGTGGGAGTTCTTAAGTAATATGATTAATTGAACTTAAATTTATCATGAACTTAGTACCTGATAGTATTTTGCTTGTCTATGTTGTTGTAGATAGATGGCCTGTGTTGTTGTTCCGTTGAATTTTAATGCGTTCCTTGAGAAAGCAAAGTTGAAAGATGATGGTAGCAATTACGCTGGGTCCGTAACTTGAGGATTATCCTCATTGCTGCACAAAATAATTACGTCCTAGAAGCACTGCTAGGTGCCAGGCCTGCTACAGATGCAACTGACGACGTTAAGAATGTATGGCAGAGCAAAGCTGATGACTACTCGATAGTTCAGTGTGCCATGCTTTACGGCTTAGAACCGGGACTTCAACGACATTTTGAACGTCATGGAGCATATGAGATGTTCCAGGAGTTGAAGTTAATATTTCAAGCAAATGTCCGGATTGAGAGATATGAAGTCTCCAATAAGTTCTATAGCTGCAAGATGGAGGATAATAGTTCTGTCAGTGAACATATACTCAAAATGTCTTGGTATAACAATCACTTGATTCAACTGGGAGTTAATCTTCCTGATGATAGTGTCATTGACAGAATTCTTCAATCACTGCCACCAAGCTAAAAGAGCTTCATGTTGAACTATAATATGCACGGGATGAACAAGACAATTCCCGAGCTCTTCACAATGCTAAAGGCTGCGGAGGTAGAAATCAAGAAGGAGCATGAAGTGTTGATGGTCAACAAGACCACCAATTTCAAGAAAAATGGTAAAGGGAATAAGAAGGGGAACTTCAAAAAGAACAACAAACAAGTTGCTGCTCAAGAGAAGAAACCCAAGTCTGGACCTAAGCACGAGGCCGAGTGCTTCTCTGCAAGCGGACCGTCCTTGAAGCGGAACTGCCACAAGTATTTGGCGGATAAGAAGGATGGCAAGGTGAACAAAGGTATATGTGATATACATGTTATTTATGTGTACCTTACCAGAGCTCGCAGTAGCACCTGGGTATTTGATATTGGTTCTGTTGCTAATATTTGCAACTCGAAACAGGGACTACGGATTAAGCGAAGACTGGCTAAGGACGAGGTGACGATGCGCGTGGGAAATGGTTCCAAAGTCGATGTGATCTCCGTCGGCACGCTACCTCTACATCTAACTTCGGGATTAGTTTTAGACCTGAATAATTGTTATTTGGTGCCAGCGTTGAGCATGAACATTATATCTGGATCTTGTTTAATGCGAGACAGTTATTCATTTAAATCTGAGAATAATGGTTGTTCTATTTATATGAGTAATATCTTTTATGGTCATGCACCCTTGAAGAGTGGTCTATTTTTGTTGAATCTCGATAGTAGTGATACACATATTCATAATGTTGAAGCCAAAAGATGCAGAGTTGATAATGATAATGCAACTTATTTGTGGCACTGCCGTTTGGGTCATACTGGTGTAAAGCGCATGAAGAAACTCCATACTGGTGGACTTTTGGAATCACTTGATTATGAATCACTTGGTACTTGCGAACCATGCCTCATGGGCAAGATGACTAAAATGCTATTCTCCGGAACAATGGAGCGAGCGACAGATTTGTTGGAAATCGTACATACTGATGTATGTGGTCCGATGAATATTGAGTCTCGCGGCGGGTATCGTTATTTTCTCAGCTTCACAGATGATTTGAGCAGATATGGGTATATCTAGTTAATGAAACATAAGTCTGAAACATTTGAAAAGTTCAAAGAATTTCATAGTGAAGTGGAAAATCATCGTAACAAGAAAATAAAGTTTCTGTGATCTGATCATGGAGGAGAATATTTGAGTTATGAGTTTGGTCTACATTTGAAACATTGCAGAATAGTTTCGCAACTCACACCACCCGGAACACCACAACGTAATGGTGTGTCCGAACGTCGTTATCATACTTTACAAGATATGGTACGATCTATGATGTCTCTTACTGATTTAGCGCTATCGTTTTAGGGTTATGCTTTAGAGACGGTTGCATTCATGTTAAATAGGGCACCATCAAAATCCGTTGAGATGACGCCTTATGAACTATGGTTTGGTAAGAAACCAAAGTTGTCGTTTCTTAAAGTTTGGGGCTGCGATGCTTATGTGAAAAAGCTTCAACCTGATAAGCTCGAACCCAAATCGGAGAAATGCTTCTTCATAGGATACCCAAAGGAAACTGTTTGGGTACACCTTCTATCACAGATCCAAAGGCAAGACATTCGTTGCTAAAAATGGATCCTTTCTAGAGAAGGAGTTTCTCTCGAAAGAAGTGAGTGGGAGGAAAGTAGAACTTGATGAGGTAACTGTACCTACTCCCTTATTGGAAAGTAGTTCATCACAAAAACCGGTTCCTGTGACGCCTACACCAATTAGTGAGGAAGCTAATGATATTGATCATGAAACTTCAGATCAAGTTACTACCGAACCTCGTGGAGTCAACGAGTAAGATCCGCACTAGAGTGATGCGGTAATCCTATTCGGAGGTCATGTTACTTGACCATGGCGAACCTACGAACTATGAGGAAGCGATGATGAGCCCAGATTCCGCAAAATGGCTAGAGGCCATGAAATCTGAGATGGGATCCATGTATGAGAACAAAGTATGAACTTTGGTTGACGTGCTCGATGATCGGCAAGCCATCGAGACTAAATGGATCTTCAAGAAGAAGACGGCGATGGTAATATTCTTTGTCTACAAAGCTCGACTTGTTGCGAAAGGTTTTCGACAAGTTCAAGGGGTTGACTACGATGAGACTTTCACCCGTAGCGATGCTTAAGTCTATCCAAATCATGTTAGCAATTGCCGCATTTTATGATTATGAAATTTGGCAAATGGATGTCAAAACTGCATTCCTGAATGGATTTCTGGAAGAAGAGTTGTATATGATGCAACCAGAAGGTTTTGTCGATCTGAAAGGTGCTAACAAAGTGTGAAAGCTCCAGCGATCCATTTATGGACTGGTGCAAGCCTCTCAGAGTTGGAATAAACGCTTTGATAGTGTGATCAAAGCATATGGTTTTATACAGACTTTTAGAGAAGCCTGTATTTAGAAGAAAGTGAGTGGGAGCTCTGTAGCATTTTTGATATTATATGTTGATGACATATTGTTGATTAGAAATGATATAGAATTTCTAGATAGCATAAAAGGATACTAGAATAAAAGTTTTTCAATGAAAGACCTCGGTGAAGCTGCTTATATATTGGGCATCAAGATCTATAGAGATAGATCAAGACGCTTAATTGAACTTTCACAAAGTACATGCCCTGGTAAAGTTTTGAAAAAGTTCAAAATGGATCAAGCAAAGAAAGGGTTCTTGCCTGTAATACAAGGTGTGAAGTTGAGTCAGACTCAATGCCCGACCACTGCAGAAGATAGAGAGAAAATGAAAGATGTTCCCTATGCTTCAGCCATAGGCTCTATCAAGTGTGCAATGCTGTGTACCAGACCTGATGTGTGCCTTGCTATTAGTTTCGCAGGGAGGTACCAAAGTAATCCAGAGTGGATCATTTGGGCGGTTATCAAGAACATCTGAAATACGAAAAGGAGTAAGGATATGTTTCTCGTTTATGGAGGTGACAAAGAGCTAGTCGTAAATGGTTACGTCGATGCAAGCTTTGACACTGATCCGGACGATTCTAAATCGCAAACCGGATACATGTTTATATTGAACGGTGGAGCTGTCAGTTGGTGCAGTTCTAAACAAAGCGTCATGGCGGGATCTACGTGTGAAGCGGAGTACATAGCTTCTTCGGAAGCAGCAAATGAAGGAGTCTGGATGAAGGAGTTCATATCCGATCTAGGTGTCATACCTAGTGCATCGGGTCTAATGAAAATCTTTTGTGACAATACTGGTGCAATTGTCTTGGCAAAGGAATCCAGATTTCACAAGAGAACCAAGCACATCAAGAGACACTTCAATTCCATCCGAGACCAAGTCCAGGTGGGAGACATAGATATTTGCAAGATACATACGGATCTGAATGTTGCAGACCCGTTGACTAAGCCTCTTCCACGAGCAAAACATGATCAGCACCAAGACTCCATGGGTGTTAGAATCATTACTGTGTAATCTAGATTATTGACTCTATTGCAAGTGGGATACTTAAGGAAATATGCCCTAGAGGCAATAATAAAGTTATTATTTATTTCCTCATATCATGAAAAATGTTTATTATTCATGCTAGAATTGTATTAACCGGAAACATAATACATGTCTGAATACATAGACAAACATAGTGTCACTAGTATGCCCCTACTTGACTAGCTCATTGATCAAAGAGGGTTGAGTTTCCTAACCATAGATATGAGTTATCATTTGATCAATGGGATCGCATCATTAGAAGAATGATGTCATTGAATTGACCCATTCCGTTAGCTTAGCACTTTATTGTTTAGTATGTTGCTATTGCTTTCTTCATGACTTATACATGTTCCTTTGACTACGAGATTATGTAACTCCCGCTTACCGGAGGAACACTTTGTGTGCTACCAAACATCACAACGTAACCGGGTGATTATAAAGGTGCTCTACAGGTGTCTCCGAAGGTACTTGTTGAGTTGACGTATTTCGAGATTAGGTTTTGTCACTCCGATTGTCGGAGAGGTATCTTTGGGCCCTCTCGGTAATGCACATCACTATAAGCCTTGCAAGCAATGTGACTAATGAGTTAGTTGCGGGATGATGCATTACGTAATGAGTAAAGAGACTTGCCGGTAACGATATTCAACTAGGTATTGATATATCGACGATCAAATCTCGGGCAAGTAACATACCAATGACAAAGGGAACAACGTATGTTGTTATGCGGTTTGACCGATAAAGATCTTCGTAGAATATGTGGGAACCAATATGAGCATCCAGGTTTCGCTATTGGTTATTGATCGGAAACGTGTCTCGGTCATGTCTACATAGTTCTCGAACCCATAGGGTCCGCACGCTTAAAGTTTGGTGACGATCAGTATTATGAGTTTTTGTGTTTTGATGTACCGAAGGTAGTTCGGAGTCTCGGATATGATCATGGACATGACGAGGAGTCTCAAAATGGTCGAGACGTAAAGACCAATATATTGGATGACTATGTTTGGACACCATAATGGTTTCGGAAGGTTTCGGACATATATGGGAGTACCGGGGGGTTACCGGAACCCCCTGTGGAGTTTATTGGGCCTCATGGGCCCTAGTGGAGAAGAGGTGGGGTGGCCAGGGGCAGGCCGCACACCCCCTCCCCCTCTAGTCCGAATTGGACAAGGAGGGGGGCAGCGGCCCCCTTTCCTTCCTCTCTCTCTCCCTTTCCCCCTTCTCCTACTCCTACAAGGAAAGGAGGAGTCCTACTCCTACAAGGAAAGGAGGAGTCCTACTCCTGGTGGGAGTAGGACTCCGCCCTTGGCGCGCCCTCCTCCTGGCCGGCCGCCTTCCCCCTTGCTCCTTTATATACGGGGGCAGGGGGCATCTCTCGACACACAAGTTGATCTGTTGATCTCTCCCAGCCGTGTGCGGTGCCCCCCCTCCACCATATTCCACCTCATTAATATTGTAGCGGTGCTTAGGCGAAGCCCTGCGTCGGTATAGCGTCATCGACACCGTCATCACGCCGTCGTGCTGACGGAACTCTCCCGCAAAGCTCTACTGGATCGGAGTTCGTGGGACGTCATCGAGCTGAACGTGTGCTGAACTTGGAGGTGCCATACGTTCGGAACTTGGATTGGTCGGATCGTGAAGACGTACGACTACAACAACCGCGTTGTGCTAATGCTTCCGCTTTCGGTCTACAAGGGTACTTGGACAACACTCTCCCCACTCGTTGCTATGCATCACCATGATCTTGCGTGCGTTGGAATTTTTTTGAAATTACTACGTTCCCAAACAATTGTAGCAGTAGCAACGGTAAAGTAAATAAGCAAAGCATAGTATGTGAAAAGCTCGTAGGAATTGGATCAGTGATGGATAATTATGTCGGATGCGATTCCTCATGTAATAGTTATAACATAGGGTGGCACAGAACTAGCTCCGATTCATCAATGTAATGTAGGCATGTATTCCGAATATAGTCATACGTGCTTATGGAAAAGAACTTACATGACATCTTTTGTCCTACCCTCCCGTGGCAGCGGGGTCCTAATGGAAACTAAGGGATATTAAGGCCTCCTTTTAATAGAGTGCCGGACCAAAGCATTAACACATAGTGAATACATGAACTCCTCAAACTACGGTCATCACCGAGAAGTATCCCGGTTAATGTCACTTCAGGGTTGTCGGATCATAACACATAATAGGTCACTATAGACTTGCAAGATAGGATCAAGAACTCACATATATTCATGAAAACATAATAGGTTCAGATCTGAAATCATGGCACTCGGGCCCTAGTGACAAGCATTAAGCATAGCAAAGTCATAGTAACATCAATCTCAGAACATAGTGGATACTAGGGATCAAACCCTAACAAAACTAACTTGATTACATGGTAAATCTCATCCAACCCATCACCATCCAGCAAGCCTATGATGGAATTACTCACGCACCGCGATGAGCATCATGAAATTGGTGATGGCGGATGGTTGATGATGATGACAGTGACGAATCCCCCTCTCCGGAGCCCCGAGCGGACTCTAGATCAGCCCTCTCGAGAGAGATTAGGGCTTGGCGGCGGCTCCGTGATACGTCCATTTTGCATCATGCTTTTACATCAATATTTATTGCATTATGGGCTGTTATTACACATTATATCTCAATACTTATGGCTATTCTCTCTTATTTTACAAGGTTTATCATGAAGAGGGGAATGCTTGGCACTGGAATTCAGGCCGGAAAAAGAAAACATTGAAACCTATTACCTTGCTCCAAAAATCACGAAACTCCACGAAACATGTTTTTGGAATTTATAAGAATTATTGAGCGAAAGAAATACACCAGGGGGCCCACACCCTGTCCAGGAGAGAGGAGGGTGCGCCCCCCTACTGGGCGCCCCCCTATCTCCTGGGCCCCCTGGTGGGCCTCCAGTGTCCATCTTCTGCTATATTAGAGCTTTTACCCTGGAAAAAATCATGGGCAAGCTTACGGGATGAAACTCCGCCGCCACGAGGCGGGATCAATCAAGGGCTCCGGCGGAGCTGCTCTGCCGGGGACACTTCCTTACGGGAGGTGGAAATCATCACCGATGTCATCACCAACTACCCTCTCATCGGGAGAGGGTCAATCTCCATCAACATCTTCACCAGCACCATCTCCTCTTCAAACCCTAGTTCATCTCTTGTATCCAATCTTGTATCAAAACCACAAATTGGTACCTGTGGGTTGCTAGTAGTGTTGATTACTCCTTGTAGTTGATGCTAATTGGTTTACTTGGTGGAAGATCATATGTTCAGATCCTTTATACATATTATTACCCCTCTGATTATGAACATGAATATGCTTTGTGAGTAGTTACGTTTGTTCACGAGGACATGGGTGAAGTCTTGCTATTAGTAGTCATGTGAATTTGGTATTAGATTCGATATTTTGATGAGATGTATATTGTCTTTTCCTCTAGTGGTGTTATGTGAACGTCGACTACATGACACTTCACCATTATTTGGGCCTAGAGGAAGGCATGGGGAAGAAATAAGTAGATGATGGGTTGCTAGAGTGACAGAAGCTTAAACCCTAGTTTATGTGTTGCTTCGTTAGGGGCTGATATGGATCCATATGTTTAATGTTGTGGTTAGGTTTACCTTAATACTTCTTTTGTAGTTGCGGATGCTTGCAATAGGGGTTAATCATAAGTGGGATGCTTGTCCAAGTAAGGGCAGTACCCAAGTGCCGGTCCACCCACATATCAAATTATCAAAGTACCGAACGCGAATCATATGAACGTGAGGAAAACTAGCTTGACGATAATTCCCATGTGTCCTCGAGAGCTCCTTCCTCATTATTAGAAATTGTCCAGGCTTATCCTTTGCTACATAAAGGATTGGGCCACCTCGTTGCACTTTATTTACTTGTTACTCGTTACTATTTATCTTATCACAAAACTTACTATTACCTATTATTTCAGTGCTTGCAGATAAAATCTTACCGAAAACCGCTTATCATTTCCTTCTGCTCCTCGTTGGGTTTGACACTCTTACTTATCAAAAGGACTACGATAGATCCCTTACCCTTGTGGGTCATCAAGACTCTTTTCTGGCGCCATTGCCGGGGAGTGTAGCGCTTTTGGTGAGTGGAACTTGGTAAGGAAACATTTATATAGTGTGCTGAAATTTTCTGTTACTTGTCACTATGGAAACTAATCCTTTGAGGGGCTTGTTCGGGGTATCTTCACCCCAACCAGAAGAGCAAAGAGTTGCTCCTCAACCTACTAAACTTTATGAAAATATTTACTTTGAGATTCCTTCGGGTATGATAGAGAAACTGCTAGCTAATCCATTTGCAGGAGATGGAACATTGCATCCTGATTTACAACTTATCTTTGTGGATGAAGTTTGTGGATTATTTAAGCTTGCAGGTATTCCCGATGATGTTGTCAATGTTGGAAATATGCCCTAGAGGCAATAATAAAAGTATTATTATATTTCCTTGTTCATGATAATTGTCTTTTATTCATGCTATAACTGTATTATCCGGAAATCGTAATACACATGTGAATACATAGACCACAATATGTCCCTAGTGAGCCTCTAGTTGACTAGCTCGTTGTGATCAACATATAGTCATGGTTTCCTGGCTATGGACATTGGATGTCGTTGATAACGGGATCACATCATTAGGAGAATGATGTGATGGACAAGACCCAATCCTAAGCATAGCACAAAGATCGTGTAGTTCGTTTGCTAGAGCTTTTCCAATGTCAAGTATCTCTTCCTTAGACCATGAGATCGTGTAACTCCGGATACCATAGGAGTGCTTTGGGTGTATCAAGCGTCACAACGAATCGGGTGACTATAAAGGTGCACTACGGTATCTCCGAAAGTGTCCGGATGGTTGACACGGATCGAGGCTGGATTTGTCACTCCGTGTAAGCGGAGAGGTATCTCTGGGCCCACTCGGTAGGACATCATCATAATGTGCACAATGTGACCAAGGGGTTGATCACGGGATGATGTGTTACGAGCGAGTAAAGAGACTTGCCGTAACGAGATTGAACAAGGTATCGGTATACCGACGATCGAATCTCGGGCAAGTACAATACCGCTAGACAAAGGGATTTGTATACGGGATCGATTGAGTCCTTGACATCGTGGTTCATCCGATGAGATCATCGTGGAACATGTGGGAGCCAACATGGGTATCCAGATCCGCTGTTGGTTATTGGCGGAGAACGTCTAGGTCATGTCGCATGGTTCCCGAACCCGTAGGGTCTACACACTTAAGGTTCGATGACGCTAGGGTTATAAAGGAAGTTTGTACGTGGTTACCGAATGTTGTTTGGAGTCCCGGATGAGATCCCGGACGTCACGACGAGTTCCGGAATGGTCCGGAGGAAAGATTTATATATGGAAAGTCCTATTTTGGCCACCGGAAAATGTTCAGGATTTTTCGCTATTGTACCGGGAAGGTTCTAGAAGATTCCAGAGTGGGGCCCACCTGCATGGGGGGACCCACATGAACGTGGGTAGTGGGGGCAAGGCCCCACACCCCTGGTCAAGGCGCACCAAGATCCCCCCTTAGAAGGAATAAGATCATATCCGAAGGGATAAGATCAAGATCCCTAAAGGGGGATAACAATCGATGGGGAAGGAAATGATGGGATTTCTTTCCTCCCACCTTGGCCAACGCCCCAATGGACTTGGAGGGCAAGAAACCAGCCCCTCCACCCCTATATATAGTGGGGAGGCGCATGGGAGCTTCACATGAAGTTCTGGCGCAGCCCTCCCCCTCTCCCAAGTACTCCTCCTCTCCCGCGGTGC
The DNA here is from genome assembly GCA_021437245.1 of Aegilops speltoides. Taxonomy (NCBI): domain Eukaryota; kingdom Viridiplantae; phylum Streptophyta; class Magnoliopsida; order Poales; family Poaceae; genus Aegilops; species Aegilops speltoides. Next base: position 376,322,331 of record CM038145.1, read on the forward strand.
TTGGCGAAGCCCTGCAGGATTGCCACGCCACACTCCTCCATCACCACCACGCCGTCGTGCTACTGCTGGACGGAGTCTTCCCCAACCTCTCCCTCTCACCTTGCTGGATCAAGGCATGGGAGACGTCACCGGCTGTCGTGTGTGTTGAGCGGAGGTGCCGTCCGTTCGCACTAGGATCTCCGGTGATTTGGATCACGACAGTACGACTCCTTCAACCCCGTTCTCTTGAACGCTTCGCTTAGCGATCTACAAGGGTATATAGATGCACTCTCCTTCCCTCGTTGCTGGTTTCTCCATAGATAGATCTTGGTGACACGTAGGAAAATTTTGAATTTCGCCACGTTCCCCAACAAAGGGTATCGAGCTAGGTCTATTGCGTAGATTCTTTGCACGAGTAGAACACAAAGTAGTTGTGGGCGTTGATTTTATTCAATATGCTTACCGTTACTAGTCCAATCTTGTTTGACGGTATTGTGGGATGAAGCAGCCGGACCGACCTTACATGTACTCTTCGTGAGACAGGTTCCACCGATTGACATGCACTTGGTGCATAAGGTGGCTAGCGGTGCCGATCTCTCCCACTTTAGTCGGAACGGATTCGATGAAAAGGGTCCTTATGAAGGGTAAATAGCAATTGGCATATCACGTTGTGGTTTTGCGTAGGTAAGAAACGTTCTTGCTAGAAACCCATAGCAGCCACGTAAAACATGCAACAACAATTAGAGGACGTCTAACTTGTTTTTGCAGGGTATGCTATGTGATGTGATATGGCCAAGAAGAATGTGATGAATGATATGTGATGTATGAGATTGATCATGTTCTTGTAATAGGAATCACGACTTGCATGTCGATGAGTATGACAACCGGCAGGAGCCATAGGAGTTGTCTTAATTTATTGTATGACCTGCGTGTCATTGAACAACGCCATGTAATTACTTTTATTGCTAACCGGTAGCCATAGTAGTAGAAGTAATAGTTGGCGAGACAACTTCATGAAGACACAATGATGGAGATCATGATGATGGAGATCATGGTGTCATGCCGGTGACGATGATGATCATGGAGCCCCGAAGATGGTGATCAAAAGGAGCAAAATGATATTGGCCATATCATGTCACTATTTGATTGCATGTGATGTTTATCATGTTTATGCATCTTGTTTACTTAGAACGACGGTAGTAAATAAGATGACCCCTTACAACAATTTCAAGAAGTGTTCTCCCCTAACTGTGCACCGTTGCTACAGTTCGTCCCTTCTAAGCACCACGTGATGATCGGGTGTGATGGATTCTTACGTTCACATACAACGGGTGTAAGACCGATTTACACACGCGAAACACTTAGGGTTAACTTGACGAGCCTAGCATGTACAGACATGGCCTCGGAACACGAAGCCCGAAAGGTCGAGCATGAGTCGTATAGTAGATACGATCAACATGAAGATGTTCACCAATGATGACTAGTCTGTCTCACGTGATGATCGGACACGGCCTAGTTGACTCGGATCATGTAATCACTTAGATGACCAGAGGGATGTCTATCTGAGTGGGAGTTCATAAGATGAACTTAATTATCCTGAACATAGTCAAAAGATCTTTGCAAATTATGTCGTAAGCTCACGCTTTAGTTCCACTGTTTAGATATGTTCCTAGAGAAAATATAGTTGAAAGTTGACAGTAGCGATTATGCGGACAGTAGAAAGCTTATGTCCTTAATGCACCGCCGGTGTCTTTGAACCCCAAACGTCGTTTGTGGATGTTGCGAACATTGGACATACACGTTTTGATAACTACGTGATAGTTCAGATAAATGGTTTAGAGTTGAGGCACCAAAGATGTTTTCGAAACGTCACGGAGAATATGAGATGTTTCGAGGGCTGAAATTGGGATTCCAGGCTCGTGCCCACGTCAAGAGGTATAAGACCTCCGACGATTTTCTTAGCCTGCAAACTAACGGAGAAAAGCTCAATCGTTGAGCTTGTGCTCAGATTGTCTGAGTGCAACAATCACTGGAATCGAGTGGGAGTTGATCTTCCAGATGAGATAGTGATGTTTCTCCAAAGTCATTGCCACCAAGCTGCTAGAGCTTCGTGATGAGCTATAACATATCAAGGATAGATATGATGATCCTTGAGGTATTCACGATGTTTGACACCGCAGAAGTAGAAATCAAGAAGGAGCATCAATTGTTGATGGTTGGTGAAACCACTAGTTTCAAGAAGGGCAAGGGCAAGAAGGATACTTCATGAAGCGGCAAATCAGCTGCTGCTCTAGTGAAGAAACCCAAGGTTGAACCCAAACCCGAGACTAAGAGCTTACGTAATAAGGGAACAACCATTTGGAGCGGAATTACCCTAGATACTTGGTAGATGAGAAGGCTGGCAAGGTCGATAGAAGTATATTGGATATGCATTATGATAATGTGTACTTTACTAGTACTCCTAGTAGCAGCAGGGTATTAGATACCGGTTCGGTTGCTAAGTGTTAGCAACTCGAAATAAAAGTTACGGAATAAACGGAGACTAGCTAAAGGTGAGCTGACGATATGTGTTGGAAGTGTCTCCAAGGTTGACGTGATCAAGCATCGCACGCTCCCTCTACCAACGAGATTTGGTGTTTGCGTTGAGCATAGACATGATTGGATTATGTCTATCGCAATACAGTTATTCATTTAAGGAGAATAATGGTTACTCTCTTTATTTGAATAATACCATCAATGGTCTTGTACCTAAAAGAATGGTTTATTGAATCTCGATCGTAGTGATGCACATTTTCATGCTAAAAAGATATAAGATAGTAATGATAGTACCACTTACTTATGGCACTGCCATGTAAGTCATATTGGTGTAAAACGCATGAAGAAGCTCCATGTTGATGGATCTTTGGACTCACTCGTTTTGAAAAGTTTGAGACATGCGAACCATGTCTATTGGTATATACGCATGAAGAAACTCCATGCAGATGGATCGTTTGGACTCACTTGATTTTGAATCACTTGAGATATGCAAATCATACCACATGGGCAAGATGACTAAAAAGCCTCGTTTTTCAAAGAAATGGAACAAGATAGCAACTTGTTGGAACTAACACATTTTGATGTGTGCAGTCCAATGAGTCTTGAGGCATCAAATGAATATCGTTATGTTCTTACTTCACAGATAATTCGAGTAGATGTAGAGTATATTTACTTGATGAAACACAAGTCTGAATTATTGAATGGTTCAAGTAATTTCAGAGTGAAGTTGAAGATCATTGTGACAAGAGGATGAAATGTCTATGATATGATCATAGAGATGAGTATCTGAGTTACGAGCTTTGGCACGCAATTAAGACATTGTGGAAATTGTTTCACAATTAATACCAACTGGAACACCATAGTTTGATGGTGTGTCCGAACATCATAGTTGCACCCTATTGGATATGGTGCGTACCATGAGTCTCTTATCGAATTACCACTATCGTTTATGGGTTAGGCATTAGAGACAACCACATTCACTTTAAATAGGGCACCACGTAATTCCGTTGAGATGACACCATATGAACTATCGTTTAGAGAAACCTAAGCTGTCATTTCTTAAAGGTTTGGGGCTGCGATGCTTATGTGAAAAAGTTTCAGGTTGATAAGCTCGAACCCAAAGCGGATAAAATGCATCTTCCTAGGACACCCAAAACAGTTGGGTATACCTCCTAATTCAGATCCGAAAGCAATAGGGATTGTTTCTTGAATCGGGTCCTTTCTCGAGGAAAAGTTTGTCTCAAAAAGTTGAGTGGGAGGATGGTGGAGACTTGATATGGTTATTGAACCGTCACTACAACTAGTGTGTAGCGAGGGCACGGAAGTTGTTCTGTGGCACCTACACCAATTGAAGTAGAAGCTTATGATAGTGATCATGAAACTTCGGATCAAGTCACTACCGTACCTCGTAGGGTGACAAGGATGCGTACTACTTCAGAGTTGTACAGTAATCTTGTCTTGAAGGCCATGGTGCTAGACAACAATGAACCTACGAGCTATGGAGAAGCAATGGTGGGCCCAAATTCCGACAAATGGTTAGAAGCCATGAAATCCGAGATAGGATCCATGTATCAGAACAAAGCATGGACTTTGGTGGACTTGCCCGATGATCGTCAAGCCATTGAGATAAATGGATCTTTAAGAAGAAGACGTACGTGGATGGTAATGTCACCGTCTATGAAGCTCGACTTGTGGCAAAGAGTTTTTTCACAAGTTCAAGGAGTTGACTACAATGAGATTTTCTCATTTGTAGCGATGCTTAAGTCCGTCGGAATCATGTTAGCATTAGCTACATTTATGAAATCTGGCAGATGGATGTCAAAACGAGTTTCCTTACCAGTTTTTGTAAGGAAAGGTTGTATGTGATACAATCAGAATAGTTTTGTCGATCCTAAGGATGCTAAAAGGTATCTTTGGCTCCAATGATCCTTCCATGGACCGGAGTAAGCATCTCGGAGTTGGAATATGCACTTTGATAAGATGATCAAAGATTTTTGTTTATACAAAGTTTATGAGAAACTTGTATTTCCAAAGAAGTGAGTGGGAGCACTATAGAATTTCTGATGAGTATATGTTGTTGACATATTGTTGATCAGAAATGATGTAGAATTTCTGGAAAGCATATAGGGTTATTTTGAAAAATGTTTTTCAATGGAAAACCTGGATTAAGCTACTTGAACATTGAGCATCAAGATCTATGAGGATAGATCAAAATGCTTAATAGTACTTTCAAATGAGCACGTACCTTGACATGATCTTGAAGGTGTTCAAGATGGATCAGTCAAAGAAGGAGTTCTTGCCTGAGATGTAAGGTATGAAGTTAAGACTTAAAAGCTCGACCATGGCAGAATAGAGAGAAAGGACGAAGGTCGTCCCTATACTTCAGACGTAGGCTCTATAGTATGCTATCTTGTGTACCGCACCGAAGTGTGCCTTGCCATGAGTCGATCGAGGGGTACAAGAATGATCCAGAATGGATCATTGGACAGCGGTCAAAAATTGTCCTTGGAGTAAATAAGGACATGTTTCTCGATTATGGAGGTGATAAAGAGTTCGGCGTAAAGGGTTACATCGATGCAAGCTTTAACACCTATCCGAGTAACTCTGAGTAGCAAACCGGATACGTATAGTGGAGCAACCATTTGAAATAGCTCCAAGTGGAGCGTGGAAGCAGCGTTTACAATATGACCTAGAGATTTGCGAAGTACATACGGATCTGAATGTTGCATACCCGTTGACTAAAACCTCTCTCACAAGCAAAACATGATCAAACCCCAGAACTCATTGAGTCTTAATCACATGATGATCTGAACTAGTTTAATGACACTAGTAAACTCTTTGGATGTTGGTCACATGGTGATGTGACCTGTGAGTGTTAATCACATGGCGATGTGAACTAGATTATTGACTCTAGTGCAAGTGGGAGACTGTTGGAAATATGCCCTAGAGGCAATAATAAAAGTATTATTATATTTCCTTGTTCATGATAATTGTCTTTTATTCATGCTATAAGCGTATTATCCGGAAATCGTAATACACATGTGAATACATAGACCACAATATGTCCCTAGTGAGCCTCTAGTTGACTAGCTCGTTGTGATCAGCAGATAGTCATGGTTTCTGACTATGGACATTGGATGTCGTTGATAACGGGATCACATCATTAGGAGAATGATGTGATGGACAAGACAATCCTAAGCATAGCACAAAGATCGTGTAGTTCGTTTGCTAGAGCTTTTCCAATGTCAAGTATCTCTTCCTTAGACCATGAGATCGTGTAACTCCGGATACCGTAGGAGTGCTTTGGGTGTATCAAACATCACAACGTAATCGGGTGACTATAAAGGTGCACTACGGTATCTCCGAAAGTGTCATTGGGTTGACACGGATCGAGGCTGGATTTGTCACTCCGTGTAAGCGGAGAGGTATCTCTGGGCCCACTCGGTAGGACATCATCATAATGTGCACAATGTGACCAAGGGGTTGATCACGGGATGATGTGTTACGAGCGAGTAAAGAGACTTGCCGTAACGAGATTGAACAAGGTATCGGTATACCGACGATCGAATCTCGGGCAAGTACAATACCGCTAGACAAAGGGAATTGTATACGAGATCGATTGAGTCCTTGACATCGTGGTTCATCCGATGAGATCATCGTGGAACATGTGGGAGCCAACATGGGTATCCAGATCCCGCTGTTGGTTATTGGCCGGAGAACGTCTAGGTCATGTCTGCATGGTTCCCGAACCCGTAGGGTCTACACACTTAAGGTTCGATGACGCTAGGGTTATAAAGGAAGTTTGTACGTGGTTACCGAATGTTGTTTGGAGTCCCGGATGAGATCCCGGACGTCACGACGAGTTCCGAAATGGTTTGGAGGAAAGATTTATATATGGAAAGTCCTATTTTGGCCACCGGAAAATGTTCGGGATTTTTCGGTATTGTACCGGAAGGTTCTAGAAGATTCGAGTGGGGCCCACTGCATGGGGACCCACATGAGCGTGGGTAGTGGGGCAAGGCCCCACACCCCTGGTCAAGCGCACCAAGATCCCCCTTAGAAGGAATAAGATCATATCCCAAGGGATAAGATCAAGATCCCTAAAAAGGGGGATAACAATCGATGGGGAAGGAAATGATGGGATTTCTTTCCTCCCACCTTGGCCAACGCCCAATGGACTTGGAGGGCAAGAAACCAGCCCCTCCACCCCTATATATAGTGGGGAGGCGCATGGGAGCTTCACACGAGTTCAGCGCAGCCCTCCCCTCTCCCAAGTACTCCTCCTCTCCCGGTGCTTGGCGAAGCCTGCGCAGATTGCCACACTCCTCCATCACCACCACGCCGTCGTCGTGCTGCTGCTGGACGGAGTCTTCCCCAACCTCTCCCTCTCACCTTGCTGGATCAAGGCATGGGAGACGTCACCGGCTGTACGTGTGTTGAACACGGAGGTGCCATCCGTTCGGCACTAGGATCTCCGGTGATTTGGATCACGACAATCGACTCCTTCAACCCCGTTCTCTTGAGCGCTTCCATTAGCGATCTACAAGGGTATGTAGATGCACTCTCCTTCCCCTCGTTGCTGGTTTCTCCATAGATAGATCTTGGTGACACGTAGGAAAATTTTGAATTTCTGCTACGTTCCCCAACAGTCAAAAGGAAGGTCTTCTCTTTATCTTTGAAGGGAGACGCATTGACATGGTATAGGATATGTGATGATACGAGTTCTTGGAATTATAAGCGGTTGAAGCTGGAATTTCACCAGTAGTTCTATACTATGCATCTTGTTCATCGTGATCATAATTACATATATAATTTATGTCCTCGCGAAAGAGAAAGCATCGCTCAAGCTTGGGGGAGGCTTAAGTCAATGTTATTTTCATGCCCCAATCATGAGCTCTCTCGGGAAATGATTATTCAGAACTTTTATGCTCGGCTTTCTCTTGATAATCGCAACCTGCTCGATACTTCCTGTGGTGGTTCTTATATGCTGAAGACTATTGATTTCAAATGGGACTTATTGGAAAGAATTAAACGCAACTCTGAAGATTGGGGTTCCGACGATGGTAAGGAGTCAGGTATGACACCTAAGTTCGATTGTGTTAAATCTTTTATGGATACCGATGCTTTTCGTGGATTTAGCACTAAGTATGGACTTGACTCTGAGTCAGTAGCTTCTTTCTGTGAATCTTTTGCTACTCATGTTGCACTCCCTAAAGAGAAGTGGTTTAAATATAATCCTCCTGTTGAAGTGAAAGTAGTTGCACCTATTACAGTTGAAGAAAAGACTGTCACCTATAGTGATCCTATTGTCCCTACTACTTATGTTGAGAAACCTCCCTTTCCTGTTAGGATAAAGGATCATGCTAAAGCTCCGACTGTTGTTCGTAAGAGTAATACTAGAACTTATACACCTCCTGAGCAAATTAATGTTGAACCTAGTATTGCTATGGTTAAAGATCTCTTGGATAACGATTTAGATGGGCATGTTATTTATTTCTGTGGTGAGACTGCTAATATTGCTAGGCCAGATACTAAGACATGTAGACCTGTCGTAGGCATGCCTGTTATTTCTGTTAAAATAGGAGATCATTGTTATCATGGCTTATGTGATATGGGTGCTAGTGCTAGTGCAATACCTTATACCTTATATCAAGAAATTATGCATGACATTGCACCCATTGAATTAGAAGACATTGATGTTACCATTAAGCTTGCTAATAGGGATACCATTAAACCCTTTGGGATTGTTAGAGATGTTGAAGTTTTGTGTGGGAAGGTTAAATACACTGCTGATTTTCTTGTTCTTGGTTCCCCACAAGATGATTTTTATCCCATTATTTTTGGTAGACCCTTCTTGAATACAGCTAGTGCTAAGATTAATTGTGAAAAGAATACTGTCACCATTGGCATAGATGGTATGTCTCATGAGTTTAATTTTGCTAAGTTTAGTAGACAACCTCGTGATAGGGAACCACCTAGTAAGGATGAGATTATTGGTCTTGCTTCCATTGCTGTTCCTCCAACTGAACCGTTAGAACAATATTTGCTAGACCATGAAAATGATATGTTTATGAAGGAAAGAAAGGAAATAGATGAAGTGTTCCTTAAACAGGAACCTATGCTGAAACATAACCTTCCCGTTGAAATTCTTGGGGATCCCCCTCCACCCAAGGGTGATCCCGTGTTTGAACTCACACCATTACCTGATAATCTTAAGTATGCTTATCTTGATGAAAAGGAAATATATCCTGTTATTATTAGTGCTAACCTTTCAGAGAAAGAAGAAGAAAGATTATTGAAAACTTTGAAGAAGCACCGAGCAGCTATTGGATATACTCTGGATGATCTTAAGGGCGTTAGTCCCACATTTTGCCAACACAAAATTAAATTGGAGGACGATGCCAAACCAGTTAGAGATCCTCAACGACGACTGAATCCCAAGATGAAAGAAGTGGTAAGAAAGGAGATACTAAAGCTCCTTGAGGCAGGTATTATTTATCCCGTTGCTGATAGTGAATGGGTAAGCCCTGTCCATTGTGTCCCCAAAAAGGGAGGTATTATTGTTGTTCCTAATGATAAAGATGAATTGATTCCGCAAAGAATTATTACAGGTTATAGGATGGTAATTGATTTCCGTAAGTTAAATAAAGCTACTAAGAAAGATCATTACCCTTTACCTTTTATTGATCAAATGATAGAAAGACTATCCAAACACACACATTTCTGCTTTCTAGATGGTTATTCTGGTTTCTCTCAAATACCTGTGTCAGCGAAGGATCAATCTAAAACTACTTTTACTTGCCCTTTTGGTACTTTTGCTTATAGACGTATGCCTTTTGGTTTATGTAATGCACCTGCTACCTTTCAAAGATGCATGATGGCTATATTCTCTGATTTTTGTGAAAAGATTTGTGAGGTATTCATGGATGATTTCTCCGTTTATGGATCCTCTTTTGATGATTGTTTGAGCAACCTTGATTGAGTTTTGCAGAGATGCAAAGACACTAGTTTCGTCCTGAATTGGGAAAACTGTCACTTTATGGTTAATGAAGGCATTGTCTTGGGGCATAAGATTTCCGCGAGAGGTCTTGAAGTTGACAAAGCCAAAGTTGATGCTATTGAAAAGATGCCATGTCCCAAGGACATAAAAGGTATAAGAAGTTTCCTTGGTCATGCCGGTTTTTATAGGAGGTTCATTAAGGACTTTTCTAAAATCTCTAGGCCTCTGACTAATTTATTGCAAAAAGATATCCCTTTTGTCTTTGATGATGATTGTGTAGAAGCATGTGAAATACTTAAGAAAGCTTTGATCACTGCACCTATTGTTCAGCCACCTGATTGGAATTTACCTTTTGAAATTATGTGCAATGCTAGTGATTATGTTGTAGGTGTTGTTCTAGGGCAAAGAGTCGATAAGAAATTGAATGTTATCCAGTATGCTAGTAAGACTCTTGATACTGCCTAGAGAAATTATGCTACTACTGAAATAGAATTCTTAGCAGTTGTGTTTGCATGTGACAAGTTTAGGCCTTATATTGTTGATTCCAAAGTTACTATTCACACTGATTATGCTGCTATTAAATATCTTATGGAAAAGAAAGATGCTGAGCGTGGACTCATTAGATGGGTTCTCTTGCTCCAAGAATTTGACTTGCATATTATTGATAGAAAGGGAGCTGAGAACCCCGTTGCAGACAACTTGTCTAGGTTAGAGAATGTTCTTGATGACCCACTGCCTATTGATGATAGCTTTCCTGATGAACAATTAGTGGTTGTTAATGCTTCTCGTACTGCTCCTTGGTATGCTGATTATGATAATTACATTGTTGCTAAATTTATACCGCCTAGTTTCACATACCAGCAAAAGAAAAAGTTCTTTTATGATTTAAGACATTACTTTTGGGATGACCCACACCTTTATAAAGAGGGAGTAGATGGTGTTATTAGACGTTGTGTGTCTGAGCATGAACAGGAACAGATCCTATGCAAGTGTCACTCTGAATCCTATGGAGGACACCACGCTGGAGATAGAACTACACACAAGGTACTACAATGTGGTTTTTATTGGCCTACTCTCTTCAAAGATGCCCGTAAGTTTGTCTTATCTTGTGATGAATGTCAAAGAATAGGTAACATTAGTAGACGTCAAGAAATGCCTATGAATTATTCTCTTGTTATTGAACCGTTTGATGTTTGGGGCTTTGATTATATGGGACCTTTTCCTGCCTCCAATGGTTACACACATATTTTAGTTGTTGTTGATTACGTTACTAAGTGGGTAGAAGCTATTCCAACTAGTAGTGCTGATAATAACACTTCTATTAAAATGCTTAAAGAAGTTATTTTTCTGAGGTTTGGAGTCCCTAGATATCTTATGACTGATGGTGGCTCACATTTTATTCATGGTGCTTTCCGTAAGATGCTTCCTAAGTATGATGTTAATCATATAATCGCATCTCCTTATCATCCGCAGTCTAGTGGTCAAGTAGAGTTGAGCAATAGAGAGCTCTAATTAATTTTGCAAAAGATTGTGAATAGATCTAGATAGAATTGGTCCAAAAAACTTGATGATGCATTATGGGCCTATAGAACTGCATACAAAAATCCTATGGGTATGTCTCCTTATAAGATGGTTTATGGAAAAGCGTGTCATTTACCTCTTGAACTTGAACATAAGGCATATTGGGCTATTAAAGAGCTCAACTATGACTTCAAACTTGCCGGTGAGAAGAGGTTGTTTGATATTAGCTCACTTGATGAATGGAGATCTCAAGCCTATGAGAATGCCAAGCTATTCAAAGAAAAAGTCAAACGCTGGCATGACAAAAGGATACAAAAGCGTGAGTTTAACGTAGGAGATTATGTGTTATTATTCAACTCTCGTTTAAGATTTTTTGAAGGAAAACTTCTCTCTAAATGGGAAGGTCATTACGTTATGGAGGAGGTCTATCGTTCTGGTGCCATAAAAATCAACAACTTCGAAGGCGCAAGTCCAAGGGTGGTAAACGGTCAAAGAATTAAACATTATATTTCAGGTAATCCTATCAATGTTGAAACTAATATTGTTGACCCCGGAGGAATACATAAGGGACACTTTCCAGAACGTTCATGACTCCGAAAAGGAATAGGTATGTGGTACGGTAAGTAAACCGACTCCAAAACAACTTCAATGGCAATTTTTATCAGTTTTGGAATATTTAAGATTTTAGGAAGAAAGAAGTAGTCCAAAAGGGACATGAGGCCCCCAACGAGAGTGGAGGGCGCGCCCCCCTCTACTGGGCGCGCCCCCTATCTCGTGGACACCTCGTGTGCCTCCCGGACTCCGTTTTCTTGCACGTTACGTATTTTGGTCGGTAAAAATTCATTATATATACTCCCGAAGGTTTTAACCACCGTATCACGCAAATATCCTCTGTTTTCGTTTCGAGCTATTCCTTGTGTAGAATAAAGCAAGATGTCTTCTCAGGAGTCAGTTGGGGAGAGTCGGGTGTCTCACCCAATGCCATGTCCTGGACCAAACAGCGATGCTTATCACTTTGGACCATCAACGGAGGATGAGATGAAGGCTGATTTGAAAAGGATAGATGCCATGGAGGAGGATCAAGAAGTTACCTCTCATCTCCAAGCAGAATTCACTATGGGGGAACTACCTAGCCTGGCTGTCCCTACTTCGGTCACTCCTTCCAACTCTAGATTTCTTTCTTATGAAAATATGAAAAAGAGTTTCACTTGTTCTCCAGAAGCTATGTAGCATCCTTGGGTAAAAGGAGCTTTGGCCGTTACGGGCAAGCTCCGTAAAGAAATTATGGACCTCAAACAACAAGTGAATAAGCTCGAGGAGGAGAACCGTATCCTGAAGGGCATCATCGCCAAGAAGATCATAACACCAACCGTGAAGAAGGAGAAATAATCACATGGGTATGGGCACTCCCCTTGGCAACTGCCAAGCTTGGGGAGGTGCCCCGGTATCGTATCACCATCACACTCCTATCTTTACTGTTTTATTTAGTTCGATCCTTTTAGTAGTATCTTGATCTAGTAGATTGAAGTTTTGATTTCAAGTAATTTTGAGTTTTGCATTGTGATCTCTTTTTGTAATCGAGTCCGTCAGCTATCTATAATAAAGATTAGTGTTGAGTCAAGGGCTTTGCTATGTGCTATGATCTTGAGAAAGTAGAAAGAATAGAAGGGTTCATATTGATCTTATGAATAGTGATAACTTCACACATAGAAAGTATGAGGCATAAAAATTGTTGAGAGTTGATGAACATAGTTTTGGTCATCGTTGCAATTAATAGGAAGTGATAAGGAAAGAGAGGTTCACATATAAATATATTATCTTGGACACCTTTTATAATTGGGAGCACTCATTAAGTATGACATGCTAAAAGAGTTGACGTTGGACAAGGAAGACAACATAATAGTTTATGTTTCCCTACATCTCAGTTAAAGTATGTTGTCATTGACCTTCCAAACATGTTGAGCTTGCCTTTCCCCCTCATGCTAGCCAAATTCCTTGCACCAAGTAGAGATACTACTTGTGCTTCCAAATATCCTTAAACCCAGTTTTGCCATGAGAGTCCACCATACCTACCTATGGATTGAGTGAGATCCTTCAAGTAAGTTTTCATGTTGCAAGCAATAAAAATTGCTATCTAAATATGTATGACTTATTAGTGCAGAGAAAATAAGCTTTGTACGATCTTATTGTGGAAGTAATAAAAGCGACGGACTGCATAATAAAGGTCCACATACAAGGGGCAATATAAAGTGACGTTCTTTTGCATTAAGATTTTGTACATCAACCCTAAATGCACATGACAACCTCTGCTTCCCTCTGCGAAGGGCCTATCTTTTACTTTATGTTTTTACTTTATGCTTGAGTCAAGGTGATTCTCACCTTTCCCTTTTTCATTTTATCCTTTGGCAAGCTCCTCGTGTTTGAAAGATCATGATATATATATATATATCCAATTGGATGTAAGTTAGCATGGGTTATTATTGTTGACATCACCTAAAGGTGAATACGTCGGGAGGCAACACAATAAGCCCTTATCTTCTCAGTGTCCGGCTGAAACTCCATAACCACAAGTACTGCGTGAGTGTTAGCAATTGTTGAGTATGTGAACTTGCTGAAAAGCTCTATTGTTGACTCTTTCTGAGGTCATGATAAATTGCAATTGCTTCAATGACTAAGATTATAGTTTGTTAGTTCTCAATGAAGTTTTTGAACCATACTTGACATTGTGAATTGATTGTTACTTGAGCATAAGAAATCATATGATAAAATCTATATATATTGTTGTTATAAGAATGATCATGATGCCCTCATGTCCGTATTTTATTTTTATCGACACCTCTATCTCTAAACATGTGGACATATTTTTCGATTCCGGCTTCCGCTTGAGGACAATCGAGGTCTAAGCTTGGGGGAGTTGATACGTCCATTTTGCATCATGCTTTTATATCAATATTTATTGCATTATGGGTTGTTATTACACATTAGATCTCAATACTTATCGCTATTCTCTCTTATTTTACAAGGTTTATCATGAAGAGGGGAATGCTTGGCAATGGAATTCGGCCGAAAAGGAGCAAACATTGAAACCTATTCTCGACTTGCTCCAAAAATCCTCGAAACTCCACGAAACATGTTTTTGGAATTTATAAAATTATTGAGCGAAAGAAATACACCAGGGGCCCACACTGTCCAGAGAAAGGAGGCACCCCCCTCTTGGGCGCGCCCCCTATCTCCTGGGCCCCCTGGTGGGCCTCCGGTGTCCATCTTCTGCTATATTAGAGCTTTTACCCTGGAAAAAATCGTGGGCAAGCTTACGGGACGAAACTCCGCCGCCACGAGGCGGAACCTTGGCGGAATCAATCTAGGGCTCCGGCGGAGCTGTTCTGCCGGGGACACTTCCCTTCGGGAGGGGAAATCATCACCGACATCATCACCAACGATCCTCTCATCGGGAGGGGGTCAATCTCCTATCAAAACCCTAGTTCATCTGTTGTATCCAATCTTGTATCAAAACCACAAATTGGTACCTGTGGGTTGCTAGTAGTGTTGATTACTCCTTGTAGTTGATGCTAATTGGTTTACTTGGTGGAAGATCATATGTTTAGATCCTTTATGCATATTATTACCCCTCTGATTATGAACATGAATATGCTTTGTGAGTAGTTACGTTTGTTCCTGAGGACATGGGTGAAGTCTTGCTATTAGTAGTCATGTGAATTTGGTATTCATTCGATATTTTGATGAGATGTAATAAGTAGATGATGGGTTGCTAGAGTGACAGAAGCTTAAACCCTAGTTTATGCGTTGCTTCGTTAGGGGCTGATATGGATCCATATGTTTAATGTTGTAGTTAGGTTTACCTTAATACTTCTTTTGTAGTTGCGGATGCTTGCAATAGGGGTTAATCATAAGTGGGATGCTTGTCCAAGTAAGGGTAGTACACAAGTGCCAGTCCACCCACATATCAAATTATCAAAGTATCGAACGCAAATCATATGAACGTGATGAAAACTAGCTTGACGATAATTCCCATGTGTCCTCGGGAGCTCCTTCCTCATTATTAGAAATTGTCCAGGCTTATCCTTTGCTACATAAAGGATCAGTCCACCTTGCTGCACTTTATTTACTTTATTTACTTGTTACTCATTACTATTTATCTTATCACAAAACTATCTATTACCTATTATTTCAGTGCTTGCAGAGAAAACCTTACCGAAAACTGATAACCCACAAGTGTAGGGGATCGCAACAGCTTTCGAGGGTAAAGTATTCAACCCAAATTTATTGATTCGACACAAGGGGAGCCAAATAATATTCTTGAGTATTAGCAGTTGAGTTGTCAATTCAACCACACCTGGATAACTTAGTATCTGCAGCAAAGTGTTTAGTAGCAAAAGTGGTATGATAATAATGGTAACAGTAGCAAAAGTAAAGATAAATGTTTTTGGGTTTTGTAGTAGTTGTAACAAGAGTAACGGAAAAGTAAATAAGCGAAGAACAATATATGAAAAGCTCGTAGGCAATGGATCGATGATGGATAATTATGCGATTCCTCATGTAATAGCTATAACATAGGGTGACACAGAACTAGCTCCAGTTCATCAATGTAATGTAGGCATGTATTCCGTAAATAGTCATACGTGCTTATGGAAAAGAACTTGCATGACATCTTTTGTCCTACCCTCCCGTGGCAGCGGGGTCCTAGCGGAAACTAGAGGATATTAAGGCCTCCTTTTAATAGAGAACCGGAACAAAGCATTAGCACATAGTGAATACATGAACTCCTCAAACTACGGTCATCACCGAGAAGTATCCCGATTATTGTCACTTCGGGGTTGTCCGATCATAACACATAATAGGCGACTATAGACTTGCAAGATAGGATCAAGAACACACATATATTCATGAAAACATAATAGGTTCAGATCTGAAATCATGGCACTCGGGCCCTAGTGACAAGCATTAAGCATAGCAAAGTCATAGCAACATCAATCTCAGAACATAGTGGATACTAGGGATCAAACCCTAACAAAACTAACTTGATTACATGGTAAATCTCATCCAACCCATCACCGTCCAGCAAGCCTACGATGGAATTACTGACGCACGGCGGTGAGCATCATGAAATTGGTGATGGAGGATGGTTGATGATGACGACGGTGACGAATACCCCTCTCTGGAGCCCCGAAAGGACTCCAGATCGGCCCTCCCGGGAGAGATTAGGGCTTGGCGGCGGCTCCCTGTCGTAAAACGCGATGAAACTTTCTCTCTGATTTTTTCTCCCCGAGATGGAATATATGGAGTTGGAGTTGAGGTCGGTGGAGGTCCAGGGGGCCCACGAGATAGGAGGCCGCGCCCTATAGGGGGGCGCCCCCCTGTCTCATGGACAGGCCCTGGGCCCCCTGGCATTAATTCTTTCTCCCAAAATTCTTATTAATTCCAAAAAGTGCCTCCGTGGATTTCCAGGACATTTCGAGAACTTTTCTTTTCTACACATAAAACAACATCATGGCAGTTCTGCTGAAAACAGCATCAGTACGGGTTAGTTTCATTCAGATCATGCAAGTTAGAGTCCAAAACAAGGGCAAAAGTGTTTGGAAAAGTAGATACATTGGAGACGTATCAACTCCCCCAAGCTTAAACCTTTGCTTGTCCTCAAGCAATTCAGTTGATAAACTGAAAGTGATAAAGAAAAACTTTTACAAACTCTGTTTGCTCTTGTTGTTGCAAACATCAAAAGCCAGCATTCAAGTTTCAGCAAATATTAATAACTAACCATACTTACAATAACACTTAGCTCTCACAATTACTCATATCAATAACATAATCAGCTAGCGAGCCATAATAATAAAACTCGAATGACAACACTTTCTCAAAATAATTATAACATGATATAACAAAATGGTATCTCGCTAGCCCTTTCTGAGACCGCAAAACATAAATGCAGAGCACCTTTAAAGATCAAGGACTGACTAAACATTGTAATTCATGGTAAAAGAGATCCAGTCAAGTCATACCCAATAATAATGAATGCAAATGACAGTGTGCTCTCCAGTGGGTGCTTTTAATAATAAGGGTGATGACTCAACATAAAAGTAAATAGATAGGCCCTTCGCAGAGGGAAGCAGGGATTTGTAGAGGTGCCAGAGCTCGATTTTAAAATAGAGATTGAATAACATTTTGAGCGGCATACTTTCGCTGTCAACGCAACAACTATGAGATGGCTGTATCTTCCATACTACATGCATTATAGGCGGTTCCCAAACAGAATGGTAAAGGTTTATACTCCCCCAACCACCAACAAGCATCAATCCATGGCTTGCTCGAAACAACGAGTGCCTCCAACATACAACAACCCTGGGGGAGTTTTGTTTAATTATTTTGATTTGCTTTGATCTTTTTGGATCATGGGACTGGGCATCCCGGTTACCGGCCCTTTCTCATGAATGAGGAGCGGAGTCCACTCCTCTCGAGAATAACCCACCTAGCATGGAAGATATAGGTAGCCCTAGTTGTAACATGAGATGCTCGAGCATACAAAACAGAATTTCATTTGAAGGTTTGGAGTTTGGCACATACAAGTTTACTTGGAGCGGAAGGTAGATACCGCATATAGGTAAGTATAGTGAACTCATATGGAACAACTTTGGGGTTTAAGGAGTTTGGATGCACAAGCAGTATTCCCGCTTAGTACAGGTGAAGGCTTGCAAAAGACTGGGAAGCGACCAACTGAGAGAGCGAAAACAGTCGTAAACATGCATTAAAATTAATTTACACCGAGTACAAGCATGAGTAGGATATAATCCACCATGAACATAAATATCATGAAGGCTATGTTGGTTTGATTCAACTACATGCGTGAACATGTGCCAAGTCGAGTCACTCAATTCATTCAAAGGAGGATACCATCCCACCATACCACATCATAATCATTCTAATAGCATGTTGGCATGCAAGGTAAAACATTATAACTCATAGCTAATCAAGCATGGCACAAGCAACTATAATCTCTAAATGTCATTGCAAATATATTTACTTCATAATAGCTGACTCAGGAACGATGAACTCATCATATTTACAAAAACAAGAGAGGTCGAGTTCATACCAGCTTTTCTCATCCCAATAAGTCCATCATATATCGTCATTATTGCCTTTCACTTGCACGACCGAACGAGGTGTATAATAATAAGAGTGCACGTGCATTGGACTAAGATGGAATCTGCAAGCATTCAACTCAAGAGAGAAGACAAGTAATATAGGCTCTAAGTTAAATAAACAATCATGCATATAAGAGCGAGTAAGCATTTCCAATATGGTCTTCTCGACCCCCAAAGGAAAGAAAAGAAAATAAAACTATTTACACGGGAAAGCTCCCAACAAGTAAGAAGAAGAATCTAGAAATCTTTTTGGGTTTTCATTTAAATTTCTACTACAAGCATGGAAATTAAACTAACTAATTTTTTTGGTTTTTCTCAATGTTTAACAAACACACAAGAAGAAAGCTAGAAAAAGGAATTTAAACTGGCATGGATAATACAATGAAAGAGTGTGAGCATCGATGACTAGTGTGTGAACATGAATGTAAAGTCGGTGAGAAATACGTACTCCCCCAAGCTTAGGCTTTTGGCCTAAGTTGGTCTAATACCAGTGACCGCCTGGCTGATATCGATAAGTGAAACTGGGGTTGTACTGAGATGCAGAGGCGACATCCTCCTGAGCAGCAGCGTGTTGGCGAGCTGCCTCCATTCCCCTCTCATATTCAGTTGCTTCCTCCCTGGTGACAACATATCTTCCTTTTGCCTGATAATCAAAAAGGTAGGGAGCAGGAAGAGTAGCAGGGACAACATTGCGCCTGTCATAGATTAGTTGATAATGGAGGAATTGTTCATTCCTCTCAAGAAAATGATGATCGAACATAGCTTCTTTATCCAAATAAACAGGAGGTAAAATCGTATCCCCCTCTCGTGGAGCTATATAAAGATAATTAGCCACACGGGTTGCATAAATTCCTCCAAATAAACCCCCCTTCTACGATTATTCTGCAACCTACGTGCAACTATTGCCCCCAAGTTATAACCTTTATAACCTGACACAGCACTCTTGAGGACACAAAGATCAGGGATACACATGTGACATGCTTCGTCCTTACCGTTAATGCATCTACCAATGAAGAGAGCAAAATAATGTATAGCAGGAAAATGAATGCTCCCTATGGTAGCTTGTGCTATGTCCCTAGATTCTCCCATAGTGATACTAGCAAGAAAATCTCTAAATTCAGATTTGCGAGGATCATTAATATTACCCCATCAAGGAGTTTGCAAGCGGTTGTGAAATCCTCTAAATCCATGGTATAAGATGTATCATAAATATCAAACATGACACTAGGAGAATTACGCGTACAATTATATTGGAACCTCCGCACAAAGGAATCAGTCAATTGATAGTATTGAGGACACTTATCTTGTAAGAAGTCCTCCAGCTCGGCATTACGCACATACGCGTCAAATTCCTCCTTGAAGCCTGCTTCGACCATAAAATCATCGGATGGCCACTCACAAGCCCGTACGATTGCGTCCCTCGGCAATTTAACATCTTGCTCACGTATAGCAATCCTTGGCCCTTTCTTTGCCGAGGAACCACCTTGGTACATTCTTCTAAGCATGTTTCTTTTTCTGAAAATTTCTGAAATTTTAGTGAATAAAACTAAATAAAATTGGTAGCAACTACTCCTACAAGTGCCTAGAGACTATATCATGCATTGGAATTGCTTGGGACCTCAAAAATTTAACATGCAAGCTTAAGAACATGGTCACCTATGCAGCAAAAATTTGCAATGAATACAACACTAGAACAAAAACTAATTGGACCAATGGAGGAGTTACATGCCAAGCAACAATCTCCCAAAGCAGTTTTGTGAATGGAGCTTTGAGCTAAGAGATCGAAAATCGCAGCAAAACAAGCTAGAACTCGTGCTTGAGCTGGATGGGGGGTTTTTTGGGTAGAAGATGAAGTGTGTTGGTGCTGGCATAAGTGGAGGGGAGCCACCAGGGGCCCACGAGACAGGGGGCGCCCTATAGGGGGGGCGCCCTCCTCTCTCAAGGCCTGGTGCTTGCCCCTCCTGTAGTGTTTTCAGTGCCTAAAATCCTCAAATATTCCAGAAAAAATCATACTAAATTTGCAAGCTATTTGGAGCACTTTTATTTTCAGACTATATTTTTAATGCACGGATAATTCAGAAAACAGACAGATAATACTATTTTTGCTTTATTTGTTCTAAATAACATAAAGTAAAAAGATAGTACAGAAGGTTGTGCCTTCTAGTTTCATCCTTCTCGTGATCATCAAAATGAATCCACTAACAAGGTTGATCAAGTCTTGTTAACAAACTCATTCCGAATAACACGGAACCGGAGAAATTTCGAATAACACTAAGTTACCTCAACGAGGATATGAAAATCCCCAACAATAAGAATATCATACTTTTTCTTGACAGTAGGGAGAGGAAATTCAAAACCTCCAAAAATGATAGTTGGAACTTTTTCAATAGAATTGATGCTATCAACTTGAGATTGTTTCCTCGGAAAGTGTACCGTATGCTCATTACCATTAACATGAAAAGTGACATTGCCTTTGTTGCAACCAATAACAGCCCCTGCATTATTAAGAAAAGGTCTACCAAGGATAATAGACATACTATCGTCCTCAGGAATATCAAGAATAACAAAGTCCGTTAAGACAGTGACATTTGCAACCACAACAGGCACATCCTCACAAATACGACAGGTATAGCATTTGATTTATCAGCCATTTGCAAAGATATTTCAGTAGGTGTCAACTTATTCAATTCAAGTCTATGATATAAAGAGAGAGGCATAACACTAACTCCGGCTCCAAGATCACATAACGCAGGTCTAACATAATTTCTTTTAATAGAGCATGGTATAGTTGGTACACCCGGATCTCCAAGTTTCTTTGGTATTCCACCCTTAAAAGTGTAATTAGCAAGCATGGTGGAAATTTCAGCTTCCGGTATCTTTCTTTTATTTGTGATGATATCCTTCATATACTTAGCATAAGGATTTACTTTAAGCATATCAGTTAAGCGCATACGTAAGAAAATAGGTCTAATCATTTCAGCAAAGCACTCAAAATCCTCATCATCCTTTGTCTTGGATGGTTTAGGAGGAAAGGGCATGGGTTTCTGAACCCATGGTTCTCTTTCTTTACCGTGCTTCCTAGCAACAAAATCTCTCTTATCATAACGTTGATTCTTTGATTGTGGGTTATCAAGATCAACAGCAGATTCAATCTCTACATCGTTGTTTTTGCTAGGTTGAGCATCAACATGAACATTATCATTAACATTATCACTAGGTTCATGTTCATCACCTGATTGTGTTTCAGCATCAAAAATAGAAATATCATTGGGATTCTCAGGTGTGTCTACAGTAGGTTCACTAGAAGCATGCAAAGTCCTGTCATTTTTCTTTTTCTTCTTTTTAGAAGAACTAGGTGCCTCTAAATTATTTCTCTGAGAATCTTGCTCGATTCTCTTAGGGTGGCCTTCAGGATACAAAGGTTCCTGAGTCATTCTACCAGTTCTAGTAGCCACTCTAACAGCAAAGTCATTTTTATTATTTAATTCATCAAGCAAATCATTTTGAGCTTTGAGTACTTGCTCAGCTTGAGTGTTAACCATAGAAGCATGTTTGCTAATGAGTTTAAGTTCACTCTTAACTCTAGCCATATAATCATTCAAGTGTCCAATCATGTAAGCATTACTCTTTAATTCTCTACCAACATAAGCATTGAAATTTTCTTGTCTAGCCATAAAGTCATCAAATTCATCCAAGCATTGGCTAGCAAACTTAGTAGACGGGATTTCAACCTTATCATATCTATAGAGAGAATTTACCTTTACTACCTGTGTCGGGTTATCAAGACCATGTGTTTCTTCAATAAGTGGTATATTAAGGCCATTTATTTCTTCAACAGGAGGTAAATTCTGAACATCTTCAGTTTTAATACCTTTTTCTTTCATATTTATTTGCCTCTTGCATATCCTCGGGACTGAGAAATAGAACACCTCTTTTCTTTGGAGTTGGTTTAGGAATTGGCTCAGGAGTTGGCTCGGGAAGAGTCCAATTATTCTCATTAGTCAACATATTATTCAATAGCAATTCAGCTTAATCGACTGTTCTTTCCCTGAAAACACAACTAGCACAACTATCCAAGTGGTCCTTGGAAGCATCGGTTAGTCCATTATAAAAGATATCAAGTATTTCATTTTTCTTAAGAGGATGATCAGGCAAAGCATTAAGTAACCAGAAAAGCCTCCCCCAAGCTTGTGGGAGACTCTCTTCTTCAATTTGCACAAAATTCTATATTTCCCTCAAGGCAGCTTGTTTCTTATGAGCAGGGAAATATTTAGCAGAGAAGTAATAAATCATATCCTGGGGACTACGCACATAGCCAGGATCAAGAGAATTAAACCAAGTTTTAGCATCACCCTTTAATGAGAATAGAAATATCTTAAGGATATAATAGTAGCGAGATTTCTCATCATTAGTGAACAGGGTGGCTATATCATTTAACTTAGTAAGATGTGCCACAACGGTTTCAGATTCATAGCCATAAAAAGGATCAGATTCAACCAAAGTAATTATCTCAGGATCGACAGAGAATTCATAATCCTTATCGGTAACAAAGATAGGTGAAGTAGCAAAAGCAGGGTCATATTTCATTCTAGCATTCAGAGTTTTCTGTTTCAGCTTAGCTAATAACTTCTTAAGATCAGATTTATCATTGCAAGCAAGAAAATCTCTAGCAGTTTCTTCATCCATAACATAACCCTAAGGAACAACAGGTAATTCATATTTAGGGGGAGAACCTTCATCATCACTATCTTCAATAATATCAGTTTCAAGAATTTCATTCTCTCTAACCCTAGCAAGTTGTTCATCATGATATTCACCCAATGGCACAGTAGTATCAAGCATAGAAGTAGTTTCATCATAAGTATCATGCATAGTAGAAGTGGCATCATCAATAACATGCGACATATCAGAATTAATAGCAGAAGCAGGTTTAGGTGTCGCAAGCTTACTCATAACAGAAGGAGAATCTAGTGCAGAGCTAGATGGCAGTTCCTTGCCTCCCCTCGTAGTTGAGGGATAAATCTTAGTTCTTTCGTCTTTCAAGTTCCTCATAGTGATCAACAGATATAAATCCCAAGTGACTCAAAGAATAGAGCTATGCTCCCCGGCAATGGCACCAGAAAATAGTCTTGATAACCCACAAGTATAGGGCATCGCAACAGTTTTTCATGGTAAATTTATTGATTCGACACAAGGGGAGCCAAAGAATATTCTCAAGTATTAGCAGTTGAGTTGTCAATTCAACCACACCTAGATAACTTAGTATCTGCAGCAAAGTATTTAGTAGCAAAGTAGTATAGAAGTAACAGTAACAGTGGCAAAAGTAAAAGTAGCAGTTTTGTAGTAATTGTAACAATAGCAACGGTAAAGTAAATAAGCAAAGCACAATATGTTAAAACCTCGTAGGCATTGGATCAGTGATGGATAATTATGTCGGATGTGATTCCTCATGTAATAGTTATAACATAGGGTGACACAGAACTAGCTCCAATTCATCAATGTAATGTAGGCATGTATTCCAAATATAGTCATACGTGCTTATGGAAAAGAACTTGCATGACATCTTTTGTCCTACCCTCTCGTGGCAGCGGGGTCCTAATGGAAACTAAGGGATATTAAGGCCTCCTTTTAATAGAGTACCAGACCAAAGCATTAACACATAGTGAATACATGAACTCCTCAAACTACTGTCATCACTGAGAAGTATCCCGATTATTGTCACTTCGGGGTTGTCGGATCATAACACATAATAGGTGACTATAGACTTGCAAGATAGGATCAAGAACTCACATATATTCATGAAAACATAATAGGTTCAGATCTGAAATCATGGCACTCGGGCCCTGGTGACAAGCATTAAGCATAGCAAAGTCATAGCAACATCAATCTCAGAACATAGTGGATACTAGGGATCAAACCCTAACAAAACTAACTTGATTACATGGTAAATCTCATCCAACCCATCACCGTCCAGCAAGTCTACGATGGAATTACTCACGCACGGCGGTGAGCGTCATGAAATTGGTGATGGAGGATGGTTGATGATGATGACGGCGACGAATCCCCCTCTCCGGAGCCCCGAACGGACACCAGATCAGCCCTCCTGAGAGAGATTAGGGCTTGGCGGTGGCTCCGTATCGTAAAACGCGATGAATCTTTCTCTGATTTTTTTCTCCGCGAAAGCAAATATAAGGAGTTGGAGTTGAGGTAGGTGGATGTCCAGGGGGGCCATGAGGCAGGGACGCGCCCTAGGGGGGCGCCCCCCACCCTCGTGGACAGGGTGTGGGCCCCCTGGTGCTAATTCTTTCACCAGTATTTTTTATTAATTCTGAAAAGTTGCTCCGTGGATTTTCATGTCATTCCGAGAACTTTATTTCTGCACAAAAATAACACCATGGCAGTTTCTCTGAAAACAGCGTCAGTCCGGGTTAGTTCCATTCAAATCATGCAAGTTAGAGTCCAAAACAAGGGCAAAAGTGTTTGGAAAAGTAGATACGATGGAGACGTATCAGGGCACAACCCACCAGGGCCCCCTGGCGCACCCAAGTGGGTTGTGCCCACCTTGGTGGCCTCCCGCACCACCTCTCTACACTATAAATTCCTAAATATTATGAAACCCTTCAAGGTAACCCTAGATTAGAAGTTTCACCACCGCAAGGCCTCTGTATCAATGAGATCCAATCTAGAACCCGTTCCGGCACCCTGCCGGAGGGGCGAATCATCTCCGGTTGCCATCTTGATCATCCCAGCGGCCACCATGATGAGGAGGGAGTAGTCCACCCTCGGGGCTGAGGGTTTGTAGTATTGTTGAGGAAATCGTTAACTGGTAGCTGCTCGGTTGGCTGGTGAGTAGGGGATTAATCGGCTAATCGGCAAGTTAATCAGGCATTTAATCAATTAATCGGACAATTTATCGGTTTATAGGCTACTCGGTGACCCTACGAGTACGGATTAATCGGCAAGTTAACTGGTTAATCGGATGAATTCTTGAACAGCGGTTTGTACCAGTAGCTATGTGTTTGATCTCTCTCTCTCTCTCATGATCTATATCATGGGCTTTGTTAATATAGTCGGATCATATGATGTTTCTCCCCTCTATACTCTTGTTATGATGAATTGAATCTTTACCCTTCAAAGTTTTGTCTTGTCGGATTGAATATTCAGAGATGAGAACACATGATATATGTCTTTCAATATGAATACTTGAGGTGACAATGAGGTATCTTATTGATTCACTTGATATGTGTTATGACATTCAACTCGCGGATTCCCGCGGTGATATTGGGGTAATCTATGCATAGGGGTTGATGCACGTTTTTCTCCGACGAAAACTTTGGGTTCTCTTTGTAGTTCTTTGTGTGGATTGAGTATTAGGAATATGAATTTGCTTTGGTGTTATTCTAGTACGAACTCTAGGATCGATCGAACGAAAAAAATAGCTTTGTGTTATTTTAGTACGAACTCTTGAATAGATCGAACGGAAAGAATAGCTTTGAGGTGGTTTCGTGACCTACAAACAATTCCTATCTTTTGTTCTCCGCTAATAGGAACTCGGGAGTGATTCTTTATTGCAGTTTGAGGGATAATCATATGATCCAACTATGTTAGCATTGTTGAGAGGTTGCACTAGTGAAAGTACGGACCCTGGGCCTCATTTTTAAGCACTGCAACACCGTTTCTATGCCCGTTTACTATTTGCTACCTTGCTGTTTCTATTTCTTTAGATTATAAGAATATATTTCTACCATCCATATTACACTTTTATCACCATCTCTTCGCCTAACTAGTGCACCTATACAATTTGCCATTGTATTGGGTGTGTTGGGGACACAAGAGATTTCTTGTATTTGGTTGCAGGGTCGTTTGAGAGTGACCATCTTCATCCTTCACCTATCATGGATTGATAAACCTTAGGTCATCCACTTGAGGGAAAATTGCTACTGTCCTACAAAACTCTGCGCTTGGAGGCCCAACACATGTCTACAAGAATAAAGTTGTGTAGTAGACATCAAGTTATTTTTTGGCGCCATTGTCGGGGAGGTTAGGAAACCGGCACTCACACTCCGGCAACGAAGCTCTTTTCTGGCACCGTTGCCGGGGAGGTGAGTGCATGAAGGTATATCTTTAGATCTTGCAATTGAATCTTTTAGTTTCTTGTTTTATCACTAGTTTGGTTTATAAAAGAAAACTACAAAAAATGGAATTAAGGTTGCATCATATTATTGATCATCTTTATAATATCTTTCTTGAAAATGATGGTTCGGAAAAATTTCTCAATTGATAGAAGAAGAATTTAATAAAATGATTGGCATGAATGATGAGCATGATTGTAATGTTGTTAGTATGAATTCTTTGAATATCCATGATGTTAATGATATGCAAAGCTACAAGCTTGGGGATGCTATGTTTGATGAAGATGATATTTTTAGTCCCCCAAGTTTTGATGAGCAAGTTTATTATGATGAAAGCATGCCTCCTATCTTTTATGATTATGGTGATGACATGAATGATATATTGAATAATGATAACCTTGAAACTTGTCATCATGATTTTAATTTTCAATCTCATGATAGTTATTTTGTTGAGTTTGCTCCCACCACTATTCATGAGAATAAATTTGCTTATGTGGAGAGTAATAAAATTCCTATGCTTATGCATCATGAAAAGAATGCTTTATGTGATGGTTATATTGTTGAATTTCTTCATGATGCTACTGAAAATTATTATGGGGGAGGAACTTATGCTTGTAGGAATTGCAATAATATCAAGTTTCCTCTCTATGTGTTGAAAGTTTTGAAGTTATGCATGTTTTGCCTTCCTATTCTAGTTGATTATTGTTCCCATGAATTATTTGCTCACAAAATCCCTATGCATATGAAGTGGGTTAGGCTTAAATGTGCTTGCCATGTGATTGATGATGCTCTTGTTATATTCCAATTCTTATCTTTTATGCGAGCATCATTGAACTCATCATGCCTAGCTAAAAAAGGCATTAAAGAAAAGCGCTTATTGGGAGACAAACCAACACTTTCATGATTTCATCTACTGTTATTGTGTGTTCACATGATTATGCTACTGTAGTAATCATGTTTTATTGTTTTTGTTTCAATAAAGTGTCAAGTAAAGCCTTTGGGATCATGTTGGGTGATAGTTGACTTGATCTTGCTGAAAAACAGAAACTCTTGCGCTCACAAAAATAGCTCTCATTTTTTAACAGAAGAGTGCTTTTGAGTTTATTATTTTTTCAGAAGATTAATATAGAAATTTATCACGTGGTCCAATTTTGTTTCATAATTTTTGGAGTAGCATAAGTATGGTTTGAGTACAGATTACTACAGACTGTTCTGTTTTTGACAGATTCTGTTTTCAATGCATAGTTTGCTTGTTTCCTTGTTTCTATGGCTTATATTGCTAAATATAAATTGTGGAAATGATATGATACAGTAGGAATTGTGTGGAAACAATTATGATCTTGTCTTTTACAGTACCAAAAGTGAAATGGTTTGCTCTTTATCATACTAACATATCTCACAAAGTTCCGTTAAGTTTTGTGTGATTGAAGTTTTCAAGTTTTGGATGAGATGTCGATATGAGGAGAATAATGAGTGACAAGATACTAATCTTGGGGATTCCCAAGGCACCCCAAGGTAATATTCAAGGAATATCCAAGCAACCAAGCTTGGGGAGGCCCCGGAAGGCATCCCCTCTTTCGTCTCCAACATTATCGGTAACCTCACTTGGAGCTATGTTTTCATTCGTCACATGATATGTGTTTTGCTTGGAGCGTCAATCTATTTTGTTAGGACTTTCTTGCTGTTATTTAGAATAATGTTTTTCATATTTTATTTCAATAAAAGTGGCAATGATAGCCTTTGCCATGCTTATTTTGCAAGTTTACTTGTTGCTGTTTGAAAACAGAAAGTTTACCGCTGTTGAAAAAACTCCCTAGAGAAGTCAGAATATGATAAATTGATGAAACTTTTTGCAAAATAAGATATGATAAATTTTCTACAGTGTGTTATTTTTTTCATAATTTTTGGAGTTGAATAAGTATTGATACTCTTGCATTCTTTACAGACTGTACTGTTTTGGCAGATTGCTATGTTTGCATTGTTTGCATATGTTTGCTTGTTTAATGATTCTATTTGAGGATAGGAGTATTAAATATGCAGAGGAATTTAGTATGCAATGTTGAATAATAATTTTAGTGATTTGCTACAGTAGAGAATGATAAGGTTTTGCATTGATTTATACTAACTTATCTCACGAGTTCTTGTTGAGTTTTGTGTGGATGAACTTTTTGAGATTTAGGGAAACCGTGATATAAGAGGAATTAAGGAGACACAAAAGCTCAAGCTTTGGGGATGCTCAAGGCATCCCAAGCTAATATTCCAAGAAGTCTCAAGCATCTAAGGTTGGGGATGCCCCGGTAGGCATCCCACCTTTCTTCTTCAACGATTATCGGTTAGTATCGGTTGAACCTAAGTTTTTGCTTCTTCACATGATGTGTGCTATTCTTGGAATGTCATTTTATTTTGTTTTGGCTTTCTGTTTTAATAAAATGCTTAGATCTGAAAGTTTTTTAATAAGAGAGAGTCCTCAAATAGCTACCTATTTACTTAACTACTCGCATGATCTTCACTTATATCTTTTTGGAGTAGTTTGTCATTTACTCTTGAGCTTCACTTATATCCTATGAGTAAATTGTTGAATAAATTGAATGTAAAGAAGTTGAAATCATATCATTCCTAGTGATAGCTTCACATTGGGTTAAGGAAGTGAAATCTTTTGAAGCTTGACAATCACAATATTGGTCATACAAGCAATTCACAAATAATTAGTATAAGGAAGAGAACTTTCACATGCAAATATACTATCTTGGAAATATTTTGTGATTGTGAGCCCCCATCAAAATATTCTATGCCAAAATTGTTGGTGTTGGACAAGGAAGACAATGTAATGATTTATGTTTGTTCATATTCACATAGAAGTTATATTGTCATAGATCCTTCAACATGTGGTGCTTGCCCCCTATCTTTGCTAGCCAAAAATTCCGCTCCAAGTAGAGATACTACTTGTGCATCTAAAAACCCTTAAACCCAAATCTTGTTTTGTGAGTCCACCATACCTACCTAAGGATTGAGCAAGATCCTTCAAGTAAGTTGTCATCGGTGCAAAAAGGCAATAAAAATTGCTTCTAAAAGTGTTAGATCATTTAGTGTAAGAGAAAACTGAGTGTTGTATGTACTTGTGATGGCAAAGAATAAAAGCGACGGACTGCATAATAAAGGTTGATATCATAAGGGGCAATATAACGTGACGTTCTTTTGCACTAAGGGGTTGAGCATACAAACAAATAAGCGCATGGCAACCTCTGCTTCCCTCTGCGAAGGGCCTATCTTTTACTTTTCATCATTTGCTTTTATGCAACGAGTCAAAGTTTTCTCTCTATTCCTTTTTATTTTTCTCCTTTGGCAAGCATCATGTGGTGAGGAAAGATCTAGGCACATATGTCTAGTTGAATATGGGTAGCATTAGTTATTATTGTTGACATCACCCAAAGGTGAATACGTTGGGAGGCAAAATTATAAGCCCCTATCTTTCTATGTGTCCGGTTGAAATGTTTTGCTCATGTGTATGCGGTGAGTGTTAACAATCATAGAAGACTATATGATGGTTGAGTATGTGGAGCTCTTACTTAAACTCTGTTGAATAAGTTCAATTGCAATTGCTTGGTGACTGAGAACATGGGTTGTTGAGTTTCAAGAGAATTCATTGTTTGAACCTTAACATGTGAATTGGTTGCTACTATAACATGAGAAGTTTTATAAGAAAAGATTGCCATTATGATGCTAGGAAAGTGATTGAAATTGTCAATTGATCAAACTTATGCACTTTGCTAGCATTCACACTTCATAAATTATTTCTTTTATCATTTACCTACTTGAGGACGAGTAGGAATTAAGCTTGGGGATGCTGATATGTCTCCAACGTATCTATAATTTATGAAGTATTCATGCCATTATATTATCATTCTTGGATGTTTACAATCATTTTATAGAAACTTTATATCACTTTTTGGGACTAACCTATTGACCCAGTGCCCAGTGCCAGTTGCTGTTTTTTTTCTTGTTTTTTACATCGCAGGAAATCAATATCAAATGGAGTCCAAACACCGCGTAACTTTTTGGAGATTTTTTCTGGACCGGAAGGAACCCAATGGGCCTGAGTTGCACCTGGGGGGTTCCCCGAGGGGGCACAACCCACCAGAGCGCGCCAAGGCCCCCTGGCGTGCCCAGGTGGGTTGTGCCCACCTCGGTGGCCTCTCCCACCCCCTCTTTGCACTATAAATTCCCAAATATTCCAAAACCCTTCGGGGTAGCCCTAGATCAGAAGTTCCACCGCTGCAAGGCCTCTGTATCCACGAGATCCAATCTAGACCCTATTTTGGCACCCTGCCGGAGGTGGGAATCATCTCCGGTGGCCATCTTCATCATCTCTGGTGGCCATCTTCATCATCCCGGCGGCCACCACGATGAGGAGGGAGTAGTCCACCCTCGGGGCTGAGGGTTTGTACCAGTAGCTATGTGTTTGATCTCTCTCTCTCTCTCTCTCTCTCTCTTGTGATCTACATCGTGGGCTTTGTTAATATAGTCAGATCATATGATGTTTATCCCCTCTATACTCTTGTTATGATGAATTGAATCTTTACCCTTCAAAGTTTTGTCTTGTCGGATTGAATATTTATAGATGAGAACACATGATATATGTCTTGCAATATGAATACTTGAGGTGACAATGAGGTATCTTATTGATTCACTTGATATTTGGTGTGGCATTCAACTCGCGGATTCCCGCGGTAATATTGGGGTAATCTATGCATAGGGATTGATGCACGTTTTTCTTCGACGGAAACTTTGGAGTCTCTTTATAGTTCTTTGTGTGGATTGAGTATTAGGAATATGAATTTGCTTTGGTGTTATTCTAGTACGAACTCTAGGATAGACCGAACGAAAAAGTAGCTTTGTGTTATTTTAGTACGAACTCTTGAATAGATCGAACGGAAAGAATAGCTTTGAGGTGGTTTCATGACCTACAAACAATTCCTATCTTTTGTTCTCCGCTAATAGGAACTCGGGAGTGATTCTTTATTGCACTTTGATGATAATCATATGATCCAACTATGTTAGCATTGTTGAGAGGTTGCACTAGCGAAAGTACGGACCCTAGGCCTCATTTTTAAGCATTGCAACACCGTTTTTGTGCTCGTTTACTATTTGCTACCTTGCTGATTTTATTTATTCAGATTATAAAAATATATTCCTACCATCCACATTACACTTGTATCACCATCTCTTCGCCGAACTAGTGCACCTATACAATTTGCCATTGTATTGGGTGTGCTGGGGACACAAGAGATTTCTTGTATTTGGTTGCAGGGTCGTTTGAGAGAGACCATCTTCATCCTTCACCTCTCACGGATTGATAAACCTTAGTTCATCCACTTGAGGGACAATTGCTACTGTCCTACAAAACTCCGCGCTTGGAGGCCCAACACGTGTCTACAAGAATAAAGTTGTGTAGTAGACATCAATCTCTTAGAAAATTCCTTGCAAAGTGAGCTGAATTATTTCTGTATTTTCTTGGAATTTATTTCAGCGCCACCGACTCAAAACTTTCGGTCTAACCGAAATGGATCTGTCCTAAGTCACTGACTATCGGGCTCACCGATCCAACACCTCTCCGTGCCACCGATTTATACATTCCAGGAAATAATTTCTGCAGCTCCACTCAATGATTCTTTATCCTCTGATGCATGAACTACAATTTTTGCCTTGCTGTGATTCTCAAGGATCCCATTTTTACTCTACCACCTTGCCTGCCCTTCTTGGTACTTGATGTCAAAGGAGAAAAAGGGAGAAGTGTAAGGAGAAAAAGGGAGAAGTGTAAGCATATCTTACCTAAAGGGGGAGAAAATCACGTCAAAGCTTTCTTTTATCACCTCTATTACTGAAAAAGGAATCCTACCTTCTAGGGGGAGTCATACAGAGAAAGGATGACATGCAAATTCAAAGATGAGAGAATTTCTTTGTGTGTTTCTTAGAGGGGAGAAACAACACCATTTCTACAATTGGAATCATTTTAATTGGTATCTTCCATTTGATATACAATTGGTATTTTCCATTTGATCTCTGATTTTGCTTTTCCCATCCAATCCCATGATCTGAAAGTATATCTAATTCAGGGGGAGATGAATTGAATATCTTATGGAAAGCAAATCTTCCAGGTTTTATTGAAAATCTTTCTGTTTTGGGGACATGTCTGTTCTTTCAAGCTAATGCTCACTATGAGACACTCATTACACATGTCATCCTAGTCTTGGTATTCTTGATGTTCTTGCATTTGGCTGAAGAAAAGTTCTAGTGTTATCTAACCTTGTTTTCTCAAGTTTATTTCTTCAGGTACAATGCTAAGGAACCTCAAGGTAAGTATATGCATCTTGCAAGTGTGCATGATGGTGACTTGTTTGTAAATGCTTGTTTACAAGAAATCACCATGCACACATATGCAACCCCATTCACATCTTACTGCTCTGATGCATATAGCCAAGATACATGTAATACATTCTACTTATCTCTCTTGTGTGCTTGTGGTAGTGCAAAACCATAATTCCGAAAACTTGCACACATGTAGGGGGAGCTTGTGTATTACATGTTTGTCAAAGCTTCCATGATAATTCTGTCAATTTCTTAGCAAGCTTTGATGTCATTTTCTGTGTTGCCATCAATTACCAAAAAGGGGGAGATTGAAAGCACATTTTCTCCCTTGGTGGTTTTGGTAATTAATGACAACACACTTTGTGGTTGCACTAATGCTTTTCTTAAGTATATTTCAGGAAGTTCAATCATCTGGAAATGGCAAAGGAAATGGAGAAGATGAATCCTCATGTGCTAAAGGCAAGCATTGGCAAAAGCTCAAGACTCCATTTTTAGTTTAGTGATCCAAGATCACATTGAGTCCATAGGAAAGCCAATACTATTAAAAGGGGATGAGGTTTTGAAAATGATCTGGATGCTCAAGTTCTTAGTGGTATAGATCCAAAACTCTCAGCAACTCTCACTACCCGAAACCCTAAAATTCATCTCGGTCCCACTGATCCACTCAAACCCGGACTCACCGAGATTGCCTTCCTTCAGCCACTTCCAAACCCTAACAGTTCGGTCTAACCGATATGGGTCTCGGTCTCAATGAGATAAGGTGACCATCTCTTTGTTGCCTAGTGCACACTTTTCGGTCTCACCGAAAGTAGCACTCGGTCACACCGAGATGGAATGACAAACTTTCTATTATGCTATGACATCGTTTCGGTCTCACCGAGATGATGGAATCGGCGCAACCGAGACTGGTCTAACCCTAACCATTGCACAAGTCGCTCCCGCCGAAATGCTTCCCTTGGTCCCACCGAGATTCCTAACGTTCACATTTTTGAACATATCAGTCTCACCGAGTTGTCAACTTTGGTCCCACTGATTCTGGTCAAATGTGTGTAACGGTTGGATTTTGTGCGGAGGCTATTTATACCCCTCCACCCCTCTTCATTCATGGAGAGAGCACTCAGAATATTCTACCATTTCCACCATACATTTCTGAGAAGAGAACCACCTACCCTTGTGTTGAGATCAAGTTGCTCCACTCCCACCATATGAAACTTGATCTCTAGCCTTTCCAAGTTGCTTTGTACTCAAATCCTTCTTCCACCATAGCCAAATCAGTGAGGAGAGTTGAGTGTTGGGGAGACTATCATTTGAAGCACAAGAGCAAGGAGTTCATCATCAACACAACATCTATTACCTTTTGGAGAGTGGTGGCTCCTAGATTGGTTAGGTGTCGCTTGGGAGCCTCCGTCAATATGTGGAGTTCAACCAAGAAGTTTGTAAGGGCAAGGAGATCGCCTCCTTTGTGAAGATCTACCCCAAGTAAGGCTAGTCCTCCGTGGGCGTAAGCCATGATGGAATAGACAAGGTTGCTTATTCGTGGACCCTTCGTGGGTGGAGCCCTCCGTGGACTCACGCAGCCGTTACCCTCTGTGGGTTGAAGTCTCTATCAATGTGGATGTACGATAGCACCACCTATCGGAACCATGGGAAAAATCTTCGTGTCTCCAATTGCGTTTGCAACTTCTTATCCCTCTCCATTTACATTCCTGCACTTGCATGCTTTACTTATCCGCTGCCCCATACTCTTGCTATGCTTGTGTTGGATGTATGTTATGAGCTTTACATGTGCAAAACTCTGCCTCAACTTGGAGAAAATTAAAAACTGCATCTTTGCCTTGTTGAGTGTCTAATCACCCCCCTCTAGACACACTCCTATCCGATCCTACAATTGGTATCAGAGCATTGGTCTCCATTGGTTAGGTTTACACACCATTGGAGGAAGATGGATGTGTCTACGTTTGGGAGTATTAGACATAGAGTGCCTATTCTTGTTGGAGTTTCTTACAACTCGTGGAGGATTGAAATGCTTAGTATCTTTAGGTTGTACAATTTGTGCAAATATGTTCAAGCCTGTCGGTGTCAAAACCGGCGGATCTCGGGTGGGGGGTCCCGATCTGTGCGTCAAGGCTGATGGTAACAGGAAGCAAGGGACACAGATGTTTACCCAGGTTCGGGCCCTCTCGATGGAGGTAAAACCCTACTTCCTACTTGATTAATATTGATGATATGGGTAGTACAAGAGTAGATCTACCACGAGATCATAGAGGCTAAACCCTAAGAGCTAGCCTATGATGGTATGATTGTAATTGTGATCGGCCTTCCAACCTCTCCGGTTTATATAGACACCGGAGAGGGCTAGGGTTTACATGGAGTCGGTTACAAGAAAGGAAAGATAATATCCGGATCGCCAAGCTTGCCTTCCACGCAAAGGAGAGTCCCATCCGGACACGGGCCGAAGTCTTGAGTCTTGTATCTTCACACTTCAATAGTCCGGACGTTGTACACAGTCCGGCTGTCCGGATACCCCCTAATCCAGGACTCCCTCAGTAGCCCCTGAACCAGGCTTCAATGACGATGAGTCCGGCACGCAGTATTGTCTTCGGCATTGCAAGGCGGGTTCCTTCTCTGAATACTCCAAAGTACCTGTTACGACGAATAATGTCCGTCCTCCAACCAATGTTGTTCTCCTCGACTTTAGTGCCTCAATAATGGCTGCCTCCACGTGTCAAGCGAATGCGAGGAGTCGAGGCGCTTTTGCATTTGACAACCTCGATCCTCTGGGCTAACCGTCTATTTGAAGGGACGGGGATTCTCAGATCCAAACCTCACTCTCCCTCCCAGAGCTAGCATCCAACAGAGCGCTCCGTGAAAAGCCATTCCAGCAGCTCTTCTGCTCGCCCTTCTCGTTCCAAGTCGGGGGATTGGGGAGAGTGTTTAGTTCCTCATAGCTGTTTGATAGAGTTACAAACCCAAGGGTTTCTCCCACCGGCGTTCATGGTCCCCGTCCGAGCTGGAATAGCCACTTATGACGGAGGGGAACAAGCTGAGGGATCTCCTAACCCATCTCCGGAGGAGCGTATATGCCTCATCCCGCATCTGCTGAGGGGAGTCGGGGTTCCCTATCCACCCATTTCTCCATGGGCTCCTGGAGTTCTACGGCCTCCAGTTACACAATCTTACCCCTGCCTCCATTCTGCACATAGCAGGGTATGTCGCACTTTGTGAGCTGTTTTTAGGCTGTGAACCACGTTTCGGATTATGGAGGAAGCTGTTCTGCCTCGTCCCCCACACCCAGGGAGAGTCCCTATGTCAAGTGGGCGGGGCCGAAGTATGGCGCATTGCCAAGACCGGATACCTGTCCGGCACTCCTGAGAAGGCACCAGAAAACTGGCCTTCAGAGTGGTTCTATATAGAAGACGTTCCCCTTCCGGATCCAGTCCGGACAGGTCTCCCCAAGTTCAGCAATGCCCCGCCGAGGGCATGCCAAAGCTGGCGCCCCCGGGGCCCTCAAGAAGAGGACACAAGGGAAATATACCTCCTGATGAACAAGATAAAGTGGCCAAATCCGGACTGACGATAGTTGAGATCATGGCGATATGCATAAGGCGGGGAGTGCAACCGCTCCAATATCAAGGGAAGCCCATGTGGCATTTCAACGGGGAAGACGACGCCACCCGCTGCGGCCGTAAGGGTCCGGACTCCGCTGCCGTTTTGGCAAGGATATTGTCCGATTTGTACAAAGGGGAAGAGGAGGAATTCCTTCGCATAAAAACGTGGGACGGATTCTCCATGTACAACCCCCGAGAGTGGGTAAGTTGCCATTCTTTTCCCCACTTCACTTACTCTAGCGTTCTTCTGCTAAGATTACTTGCATCAATGCTTCTGAGCAGGAACTGAGGAGGGCTGTAGAAGGAATCTTCTGCCCCTCCCCGCAACCAGAGGACCCTGGAAGGGCCCTAGATCCGGGACTCAAAGTATATCCGGATATCACTGTGGAGCTTGTCAACGGGGTATTCTATCAAGCGAGCTGGGATGGCGCCCTAGTGGCCATTACGGACGACTACCCTAGACTGCTCCCCGCGTTGCGGGTAAGCCGAACTAAAAACCCTATCCTCCAAAGAGGACTCCCCCCAGGTACTATAATTTACCCTTGAGGCGTCGTTCTATTTACAGAAATGACGACCGGAGCGAGGGGCCGAGCCCCTGGGGACTCGTCAACCACGGGCATCCGGATCGGGCAAGCTCAAGAGGAAGGCGGTGAGGGTTGACACACCGCTACAGAGGTAAAGTAATAGCCTGTCCTATAATTATAGAATTTGAGATATGACAGCGCCCTTTGTGTCTGGCAGGAAGAGGAATAACCGGACTATATCCGGAGACCCCACCAATCACGCCTCCACCAGCCGGGTTCCAGAACCGGCTTCGGGGGCGGAGGCGGACACGGGGCCAGAACCACGCAATTCTCCGACAGAGGACGCGGATATGTGTTCGGCCACAAACTCCAAGGTGGAGAGTGCCATGAATCACCGGCGCCGGAGGGCCGTGCTTCGGAACAACATCTTTTCCGAATAGGCTTTTAATGCCTTCAATTCGGCAGACGCATACGTCCGAGCTGCTCGAGGCGGGCTGGCCCAGGCGACGAACCAGTACACCAAAGATATACGGGTAAGAAATTTTGATAAGTATATATAGCAGTAGCCCCTGAGACTTAGAATAGTTGGGACAACTGTTTGAAGGATCAATATATGCACAGGTCCTTGTGGACAAGAATGAACAATTGGCTCGGGAGCTTGAGGCATGCAAGGCCCAGCTGACTGATGCGGTAGCCAAGTTAGAAGGCCCCCTCTGGTAATATTTGTCTCCATTATACGCAGATGTACCAGTTAGTAAATGGCTGGTGCGGTTAGTCTGACAGAAAATTCTGCAGACAATCCCGAGGTGAATCCGGAAGGCGTAATGGGTGACGAATCGCATCTCCAATGGCAGCCAAAGGCCAGCGAGCGCATCCTTACGCAGGTGACGCAAGAGAAGAACAAGCTACAAGATGCCAATATTCGTCTGGACGTGGAATTAAAGGACGTCCGCGCTCAACTGGCGGACTCCGTGAAGGAGAACAAAAGGTTTCGACGCGGCATCTATGGTAAGAGCTCAAGCACTGTGTGATAGTTCGGCGAGAAAGTTTTTTGAAATTTTTTTGCTTGCAGGAATGTTAACGGGTCGCCCTGAAGAGGAGATGCCCTCATCTGCAGGTGATTTACTGCAAGAACTTTCGCAGTTGCACGAGCATGCTCGGCAGGTGATGCACGGTGTTGTTCAAGCCTTGTGGCCATCAAGCCTCCTGCCCAATGGCATGGGGGAGCTTGCGGACCTGCTTCAAGGAGCCCGGCGGCGCTTCCGTCTATTGAAGATATCAGCATGCCAGCAAGGAGCCAGAGAAGCCTGGGCAATGGTGAAGACGCGCTACACCAAGCTGGACCCGAACCATATGGCCGAAGTAGGAACGGCGGGGCCCGATGGGCAAGAAATTCCTGTAAGTCCGGTATATGACCAGGTAGCGTTAGCCGCTAAGTATTCTCAACAGGATTGTAAGCTAGATAGCCAGATGGTATAGAAGAGGAATATAGTCAGTCCCAGTGACTGTGTAATTTAATGGGCATAAGTAGCCCCTAGCCGGATTAAAATCATTTGTCATGGTGGAACTTTTTGCTTCAGCCCCCGGATCCTACAGTCCGGGGTGTGTCCGAATACCCGCTCGGTTATACAAAACCGGGGTATGCATGGAGACCAGGCGTACGGGTCATAAGTGCTTGAACAGACAAGTACCCAACTAGTTATGTTATATTACATGGGTAGTAGGAAACATCTTCTAGGGAGAATAGTTCCATTAGGGGTTCCTTTCCCTGGGTACGCATGCGCAAATGCACATGTCCGGACTGCATACGATGGCGAAGGATACAAACTTCTGGGGTTATTTTTTGCTTTAACCAACGAATACATCCTTTGTTCACTGATCGAATATTCTCTTAAGGAAACTAGCTTTCGGCTTCACCCAGTCTGAGGTACACATCCGGCTGAACTGGCAGTAACAATCGCAGAGGTGCTCCCCTTATGCCCTAGCCGAATTAACAGGAAGGTAGGGCATAAACACAAGAGCCAGGCAACCCAGCTTGGCCACATCTTAAGTCATATCGATGCATATAATGGTGAAGAAAAGGCACATATGGAAAAAGAACGCATATGCGATGGGCAAAAAGCCATTTAAAGTAATTATGTCTAGCTTTCGAATAGGAAGCCCCCAAGTATAGTTTACACACATAGTGCGGCCAGAGTGATCCAGGAGTCCGCACTATATTAAATAGTTTGTGTGAAGAGAAAAAGGGTCGAGAAAGAAGAGAAAAGGGGTGGAGCATAATTAAAAAGGAGGGGTAAGGAGACGAACACTGAGTTCGGCGTTAGGCGTAGACTCTCCGGAGTCTGGCCGCGTTCCATGGGTTCGGCTCGAGTCTATTATCGGATGCATTACGTAGTCGGTACGCTCCTCCGATGAGAACTTTGTCAATGACGAAGGGACCTTCCCATTTGGGTTTGAGTTTGTCCTTCTTCTTCTCCGGTAGGCGTAGAACAAGCTCGCCAATATTGTATGTTTTGGCCCGCACTTCTCTGCTTTGATATCATCGAGCCTGCTGCTGATAGAATGCGGAACGGGCTTTTGTGACATCGCGCTCCTCCTCCAGGGCATCCAAGTTATCCTGCCGATCTAACTTGGCTTCCTTCTCTTCGTACATGCGTAAGCATGGCGAATCGTGTATTATGTCGTAGGGTAGTACTGCTTCCGCGCCGTACACCATAAAAATGGTGTATATCCGGTGGTGCGATTCGGTGTGGTCCGCAGCCCCTAGAGTATGGAGTCGAGCTCATCTACCCAGTGCGTATCCGATTCTGTTAAAGATCGCACTAGTCTAGGTTTGATGCCGCTCATGATGAGACCGTTTGCCCGTTTGACCTGGCCGTTTGTTTGGGGGGTGGTAGACGGAAGCGTAGTTGAGCTTAATGCCCATTTTGCCGCACCAAGTTTTCACTTTGTCGGCTGTGAAATTTGAGCCATTATCAGTGATGATGCTGTGGGGGACACCGTATCGGTGTACGTCCCCGGATATGAAGTCTATCACAAGTCCGGATTCGGCCGTTTTGACTGGTTTGGCTTCTATCCATTTGGTGAACTTGTCCACCATGACCAGTCGGTATTTTTTCTTATGGCTTCCCCCTTTAAGGGGTCCGACCATATCCAGCCCCCAAACCGTGAAGGGCCAAGTTATGGGGATTGTTTGGAGAGCAGTAGGGGGCATATGACTCTGATTGGCGAAGAGCTGGCAACCGACGCAATGTTGGACAAGGTCCTGTGCGTCTGCTCGAGCCGTTGGCCAATAGAAGCCTGTACGGAAGGCCTTGCTGACTAGCGCTTGAGCCGCAGCGTGATGTCCGCCCAGTCCGGCATGGATTTCAGCCAAGAGTTGCCACCCTTCCTCTCCGGAGATGCACCTTTGGAGCACTCCGGTCGCACTTTTCTTATAGAGTTCCCCTTCGTGGACCTTGTAAGCTTTAGAGCGCCGGACTATGCAGCGTTCTTCGTTTTGGTCTTTGGGGAGCTCCTGTCTATTTAGGTAGGCCAAGAAAGGCTTGGTCCACGGGGCAATTACGGCCATGATTTCGTGGGCCAAAGATGTTATTTCGGTGGCAAAGCCTCCGATTGTGTCTGATGGTTCAGAATCTGGGGATGTGTTCGGGTCCGTGCTGGTATTGCCAGACTCCCCTTCCCATACTACGGATGGCTTGAACAGCCTTTCCAGGAATATATTAGGTGGGACAGGGTCGCGTTTGGCGCTGATGCGGGCAAGAACGTCTGCTGCTTGATTGTTTTCTCGAGCCACATGGTGGAATTCGAGCCCCTCGAACCGAGCTGACATTTTGAGGACGGCATTACGATAGGCCGCCATTTTCGGATCCTTGGCATCAAAGTATCCATTTATTTGTGATATTGCGAGTTTCGAATCCCCGCGCACTTCCAGGCGTTGGATGCCCATAGAGACTGCCATCCGAAGACCGTGCAACAGAGCCTCATATTCGGCTGCATTGTTGGAGTCTGTGTATAATATTTTTAGGATGTACTGGACCGTGTCCCCGGTGGGAGAAGTCAGGACTACCCCTGCTCCCAGTCCGGCCAGCATTTTGGAGCCATCAAAGTGCATGATCCAGTTGGAGTACGCTGTACGCGCCGTACTCTTTAGGGAGTTCGGCTTCTATCCATTCGGCGACAAAGTCAGCCAGTACTTGCGACTTAATGGCTCGCCATGGTTTGTATATTGTGTCGAATGGAAGGAGCTCGATAGCCCATTTAGCAATCCGGCCCGTAGAGTCGCGATTATTAATTATGTCATTGAGTGGTACCTCGGAGGCGACGGTAATCGAACACTCTTGAAAGTAGTGTCTTAGCTTCTGGGATGCCATGAAGACCGTGTATGCTATTTTTTGATAGTGTGGGTATCGGGATTTGCATGGGGTGAGGACCGTGGATACGTAATAAACCGGCTTTTGAAGCGGGAATTTGTATCCGTCCACCTCTCGTTCGACGACGAGCACTGCGCTTACCACTTGATGTGTTGCAGCTATATATAGTAGCATAGGTTCGCCAATGTTTGGCGCTGTTAGGACTGGATTACTAGCCAATAAGGTCTTTATCTCATCAAGTTCGGCCGTGGCTGCATCCGTCCATACAAAGTGTTCGGTGCGCCGAAGGAGGCGGTAAAGAGGCAATGCCTTTTCTCCTACCCTGGATATAAAGTGACTCAAAGCGGCCACGCATCCAGCTAGCTTCTAGATGTGCTTGAGGTCTGTTGGTATAGCTAACTGCGACAGAGCTCGGATTTTTGCTGGGTTCGCTTCGATTCCTCTATTGGAAACAATGAAGCCCAGCAGCTTCCCCGAGGGGACACCGAAAATGCATTTTTCCGGATTCAACTTGATGTCGTATGTCCGGAGGTTATCGAATGTAAGCCTCAAGTCATCTATTAGGGTTTCGACGTGTCTAATTTTTATGACCACGTCGTCCACATATGCTTCCACTGTTTTGCCGATTTGTTTTTCCAAGCATGTTTGAATCATGCGTTGATAGGTTGCGCCGGCATTCTTGAGCCCGAAAGGCATAGCGTTGAAGCAAAAAGGGCCATATGGCGTTATAAAAGCTGTTGCAGCTTGGTCAGACTCTGCCATCTTTATTTGATGGTATCCGGAGTATGCGTCGAGAAAACACAGCGAGTCATGTCCAGCTGTGGCATCGATAATTTGATCAATGCGAGGGAGGGGAAAGGGATCCTTGGGGCAAGCCTTGTTGAGGTCTTTGAAGTTGACGCATAGGCGCCAGGATTTGTCCTTTTTTGGTACCATTACCAAGTTTGCCAGCCAATCCGGATGTTTAATATCTCTGATGAATCCGGCCTCAAGTAGCTTGGCTAGCTCTTCCTCCATGGCTTGCCGTTTGGGTTCTGAAAACCGCCTTAGGGTCTGTTTGACCGGTTTGTATCCCTTTAGTATATTGAGGCTGTGTTCGGCCAGCCGGCATGGGATGCCTGGCATGTCCGAAGGGTGCCAGGCGAAAATGTCCCAATTCTCGCGTAAGAAATCTCGCAGTGCGGCGTCCATCACGTGGCTCAACTGTGTCCCGATGGATGCTGTCTTCGTGGGGTCCGTTGGGTGGACTTGGAATTTGACTATCTCGTCTGCAGGTTTAAATGAGGTGGACTTGGGTCGCTTGTCGAGTATCACGTCGTCCCTGTCCATGGTGGCTCGCAGTGTTGTTAACTCTTCGGCTGCTAGGGCTTTAGATAATGCTTCCAGGACTAGTGCTGCGGTTTTGTTTTCAGCACGAAGTGCGACGTCCGGATCACTGGCTAGAGTGATGATTCCATTGGGTCCGGGCATTTTAAGCTTCATGTACCCGTAATGAGGTACAGCTTGAAAGCTTGTAAACGCGTCCCGCCCTTCTACTAGAAGGGCATGGTATTCGCTGCTAAAGGGAGCCACTTGGAATGTGATTTCATTGGACCTATAATTCTCCAGGGTGCCGAATACCACATCGAGTGTGATTTTTTCCGCACACCGCGCTTCCCGAGTAGGGATGATTCCCTTGAAGGTGGTGCCGCTTCACTCAATGTAGCCTTTATCAATTTTCATCTTGTCGAGCGTTTCCTCATAGATCAAGTTTAATCCGCTTCCGCCGTCCATGAGTACTTTGGTGAGCCGAAATCTGTCCATGATTGGGCTAAGGACCAAAGCGGCCGGTGCCCAGACAGTCTGGAATCGAGGTTCATCACTGGCATTGAAAGTTATAGCAGTGTCGTTCCAGGGTTTATTTTTGCCACATGGTAAATTTCAGCGGAGCTTCGACGAGCTCGCTTGCGCCTATTGTTCGTGGCAAAAGTCTCGAAGACTGTTAGTACCGTATCGTGTTCGCTGGCAGGATGTTGTTCCACTTTATGGCCTACAAGAAGATCCTCGCCACTTTTCGCCACATGCCGGAGTATCCAACATGCCCTAAGGCTATGAGTTGGTATTGTATCCGGAGTACAGTGGAGCTTACATGGCCCGTCGAGCCATTCTTCCAATACAGATCCCCGCCCTGGGGTGGGCTTTGGTTTCTTGGGGATTGGGTTGGACGACTTACGAGAGTTTGTACGTTTAGTTTCGGCAAAGGTCTTGGTGAGAGCGGTACTATCCCAAAATTCCGTTTGGGTTTTCCACACGCTCTCCATCGCACAGTACTTTCGTACTATGATTGCCAAGTCCACGAAGCGTACTATGTCGCAGCGGTTTATAGCATTGAGGAGTCCTTCGTCCGTGCAGTTTTTGCAGAAGAGTGAGACCATGTTCTCTCGCTGCGATCCTTGACCTTGTTAAGCGCAAGGAGGAATCGCCCGATAGTGATGTACGGTTTCTTGGGGCTCTTGCCTCGATGCGGAGAGACAGTTTAAGTCCGGTAGGTGTTGTTAGCGAAATCCGGATTTTGATCCGATCTAACGCCTAAAGCGCGGACGGTTCGAGCTTAATGTACTCGTAATCCGAGTGCTGCCCAATTTCTTCGGCCCAATGCCCGATTCTAAGTCCGGAACCTGGGTCATGTTTTCCTTTGAGAAGGTTTTCGGCTCAAGGAGTTTGGTGATCCGAACATAATTCGTCCTCAAAGTTGAGGGACAATCCGCGTATGGTTCCTCC
The DNA here is from genome assembly GCA_021437245.1 of Aegilops speltoides. Taxonomy (NCBI): domain Eukaryota; kingdom Viridiplantae; phylum Streptophyta; class Magnoliopsida; order Poales; family Poaceae; genus Aegilops; species Aegilops speltoides. Next base: position 376,366,286 of record CM038145.1, read on the forward strand.
ACTGTCGCTGTCTCATGGGTGACCGGCGGGGATCTGATGTCCCTTCGGTCGGGTTTAAGCCCAATCCGGTCATAGTTCGTAGTGACTCCCAGAGCGGCGATGCGATCCAAGAGCTCATTAAGGGAGGAGAGCTCCATTGGATTCATCTGTTCGACAAATTCCGAACTGACGCGAAGGTTATGGTTGATGACCCGAGAGGCCATCGTCGGTGCTACCGCCGATGGGGCGGCCATGATAAAGCCGCCGAGTAGACTCATCTGGCCTACAGCCAGAGCTCCCTCCGAGGTGATGTCGTCCTTGACGATGAGACGAGCCATCGAGCCTTGCGGCAATGACACAGAGGAACTCTCAATGAAAGCACCAATGTCGGTGTCAAAACCGGCGGATCTCAGGTAGGGGGTCCCGATCTGTGCGTCAAGGCTGATGGTAACAGGAAGCAAGGGACACAGATGTTTACCCAGGTTCGGGCCCTCTCGATGGAGGTAAAACCCTACTTCCTGCTTGATTAATATTGATGATATGGGTAGTACAAGAGTAGATATACCACGAGATCATAGAGGCTAAACCCTAAGAGCTAGCCTATGATGGTATGATTGTAATTGTGATCGGCCTTCTAAGGACCAACCTCTTCGGTTTATATAGACACCGGAGAGGGCTAGGGTTTACATGGAGTCGGTTACAAGAAAGGAAAGATAATATCCGGATCGCCAAGCTTGCCTTCCACGCAAAGGAGAGTCCCATCCGGACACGGGCCGAAGTCTTGAGTCTTGTATCTTCACGCTTCAATAGTCCAGACGTTGTACACAGTCTGGCTGTCCGGATACCTCCTAATCCAGGACTCCCTCAAAGCCCCTTATGTGCCTCCTATTGATCCCTTGCACCCCACCATGGATGAAGAGCTTGATTTGCTTCATAACCTTAGGACCGTAAATCTTATCATTAGAGGGTTACCCGATAACTTGCTTGAACTTGTGACCAACTTTGAGTGTGCTTATTCCATGTGGAAGTTCTTGGAAGAACTTTATCCGAACTACTCTTTACGAGATCTTGATGAAATTCTTCATAAGACTATTGAGTTCAATATGATATGCCCCAATGATCCGAACTTTGATGAATGCTTCTTTGAGCTTCGTGATCTCATGCGAAAGAAGGGTGATATCAGTCTTATTAGTGTTATTATTAGAGATGCTCTTATGTTGCATTCCATTGATTATTGTCACATTGACAAAACTAATGCGAAAAGTGATCAAATTGACCTAGGTATTAACGACAAATGACCTATGGGTCAATATGATGATGATCATGGATGTGATGATGAATACTCCGATTCGGACACCGAGCCAGACAAGATTATGAAGAGTCTCAATCTTATGGCAAATCTGCGAGACTGCATGTCCGGCGGAAAAGAGTGGATTCTTGATAGTGGATGCACCGATCATATGACCAGAGACAAAGACATGTTTCGAGAGCTTGCAAAGAACGATGGTCCACGCAAGTACGTGACTTTTGGATACAAATCCAAGGGTAAGGTGCTTGGACTTGGTAAGGTGGCTGAGGGAGTCCTGGACTGGGGGGTGTCCAGATAGCCGAACTATCATCATTGGCCGGACTCCAAGACTATGAAGATACAAGATTGAAGACTTAGTCCCGTGTCCGGATGGGACTTTCCTTGGCGTGGAAAGCAAGCTTGGCAATATGGATATGTAGATCTCCTACCATTGTAACCGACTCTGTGTAACCCTAGCCCTCTCCGTGTCTATATAAACCGGAGGGTTTTAGTCCATAGGACGAACAACAATCATACCATAGGCTAGCTTCTAGGGTTTAGCCTCCTTGATCTCGTGGTAGATCCACTCTTGTACTACCCATATCATCAATATCAATCAAGCAGGAGTAGGGTTTTACCTCCATCCAGAGGGCCCGAACCTAGGTAAAAACATCGTGTCCCTTGTCTCCTGTTACCATCCGCCTAGACGCACGATTCGGGACCCCTACCGAGATCCGCGGTTTTGACACCGACATTGGTGCTTTCATTGAGAGTTCCTCTGTATCGTCACCTATAGCCCCGATGGCTCCTTCGATCATCAACAACGACGCGGTCCAGGGTGAGACTTTTCTCCCTGGACAGATCTTCGTATTCGGCGGCTTTGCACTATGGGCCAATTCGCTTGGCCATCTGGAGCAGATTGAAAGCTACGCCCCTGGCCATTAGGTCAGATTTGGAAGCTTGAACTTCACGGCCGACATCCACGGAGACTTGATCTTCGACGGATTCGAGCCACAGCCAAGCGCGCCGCACTGTCACGATGGGCATGATCTAGCCCTGCTGCCGGACAGTGCCCTGGAGGCCGCACAAGAGTCCGCTCCGACCCTTAACTCAGAGCCGACTGCGCCAATCGAGGATGGGTGGCTAGACACCGCCTCGGGGGCTGCTACCTCTACGGCGATGGAGCCGAATACCGACCCAGTCCCTTGTGAAGCTCGTGACTCCGAGGTGCCGGACTCCTCGCCGGACTCCGAACCTCCTGCACCCCTACCAATCGAATCCGATCGGGCGCCGATCATGGAGTTCACCGCTGCGGACATCTTTCAGCACTCGCCTTTTGGCGACATCCTGAATTCGCTAAAGTGCCTCTCTTTGTCAGGAGAGCCCTGGCCGGATTACGGTCAGGACGGTTGGGATGCGGACGACGAAGAAATTCAAAGCCCACCCACCACCCACTTCGTAGCCACTGTCGACGACCTAACCGATGTGCTAGACTTCGACTCCGAAGACATCGACGGTATGGACGACGATGCCAGAGACGACCAAGAACCAGCGCCTACGGGGCACTGGAAAGTCACCTCAACTCATGATGTATACATGGTGGACACACCAAAAGGAAGTGATAACGAGGAACAACGGGACGCGGTGAAGGATAATTCCCCCGAAAAACAGCCAAAACGGCGACGCAAACGCCGCCCGAAGTCCCGCCTTGATAACAACAGCACCCATACAGACCCAGCCGAAGAGCAGGACGAACCAGTGGACGACAAACATGCCACCAAGCAACCGTCCGAACAGGATGAATTGGACAAGCAACCCATCCCCGGCGAAAACAACAGTCCAGACGATCTCACGCCGAACACATCACTGGAGCACAAGAACCTCCACAAAAGGCTCGTGGCCACTGCAAGAAGTTTGAAGAAGCAGAAGCGGAAGCTCAAAACAGCGGAAGACGTACTCAGAATGAGATGGAGCAAAGTACTCAAGACCGCAGACAAATACGGCGATAGTCACCAAGCAAAGAGCTACCCGAAGCGCAAGCTGTTGCCCGAATTCGACGAGGAGGCCGTAGAGCCCCCACAGTCAAAGAACAAAGAGGCCGCCTGGTCGGATGGACGACCACTTGACAAGCAAAGAGCGGCAAGCGGCGCCACACACAAGCCGGCACATGATCCACATAAGGATCCTTGTAAAAAGGATGGCCCGGTCAGGTCCATCTATGGGCCAAGAAAGAAGGCTCCAGGGAGCAACACAACACATCGAGTGTTCGAAAATAACAGTACACCTAAATATAGGGGCGCCGCATATCCCCTATGTTTCACCGATGAGGTACTGGATCATGAATTTCCAGCGGGATTCAAACCCGTAAACATAGAGGCATACGACCGAACAACAATGCACTTTGAGTCGGATTGAGGATTATATCCTACACATACATATGGCGAGAGGAGATGATCTCCATGCCATAAAATACCTACCCCTCAAGCTCAAAGGGCCAACCCGGCATTGGCTAAAAAGCCTCCCAGAAAATACCATTGGAAGCTGGGAAGAGCTCGAGGATGCGTTTCGGGCAAATTTTCAGGGGACTTATGTCCGCCCTCCGGATGCAGACGATTTAAGTCATATAACTCAACAGCCCGGAGAGTCAGCCCGCAAATTCTAGAAAAGGTTCCTCACCAAAAAGAACCAAATAGTCGACTGTCCGGACGCCGAAGCTTTAGCAGCCTTCAAACATAACGTCCGAGACGAATGGCTCGCCAGACACCTCGGCCGGGAAAAGCCAAGGACAATGGCCGCACTAACAAGCCTCATGACCCGCTTCTGCGCGGGAGAAGATAGCTGACTGGCAAGATGCAGCACCAGTGACCCGAGTACATCCGAGGTCAGGGATGGAAATGGGAAGCCATGACGCAGAAAACACCAGCGCCGGACTAAGGAAAATGGCCCAAAGAACACGACGGTCAACGCTGGGTTCAAAAGCTCTCGGCCGAACAACAAAACACTGCCTCTTAAGGACAACAGTGATGAGCTATCCAACCTAAACAAAATCTTGGATAGGATATGTCAAATTCACAGTACCCCCGGGAAGCCTGCAAACCATACCCACAGAGATTGTTGGGTCTTCAAGCAGTCCGGCCGACTTAACGCCGAACACAAGGGGCTCGACACGCCAAGCGAGGACGATGACGAACCCCACAAGCAGAGCACCGGAAAACAAAAGAACTTCCCACAAGAAGTCAAAATAGTGAATTCACTTCAAGTGATAACAAGGAAAAATAGGGCGGCACCTACTAAAGTACGCGCCGCACGGTCCACCCCAGCGGAGTCCCGAAACTGGATGTTGAAACCAATTACTTTCGACCATCGAGATTACTCGTATATTCAAACGCAGGATGGACTGCTTTGATATCGATCCTATAATCGGCAGACTACAATTTACACAAGTCCTAATGGATGGCGGCAGCGATATAAACCTGCTATACCAGGACACAATCCGCAGAATGGGGATAGACCCTACCAAAATTCGCCATAGCAACACTTCCTTTAAAGGAGTAACGGCAGGCCCTTATGCCAATTGCACGGGCTACTTACTACTAGAAGTCGTGTTCGGTTCATCCGACAACTTCTGTCGCGAAAAGCTAACCTTCCATATCGCCCCATTCAAAAGTAGCCATCAAGCACTATTGGGACGTGAAGCTTTCGCCCGCTTTAACGCAATACCGCATTACGCGTCTCTCACACTTAAAATGCCCGGTCCACGCGGTATCATCTCATTGAAGGGAAACTTTGAATGTTCCCCGACCGCGGAAGAACATGAGACTACCTTGACAGCCACACACTAATCCGGCATTGCTGATCAAAGCCCCTAAAACAAGTCATTCAGACCCCGAACACGGTTAGGCGAGTTCGGTATAAATAAACAAGGGGCTTCCTAGCCGTGTACCCCTTTACAAGGGGCTGCATGAACGAAGAATGAGAGCCAATAAAGCTCAATTTTATTCATTTCTTAAATCATACTCTGTTTTAAATACATTTTCTGCACGATCCTTTTTCCAACTAGGTTCTTCTCTTTTACAAATGAACAACATGCTACACCCGTCCAGGATACAGCACAACGGAGACATAGGCGCAGACGTGCAGCAGGGACCCGTTGCAAGGATTCTTTTCAGATTAAGACCCTGCATAAACCTTTTTTACTGTCTCTTGTTGATATACATACCCCGGTTTCTTACCATAACCGAGGAGGAGGTTGGCGTTTTGGCATCGGCCACGTCAGAAGATTTCGCGTGTACCCGGACACTAGGGGCTTAGGGCATTATTCTGCCCGTTTTCATAAAGACCGAATACCTTAGGGAGTGTTCGGCGTCTCGAGTTAGGCCTTATATGCATCGGCTCCGAATCATGTCTTTGGTCAAACGTTGGGTTTGCCCGGCTCCTGTGTTTTGTTGCCTTACGTTCCGTTTTATCGGCTAACGCGGCACCAGGAGAACTACTGTGATTGTGCCCCAGTTCGGCCTGGCGAGCACCTCAGTAGAGAAAGTCAAAAACTGACTGTCATGATATAGCGAGAGACTGGTCAACCACTCGATCGACTACCTGAATGTCTAGAACTCCTCCACTTTGACGAAGGACCGTTTCCCGGTCAGGCACACACGCGCCCTGAATTCGGAGAGTGCGGTGCCCCTAGGGGCTATTGTAGCCCCACCTTCGGACTCCTATGTCTAAGTGAAAGTGATAAAGCATTATAGTCTGGTTGCCTAGTTTGCTACGCTACCACCTCCTTCACAGGACCAAGACGTTGGATTAAGTGTGAAAATGCGCCTTTTTGCAAACACCCCCGCACCATGTGCGTGGGGGCTGAAGCCGCACTGCCATCTTTCAGGTTATATATATATATAGATTAACGGTCGCACAGGAGATATTTCAATACTTGAACGCACAAGTATAAAAAGCCCTTATATTATAAATATGGTTTTACAAATCATACATGTTATTTGAACACAACGTTTTTCGAGCACTGCGACTCTATTAAACGAGCGCCCTGCAGGACTTCCTCAAAATAGTGCTCGGCGGGTAATTGGCTTCTGTACGAATCCCGGGATGCAACATCGGTGGCGTCCATCTATGCCCAGCATGTTTTGACATGGGCGAGAGCCATCCGTGCACCCTCTATGCATGCCGACCGCTTCATCGCCTTGATATGCGGCACCGCATCAAGGAATTGCTGCACTAAGCCAAAATAAGTCTTCGCTTGGGCCTTTTCGTCCACAGATGAGCCACGACATCCTCCATGGCAAGTCCGGATGACCTATTCAGATTAGCCCACTCAGCCAACCGATCGATTAACAGAAGTGGACGCTCCGGACTATGGAATTGAGACCAAAAAAGCTCTTCCATCTCGTGATCCTTTTGGCTTCGGAAGTGCACGACTGCGTCCGCCACACTCGCCGCCAAATTCAGATAAGGATCCTCCGCACCCCACAGCTGGCCAAACTGAGCATACTTCTGATCCGTGGACTTCCTGCACAGCAGAAAGGGCTTTCCAGCCGCAATGTCTCCGGCCTGACACAGCTCCTCCATTATAGCCCTCATTGCAGAACGGGCATCCTTGGCTTCGGCGGTGGCCTTCTTCAGGTCCTCTTGCCCCGCTCAGCGTTCTCTTTCAAGAACCTCATAGCGGTCGGTAGCATCCTTCAGCTTCACGGCCATTCCGGCCAACTCCTCCCTGCTTCGGCAGTGAGCAGCCTTTTCGGCTTTTAGCTCTTGGGCTGCCTTCGAGGCAGCCGCATCACTCCTTCGGGCTTGCTCCTTGGCTCGAGCAAGCTCTGCCCGAAGTCCCTTCATAGCAGTGGCGCCATCTGCATCAAGCATACATGTTGTAAGGCATAAGCATCAGCTCCCTTACCAGGTGACCGCGGAGAAACCACCCACCTTGTGACTCGTCAAGTCGCTTATTGACCAGCGCGATGTCCGCATCCGCAACGTCCAGTTGCCGCTTCAGTTCGGCAACTCTATCAGTCCGGCTGGTCACCGAGCGCTCCACCCCTGAATAGGAATGGCGATATCTTAACACTGAGATTATGATCCTTGGCATGTCGTCACTTCTGACAACGTACCGAGTCTCAGGGGCTACTATCTATACAGGGTGCACTCTATGTGCAAAACTGTCAAAAGGTATGTCATTTTTACGTACCTCAAACCCCGTCAGCAAACTCCTGACGGCCTCATGCAACCCGCTCTCAGCGGATGAAATCCTTTCAATCACCATACTCATTAATGTAGGGTGATCTTCTGAGATAGACGCCCTCTCGAGGAGATCCTTCAGCTCCTCCGGTCGTACACCAGTTGGTGTCGAACTCTCCGGCCCCGCCGGACTCGGGGAGACCCTCCGCGACGAGACTTCAGGGTCATCCGCCCCGCCTGACGGCGCGGCAGATGGAGGCGTCTCACTCTCCATCATCTCCGGACGAAGATCCCCCGAAGATGAGCTCAGCTGAGAAGGGCTGAGATCCGAACTACAAGGTAAAAACTCCGGTTATCCTCAGAAATGAAAATAGGGATGTCCCTTATTACAAAACTCCCATTTTCTACTTACGGCTCGCTGGAGGGCTGATTCCCTTGGGGAGACAAAGGCGGCGGGCTTCTCCCGCACAGATGTTCCGTCAGATTTCTTCCCCCGCTTTAAGGCCTTAGCCTCCGGGTCTTCGGAAGCGGTCCTCTTCTCCCACTGGAGGGAGGGATTCTCGATCCCCCCCCCCCTTCTTGAGAGCCTCTTTGGCAGAGGCGGTAGTTCTCCTATTCTCCCCTTCGCCCTCTTCTGCAGGCGCAACCTCCAACATCTTAACTAACACGGGATCTGGCGTGGTCTCAGGGAGGGGGGCCGGACACCGTATCAGTTTTGCTTTCGCTGTCCACTCCTGTTTAGGGGATAGCCGGTTAAAAGGCAAATCTATGATAAATAAACGGACGATATGTCCGGACACAGGACTACTTACTTGAGTATCCGGGCGATTGCAGCTTAGGCCGGCGTCCTCGGTCAAGTCCGGACACATCTCTTGTGATCCGAAGAACAATTTATACATCACCACGGGTGTCGTACCCATGAAGTGTTTAAGAGCTCGCGGTCCCTCCGGATTAAATTCCCACAGGCAGAGGGGGCGATGTTTGCAGGGCAGAAGGCGCCGAATCAGCATAACCTGCGCCACTACGATCAGATTGATCTCCCTTTCTTGGAGGTCTCGAATGCGGCCCTGCAAAAGTGGCACGTCCTTGGACGGCCCCCACTCAAGCCCTTTGTTGACCCACGATGCCAGCCGTTGTGGAGGGCCCGAGCGAAAGGCAGGTGGCGCCACCTATCTGGTGCCCCTAGGAGCGGTGATGTAGAACCACTCCTGCTGCCACAAACCAAGCTCCTCTTGAAAGGAGCCCTCGGGCCATGGAGCCTCGGCCCTCTTGCTTAGAATCGCCCTCCGCACTTCGCCACGCCCCTCGATCATCTTCGGCTCCACGTCGAAGGTCTTGAGCCACAATCCGAAGTGAGGGGTAGTGCGGAGGAAGGCTTCGCAGACAACAATGAACGATGAGATATGGAGGATGGACTCCGGAGCCAAGTCATGGAATTCCAGCCCGTAGTAAAACATGAGCCCTCTCACGAAGGGATCCATCGGGAAGCCTAAACCCCGATGGAGGTGAGAAACGAACACGACGCTCTCACCAGGCTCGGGAGTGGGAATGACCTGCCCTTGGGCGGGCAGCCTATGCGAAATCTCATAGGTTAGGTACCTAGCATCTCTCATCTTTAGCACGTCCTCTTCCGTCACCCACCGGCCCTGAAGGTCGGAGCCGGACATTGTCAAAGTTCCGAAGCGCCCGAATCTGGAGCATTGGGTGTTGGAACTCGGGGCGAGGGGCGGATTCGATGGAGGATCGAAGAAAAGGAACAGGCCTTGGTCTCATTATAAAGGGAGAGAATACCAAGAGCCGTCCCCGTGACCGTTTGGAACTCACCTTCGATGGAGGAGGCGTGGCAACGGGCGCGGTTGGGTTACCCATGTCCGTATTGATGAGAATCCCGGAATAAGGGGACACGATCTCTGCTTCGACAAGACGTGCCAAGGAAACCGCTTCACTAAACGCGCTGAGGTGGAATAATAAAAATGATTCGAGTAAAGGCTTGGTCGTGGTGTGACGTCACGCCACGAAATACATCAGCAGATTGAACTTGTGTAAATATTATTCTCTCTATGGTGGTATGTGGAATTTATTTTGCAGAGCCGGACACTATCCTGGTGTTCACAATCTTCTATGAATTATTCGGAGGAGGAACCCGCCTTGCAATGCCGAAGACAATATGCGCGTCGGACTCGTCGTCATTGAAGCCTGGTTCAGGGGCTACCGAGGAGTCTGGATCGGGGTGTCCGGATAGCCGAACTATCATCATTAGCCGGACTCCAAGACTATGAAGATACAAGATCGAAGACTTCTTCCCGTGTCCGGATGGGACTTTCCTTGGCGTGGAAGGAAAGCTTGGCAATATGGATATGTAGATCTCCTACCATTGTAACCGACTCTGTGTAACCCTAGCCCTCTCCGGTGTCTATATAAACCGAAGGGTTTTAGTCCATAGGACGAACAACAATCATACCATAGGCTAGCTTCTAGGGTTTAGCCTCCTTGATCTCGTGGTAGATCCACTCTTGTACTACCCATATCATCAATATCAATCAAGCAGGAGTAGGGTTTTACCTCCATCCAGAGGGCCCGAACCTGGGTAAAAACATCGTGTCCCTTGTCTCCTGTTACCATCCGCCTAGGCGCATAGTTTGGGACCCCCTACCCGAGATCCACAGGTTTTGACACTGACAGTGGTTGAGGGAGTCCTGGACTAGGGGGTGTCCGGACAGCCGGACTATCATCGTCCGCCGGACTCCAAGACTACGAAGATACAAGATTGAAGACTCCGACCCGTGTCCGGATGGGACTTTCCTTGGCGTGGAAGGCAAGCTTGGCGATACAGATATGTAGATCTCCTACCATTGTAACCGACTCTGTGTAACCCTTGCCTCCTCCGGTGTCTATATAAACCGGAGGGCTTTAGTCCGTAGGACACAACATACATTACAACAATCATACCATAGGCTAGCTTTAGGGTTTAGCCTCCTTGATCTCATGGTAGATCCACTCTTGTACTACCCATATCATCAATATTAATCAAGCAGGACATAGGGTTTTACCTCCATCAAGAGGGCCCGAAGCTGGGTAAACCATCGTGTCCCTTGTCTCCTGTTACCATCCGCCTAGACGCACAGTTCGGGACCCCCTACCCGAGATCCGCCGGTTTTGACACCGACATTGGTGCTTTCATTGAGAGTTCCTCTATGTCGTCACCGATAGGCTCGATGGCATCTTCAATCAACAACGCTATCCAGGGTGAGACTTTTCTCCCCGGACAGATCTTCGTATTCAGTGGCTCCACACTGCGGGCTAATTCACTTGGCCATCTGGAGCAGATCAAAAGCTACGCCCCTGGCCATCAGGTCAGATTCGGAAGCCTAAACTTCACGGCCGACATCCGCGGGGACTTGATCTTCGACGGGCTCGAGCCACAGCCAAGCGCGCCGCACTGTTACGATGGGCATGATCTAGCTCTGCCGCCGAACAGTGCCTTGGTGGCCGCACAAGAATCCACTCCGGCCCTTAGTCCGGGGCCGATCGCCCAGATCGAGGGCCGGTGGTTGGACATCGCCTCGGGGGCTGCAACTTCTATGGCGATGGAGCCGAACGCTAATCTTGTCCCTTGCGAAGCTCGTGACTCCAAGGTGCCGGACTCCCTACCGGATTCTGGACCGCCCGCGCCCCTGCCAATCAAATCTGATCGGGCGCCGGTTATGGAATTCACCGCCACGGACATCTTCCAACACTCGCCCTTTGGCGACATCCTAAATTCATTAAAACACCTCTCGCTATCCGAAGAGGCCCGACCGGACTACGGCCAGGATGGTTGGGATTCGGGAGACGAAGAATTTCAAAGCCCACCCACCACCCACTTTGTAGCCACTGTCGACGATCTAACCGGCATGCTAAACTATGACTCCGAAGACATCGACGGCATGGACGACGATGCCGGAGACGAACAAGAACCAGCGCCTACAGGGCACGTGAAGACCACCTCGTCATACGACGTATACATTGTGGATACCCCAAAAGGAAGCGACAACGAGGACCAACGGGGCGCGGCAGAAGATAATCCTGCCGACAAACAACCAAAACGGCGACGCAGACACCGCCCTAAGTCCCGCCTTGACAACAACAGCGCTCTTAATGACCCAGCAATAAAGCAGGGCAAACCAGTGGACGACGAACACGCAGACAAGCAACCGTCCGAACAGGACGAGTCAGATAATCAGTCCAGGCCCGGCGAAAACAATAGTCCAGACGACCTCACGCCGGACACACCGCCGGAGAATAAAAACCTTTGGAAAAGACTCGACGCCACCGCAAGAAGCTTGAAGAAAGAAAAACGGAAGCTCAAAACAGCGGAAGATACACTCAGAATGAGGTGGAGCAAAGTGCTCAAAACCGCAGACAAATACGGCAATGGCCATCAATCAAAGAGCTACCCGAAGTGCAAGCTACTGCCAGAATTTGATGAGGAGGCCATAGAGCCCCCACAGTCAAAAAAAAGAGGCCGCCTGGTTGGATAGACGGCCAGATGATTGGCCAAAATCTGAAAGCGGCGCCGCATATAAAGCGACTAATGACCCTGGAAGGACAGATGGCCCAACCAGGTCCATTTACGGGCCAAAGAAGAGGGCCCCAGGAAGCAATACAACACGCCAAGTGTCCGAAGACAGCGGTACACCCAAATACAGGGGTGCCGCACACCCACTATGTTTCACCGGTAGGTCTTTGGATCATGAATTCAATGCAGGATTTAAACCCGTAAACATAGAGGCCTATGACGGAACAACAGACCACAGTCTGCGGATAGAAGATTATATACTACACATACACATGGCTAGAGGAGACGATCTCCACGCCATAAAATACCTACCCTCAAGCTCAAAGGGCCAGCCCGTCATTGGCTCAAAAGCCTCCCGTAAAACATCTTGGAAGTTGGGAAGAGCTCGAGGACGCGCTAGAGCAAATTTTCAAGGAACTTATGTCCACCCTCCGGATGCGATGATCTAAGTCATATAACTCAACAGCCCGAGAGTCACAAGAATTCGAAACAGGTTCCTCACCAAAAGAACCAAATAGTCGATCGTCCGGACGCCAAGCCTTAGCAGCTTTTAAACACAACGTCCGAGACGAATGGCTTGCCGGACACTCGCCAAGAGAAACCGAGGACAATGTCCGCGCTAACAAGCCTCATGACCCGCTTCTGTGCGGGAGAGGATAGCTGGCTAGCAAGATGCAGCACCAGCGACCCAAGTACATCCGAGATAAGAGATGGAAACATAAGTCTGAAATAGTTGAAAAGTTCAAAGAATTTCAGAGTGAAGTGGAAAATCATCGTAACAAGAAAATAAAGTTTCCGCGATCTGATCGCGGAGACAAATATTTGAGTTACGAGTTTGGTCTTCAATTAAAATAATGTGGAATAGTTTCACAGCTCACGCCACCTGGAACACCACAACATTATGGTGTGTCCGAACATCGTAACCGCACTTTATTTGATATAGTGCGATCTATGATGTCTCTTACTAATTTACCACTATTGTTTTGGGGTTATGCATTAGAGACAGCTGCATTCACGTTAAAAGGGCACCATCTAATCCGTTGAGACGACACCATATGAACTGTGGTTTAGCAAGAAACCCAAGTTGTCGTTTCTTAAAGTTTGGGGCTACGATGCTTATGTGAAAAGGTTTCATCCTGATAAGCTCAAACCCAAATCGGAGAAGTGCGTCTTCATAGAATACCCAAAGGAAACTGTTGGGTACTCCTTCTATCACAGATCCGAAGGAAAAACATTCGTTGCTAAAAATGGATCCTTTCTAGAGAAGGAGTTTCTCTCGAAAGAAGTGAGTGGGAGGAAAGTAGAACTTGATGAGGTAACTGTACCTGCTCCCTTATTGGAAAGTAGTTCATCACATAAATCAGTTCCAGTGATTCCTACACCAATTAGTGAGGAAGTTAATGATGATGATCATGAAACTTCAGATCAAGTTGCTACCAAACCTCGTAGGTCTTCCAGAGTAAGATCCACACCAGAGTGGTACGGTAATCATGTTCTGGAAGTCATGTTACTAGACGATGATGAACCTACGAACTATGAGGAAGCGATGATGAGCCCAGATTCCGCGAGATGGCTTGAGGCCATAAAATCTGAGATATGATCCATGTATGACAACAAAGTATGGACTTTGATTGACTTGCTCGATGATCAGCAAGCCATGTTAAATGAATGGATCTTCAAGAGGAAGACAGACACTGATAGTATTGTTACTATCTACCAAGCTCGACTTGTTGCAAAAGGTTTTCAACAAGTTCAAGGTGTTGAATACGATGAGATTTTCTCACTCAGACGATGCTTAAGTCTGTCTCAATCATGTTAGCAATTGCCACATTTTGAAATCGCAAATGGATGTCAAAACTGCATTCCTTAATGGATTTATTAAAGAAAAGTTGTATATGATGCAACCGTAAGGTTTTGTCAATCCTAAAGGTGCTAACAAAATGTGCAAGCTCCAATGATCCATCTATGGACTGGTGCAAGCATCTCGAGTTGGAATATACGCTTTGATAAGTTGATCAAAGCATATAGTTTTATATGGACTTACGATGAAGCCTGTATTTACAATAAAGTGAGTGGGAGCACTACAACCTTTCTGATTAGTATATGTGAGTGACATATTGTTGATCAGAAATGATGTAGAATTTTTCTGCAAAGCATAAAGGAGTGTTTTAAAGGAGTTCTTTAAAAAGAAAAGACCTCAGTAAAAGCTACTTACATATTGAGCATCAAGATCTATTGAGATAGATCAAGACGCTTGATAAGATTTTCAATGAGTACATACCTTGGAAAGATTTTGAAATAGTTCAAAATGGAACACCAAAGAAAGAGTTCTTGCCTGTGTTGCAAAGGTATGAAATTGAGTAAGACTCAAATCCCGACCACGGCAGAAAATAGAAAGAGAATGAAAAGTCATTCCCTATGCCTCACCATAGGTTCTATAAAGTATGCTATGCTATGTACCGCACCTATTGTATACCTTGCTCAGATTTGACAAGGAGTACAATAGTGATCTAGGAGTAGATCACTGGACATTGGTCAAGAATATCCTTAGTGAGGACTAAGGAAATATTTCTCGATTATGGAGGTGATAAAAGAGCCCGTCGTAAAAGTTACCTCGATGCAAGCTTTCACACCGATCCAGATGACTCTAAGTCTCAATCTGGATACATATTGAAAGTGGGAGCGATTAGCTAGAGTAGCTCCGTGCAGAGCATTGTAGACATAGAATATTTGCAATATACATACGGCTCTGAATGTGACAGACCCGTTGACTAATCTTCTCTCACGAGCAAAACATGATCACACCTTAGTACTCTTTGGGTGTTAATCACATAGCAATGTGAACTAGATTATTGACTCTAGTAAATCCTTTGGGTGCTGGTCACATGACGATGTGAACTATGGGTGTTAATCATATACAGATATGAATATTGGTGTTAAATCACATGGCGATGTGAACTAGATTATTGACTCTAGTGCAAGTGGGAGACTGAAGGAAATATGCCCTAGAGGCAATAATAAAGTTATTATTTATTTCCTTATTTCATGATAAATGTTTATTATTCATGCTAGAATTGTATTAACCGGAAACATAATACATGTGTGAATACATAGACAAACATAGTGTCACTAGTATGCCTCTACTTGACTAGCTCGTTTATCGAGAGATGGTTATGTTTCCTAGCCATGGACAAAAGAGTTGTCATTTGATTAACGAGATCACATCATTAGGAGAATGATGTGATTGACTTGACCCATTCCGTTAGCTTAGCACTTGATCGCTTAGTATGTTGCTATTGCTTTCTTCATGACTTATACATGTTCTCGTAACTATGAGATTATGCAACTCCTGCCACGGAGGAACACTTTGGTACTACCAAACGTCACAACGAATCGGGTGATTATAAAGGAGTACTACAGTGTCTCCGAAGGTACATGTTGAGTTGGCGATTTCGAGATTAGGTTTTGTCACTCCGATTGCTCGGAGAGGTATCTTTGGCCCTCTCGTAATGCACATCATTATAAGCCTTGCAAGCAATGTGACCAATGAGTTGGTTACGGATGATGCATTACGAACGAGTAAAGAGACTTGCGGTGACGAGATTGAACTAGGTATTGATACCGACGATCGAATCTCGGGCAAGTAACATACCGATGACAAAGGGAACAACGATGTTGTTATGCGGTTTGACCGATAAAGATCTTCGAGAATATGTAGGAGCCAATATGGGCATCCAGGTCCCGCTATTGGTTATTGACCGAGAATAGTTCTAGGTCATGTCTACATAGTTCTCGAACCCGTAGGGTCCGCACGCTTAAGGTTTCGGCGATGCTTATATTATGAGTTTATGAGTTTTGATGTACCAAGGAGTTCGAGTCCCGGATGAGATCGGGGACATGACGAGGAGTCTCAAATGGTCGAGACGTAAAGATCGATATATTGGACGACTATATTCGAGTTCGGAAAGGTTCCGAGTGATTCGGTATTTTTCGAGTACCGGAGAGTTACGGAATTCGCCGGGAGAAGTATTGGGCCTTATTGGGCCTCAAGGGAAAGAGAGAGGGCTGCCTAGGGCAGGCCGCCCCCCTTGCCCTAGTCCGAATTGGGCTAAGGGAGGGCCGCCCCTCCTTCCTTCCTTCTCTTTCCCTTCCTAGTCTCCTACTCCTAATACATGGAAGGACTCCTAGTTGACTAGGAAAGGGGAATCCTACTCCGGTGGGAGTAGGACTCCCAGAGCAGCGCCATAATAGAGGGCCGGCCTCCTCCTCCCTCCTCCTTTATATACGGGGCAGGGGCACCCCATGGACACACAAGTTGATCTACGGATCGCTCCTTAGCCTTGTGCGGTGCCCTTCCACCATATTCCACCTCGGTCATATCGTCATGAAGCTTAGGCGAAGCCCTGCGCCGATAGAACATCAAGATCGTCACCACGCCGTCGTCTCGACGGAACTCTCCTCGACACTCGGCTGGATCGAGTCGAGGGACGCCATCGAGCTGAACGTGTGTTGAACTCGGAGGCTCCGTGACGTTCGGTGCTTGGATCGGTCGGATCGTGAAGACGACGACTACATCAACCGTTGTGCTAACGCTTCCGCTTACGGTCTCGAGGGTACGTGACAACACTCTCCCTCTCGCTGCTATGCATCACCATGATCTTGCGTGTGCGTAGGAAATTTTTGAAATTACTACGCTCCCCAACAAAGGCATCCGAGCCTAGGTTTTATGCGTTGATGTTATATGCACGAGTAGAACACAAGTGAGTTGTGGACGATATAAGTCATACCGCCTACCAAAGATGTCATACTTTGGTTCGGCAAGGTATTGTTGGATGAAGCGCCCGGACCGACATTACGCCAGACGCTTACGCGAAACTGGTTCTACCGACGTGCTTTGCACACAGTGTGGCTGGCGGTGTCGGTTTCTCCAACTTTAGTTGAACCGAGTGTGACTACGCCCGGTCCTTGCGAAGGTTAAAACGGAGTCTATTTGACAAACTATCGCTGTGGTTTTGATGCGAGGTGAGAATGGTTCTTGCTAAGCCCGTAGCAGCCACGTAAAACTTGCAACAACAAAGTAGAGGACGCCTAACTTGTTTTTGCAGGCATGTTGTGATGTGATATGGTCAAGACGTGATGAGATATAAGTTGTTGTATGAGATGATCATGTTTTGTTGAAGTTATCGGCGACTGGAAGAAGCTCTATGGTTGTCTCTTTGTTGCATAAGATGCAAGTGCCAAATAATTGCTTTACTTTATCGCTATGCGATAGCAATAGTTGCAAGAGCAATAGTTGGTGAGACGACCATGTGATGACACATTGATATAGATCAAGATGATGAAGATCATGGTGTCGTGCCGGTGACGATAGAGATCATGACAAGATTTTGGAGATGGAGATCAAAGGAGCAAGATGATCATGGCCATATCATGTCACATATTTTGATTGCATATGATGTTTATCTTTATACATCTTATTATGTTTTGATTGACGGTAGCATTTTAAGATGATCTCTCACTAATTATCAAGAAGTGTTCTCCACGAGTATGCACCGCTTGCGAAAGTTCTTCGTCTTTGAGACACCACGTGATGATCGGGTGTGATAGGCTCTACGTTCAAATACAACGGTGCAAAACAGTTGCACACGCGAATACTCAAAGTTAAACTTGACAAGCCTAGCATATACAGATATGGCCTCGGAACACGGAGACCGAAGGTCGAGCGTGAATCATATAGTAGATATGATCAACATAGTGATGTTCACCATTGAAACTACTCCATCTCACGTGATGATCGGACATGGTTTAGTTGATTTGGATCACGTGATCACTTAGATGACTAGAGAGATGTCTGTCTAAGTGGGAGTTCTTAAGTAATATGATTAATTGAACTTAAATTTATCATGAACTTAGTCCCGGTAGTATTTTGCAAATTATGTTGTAGATCAATAGCTCGCGTTGTTGCTTTCATATGTTTATTTTGATATGTTCCTAGAGAAAATTGTGTTGAAAGATGTTAGTAGCAATGATGCGGATTGGATCCGTGATCCGAGGTTTATCCTCATTGCTGCACGTAAGAATTATGTCCTTAATGCACCGCTAGGTGACACACCTATTGCAGGAGCGGATGCGACGTTATGAACATTGGCTAGCTCAATATGATGACTACTTGATAGTTTAGTGCACCATGCTTAACGGCTTAGAATCGGGACTTCAAAGACGTTTTGAACGTCATGGACCATATGAGATGTTCCAGAATTGAAGTTAATATTTCAAGCAAATACCGAGTTGAGAGATATGAAGTCTCCAACAAGTTCTATAGCTAAAAGATGGAGGAGAATCGCTCAACTAGTGAGCATGTGCTCGATTGTCCAGGTACTTCAATCGCTTGAATCAAGTGGGAGTTAATCTTCCGAGATAAGATAGTGATTGATGAATTCTCTAGTCACCATCACTAAGTTACTAGAACTTCGTGATGAACTATAGTATGCAAGGGATGACGAAAACGATTCCCGAGCTCTTCGTGATGTTGAAATCGACGAAGGTAGAAATCAAGAAAGAGCATCAAGTGTTGATGATTGACAAGACCACTAGTTTCAAGAAAAGGGCAAAGGAAAGAAAGGAAACTTCAAGTAGAATGGCAAACAAGTTGTCACTCCCGTGAAGAAGACCAAAGCTGGACCATAGTCTGAAACCGAAGTGCTTACATTGCAAAGGAAATAGTCACCGAAGCGGAAATGCCCCAATATTTGGTGGATAAGAAGGATGGCAAAGTGAACAAGGGTATATTTGATATACAGATTATTGATGTGTGCCTTACTAGTGTTTATAGTAGCCCTTGAGTATTTGATACTTGTTCAGTTGCTAAGATTAGTAACTCGAAACAGGAGTTACAGAATAAACAGAGACTAGTTAAAGGGTGGAGTGATGATGAGTGTTGGAAGTAGTTCCAAGATTGATATGATCATCATCGCACACTCCCTATACTTTCGGGATTAGTGTTAAACCTAAATAAATGTTATTTGGCGCTTATGCTGAGCATGAATATGATTTGATCATGTTTATTGCGTACGGTTATTCATTTAAAGTTAGAGAATAAATTGTTATTCTGCTTACATGAATAAGACCTTCGATGGTCATACACCCAATGAAAATAGTTTGTTGGATCTCGATCATAGTGATACACATATTCATAATATTGATGCCAAAAGATGCAAAGTTAATAATGATAGTGCAACTTATTTGTGGCACCGCCGCTTGGGTCATATCGTTGTAAAGCGCATGAAGAAACTCCATAAAGATGGATTTTGGAATCACTTGGTTATGAATCATTTGATGCTTGCGAACCGTGCCTTTTGGGCAAGATGACTAAAACTCCGCTTCTCCGGAACAATGGAACAAGCTACTGACTTATTGGAAATAATACATACCGATGTATGCAATCCAATGAGTGTTAATGCTCGTGGCAAGTATCGTTATTTTCTGACCTTCACAAGATGATTTGAGCAGATATGGGTATATCTACTTAATGAAACATAAGTCTGAAATAGTTGAAAAGTTCAAAGAATTTCAGAGTGAAGTGGAAAATCATCGTAACAAGAAAATAAAGTTTCCACGATCTGATCGCGGAGACGAATATTTGAGTTACGAGTTTGGTCTTCAATTAAAATAATGTGGAATAGTTTCACAGCTCACGCCACCTGGAACACCACAACGTTATGGTGTGTCCGAACGTCGTAACCGCACTTTATTTGATATAGTGCGATCTATGATGTCTCTTACTAATTTACCACTATTGTTTTGGGGTTATGCATTAGAGACAGCTGCATTCACGTTAAAAGGGCACCATCTAATCCGTTGAGACGACACCATATGAACTGTGGTTTAGCAAGAAACCCAAGTTGTCGTTTCTTAAAGTTTGGGGCTACGATGCTTATGTGAAAAGGTTTCATCCTGATAAGCTCAAACCCAAATCGGAGAAGTGCGTCTTCATAGAATACCCAAAGGAAACTGTTGGGTACTCCTTCTATCACAGATCCGAAGGAAAAACATTCGTTGCTAAAAATGGATCCTTTCTAGAGAAGGAGTTTCTCTCGAAAGAAGTGAGTGGGAGGAAAGTAGAACTTGATGAGGTAACCTGTACCTCCTCCCTTATTGGAAAGTAGTTCATCATGAAATCAGTTCCAGTGATTCCTACACCAATTAGTGAGGAACTTAATGATGATTATCATCAAACTTCAGATCAAGTTACTACCAAACCTCGTAGGTCTTCCAGAGTAAGATCCGCACCAGAGTGGTACGGTAATCATGTTCTGGAAGTCATGTTACTAGACCATGATGAACCTACGAACTATGAGGAAGCGATGATGAGCCCAGATTCCGCGAAATGGCTTGAGGCCATAAAATCTGAGATATGATCCATGTATGAGAACAAAGTATGGACTTTGATTGACTTGCTCGATGATCAGCAAGCCATGTTAAATGAATGGATCTTCAAGAGGAAGACGGACATCGATAGTATTGTTACTATCTACAAGCTCGACTTGTTGCAAAAGGTTTTCAACAAGTTCAAGGTGTTGAATACAATGAGATTTTCTCACTCGATCGATGCTTAAGTCTGTCGAATCATGTTAGCAATTGCCACATTTTTGAAATCGGCAAATGGATGTCAAAACTGCATTCCTTAATGGATTTATTAAAGAAAAGTTGTATATGATGCAACCGAAGGTTTTGTCAATCCTAAAGGTGCTAACAAAATGTGCAAGCTCCAATGATCCATCTATGGACTAGTGCAAGCATCTCGAGTTGGAATATACGCTTTGATAAGTTGATCAAAGCATATAGTTTTATATGGACTTACGATGAAGCCTCAGATTTACAATAAAGTGAGTGGGAGCACTACAGCCTTTCTCGATTAGTATATGTGAGTGACATATTGTTGATCGAAATGATGTAGAATTTTTCTGCAAAGCATAAAGGAGTGTTTTAAAGGAGTTCTTTAAAAATAAAAGACCTCAGTAAAAGCTACTTACATATTGAGCATCAAGATCTATTGAGATAGATCAAGACGCTTGATAAGATTTTCAATGAGTACATACCTTGGCAAGATTTTGAAATAGTTCAAAATGGAACAGTCAAAGAAAGAGTTCTTGCACAGTGTTGCAAAGGTATGAAATTGAGTAAGACTCAAATCCCGACCACAAAGCAGAAAATAGAAAGAGAATGAAAGTCATTCCCTATGCCTCACCATAGGTTCTATAAAGTATGCTATGCTATGTACCGCACCTATTGTATACCTTGCTCTGATTTGACAAGGAGTACAATAGTGATCTAGGAGTAGATCACTGGACATTGGTCAAGAATATCCTTAGTGAGGACTAAGGAAATATTTCTCGATTATGGAGGTGATAAAAGAGCCCGTCGTAAAAGTTACCTCGATGCAAGCTTTCACACTGATCCAGATGACTCTAAGTCTCAATCTGGATACATATTGAAAGTGGGAGTGATTAGCTAGAGTAGCTCCGTGCAGAGCATTGTAGACATAGAATATTTGCAAAATACATACGGCTCTGAATGTGACAGACCCGTTGACTAAGCTTCTCTCACGAGCAAAACATGATCACACCTTAGTACTCTTTGGGTGTTAATCACATAGCAATGTGAACTAGATTATTGACTCTAGTAAATCCTTTGGGTGTTGGTCACATGATGATGTGAACTATGGGTGTTAATCATATATAGATATGAATATTGGTGTTAAATCACATGGCGATGTGAACTAGATTATTGACTCTAGTGCAAGTGGGAGATCAAGGAAATATGCCCTAGAGGCAATAATAAAGTTATTATTTATTTCCTTATTTCATGATAAATGTTTATTATTCATGCTAGAATTGTATTAACCGGAAACATAATACATGTGTGAATACATAGACAAACATAGTGTCACTAGTATGCCTCTACTTGACTAGCTCGTTTATCGAGATGGTTATGTTTCCTAGCCATGGACAAAAGAGTTGTCATTTGATTAACGAGATCACATCATTAGGAGAATGATGTGATTGACTTGACCCATTCCGTTAGCTTAGCACTTGATCGCTTAGTATGTTGCTATTGCTTTCTTCATGACTTATACATGTTCCTGTAACTATGAGATTATGCAACTCCGCTTACGGAGGAACACTTTGGGTACTACCAAACGTCACAACGAATCGGGTGATTATAAAGGAGTACTACAGGTGTCTCCGAAGGTACATGTTGAGTTGGCGTATTTCGAGATTAGGTTTTGTCACTCCGATTGTCGGAGAGGTATCTTTGGGCCCTCTCGGTAATGCACATCATTATAAGCCTTGCAAGCAATGTGACCAATGAGTTGGTTACGGGATGATGCATTACAGAACGAGTAAAGAGACTTTCCGGTGACGAGATTGAACTAGGTATTGGATACCGACGATCGAATCTCGGGCAAGTAACATACCGATGACAAAGGGAACAACGTATGTTGTTATGCGGTTTGGCCGATAAAGATCTTCGTAGAATATGTAGGAGCCAATATGGGCATCCAGGTCCCGCTATTGGTTATTGACCGAGAATAGTTCTAGGTCATGTCTACATAGTTCTCGAACCCGTAGGGTCCGCACGCTTAAGGTTTCGATGGCGATTATATTATGAGTTTATGAGTTTTGATGTACCAAGGAGTTCGGAGTCCCGGATGAGATCGGGGACATGACGAGGAGTCTCAAATGGTCGAGACGTAAAGATCGATATATTGGACGACTATATTCGAGTTCGGAAAGGTTCCGAGTGATTCGGTATTTTTCGAGTACCGAGAGTTACGGAATTCGCCGGGAGAAGTATTGGGCCTTATTGGGCCTGCGAAAGAGAGAGGGCTGCCTAGGGCAGGCCGCCCCCCCTGCCCTAGTCCGAATGGGCTAAGGGAGGGGCCGCCCTCCTTCCTTCCTTCTCTCTCTTCCCCTTCCTAGTCTCCTACTCCTAATACATGGAAGGACTCCTAGTTGGACTAGGAAGGGGAATCCTACTCCTGGGAGTAGGACTCCCAGTATGCGCCATAATAGAGGGCCGGCCTCCTCCTCCCTCCTCCTTTATATACGGGGCAGGGGCACCCCATGGACACACAAGTTGATCTACGGATCGTTCCTTAGCCGTGTGCGGTGCCCCTTCCACCATATTCCACCTCGGTCATATCGTCGCTGAAGCTTAGGCGAAGCCTGCGCGATAGAACATCAAGATCGCCACCACGCCGTCGTCTTGACGGAACTCTCCTCGACACTCGGCTGGATCGAGTTCGAGGGACGCCATCGAGCTGAACGTGTGCTGAACTCGGAGGCTCCGTGACGTTCGGTGCTTGGATCGGTCGGATCGTGAAGACGTCGACTACATCAACCGCGTTGTGCTAATGCTTCCGCTTACGGTCTACGAGGGTACGTAGACAACACTCTCCCCTCTCGTTGCTATGCATCACCATGATCTTGCGTGTGCGTAGGAATTTTTTTGAAATTACTACGTTCTCCAACACTTTTGTGCGGGAGAGGATAGCTGGCTAGCAAGATGCAGCACCAGCGACCCAAGTACATCCGAGATCAGAGATGGAAACGGAAAATCACGGCGCAGAAAAGAGCAGCGCCGGAATAAAGAGAAAAGCCCAAAGAGCACGGCAGTCAACGCCGGATTCAAAAGCTCGCGGCCAAACAACAAAACACCGCCTCTTAAGGATAACAGCGATGAGCTATCCAACATAAACAAGATTTTGGGTCGGATATGTCAAATCCACAGTACCCCCGGAAGGCCCGCAAACCACACCCACCGAGATTGTTGGGTTTTCAAACAGTCCGGCCGACTAAACGCCGAGCACAAGGGGCTCGACGCATCAAGCGGAGATGATAAACCCCACCAGCAGAGCACCAGAAAACAAAAGAATTTCCCACAAGAGGTCAAAGCAGTAAATTCACTTCATGTGATAACACGGAAAAACAGTGTGGCACCCGTTAAAATGGGTCTCGCACGGTCCAACCCAGCGGAACATAGAGATTGGACATCAAAACCAATCACTTTCAACCACCTGGATTATTCCAGAAGCGTTCGAAATGCAGGATGGACTGCCCTGATATTGGATCCTATAATCGACGGACTGCAATTTACACAAGTCTTGATGGACAGAGGCAGTGACTTAAACCTGCTGTATCCAAACACAATCCGCAAATTGGGGATAGACCTTACTAAAATTCGACACAGCCGCACTTCCTTTAAAGGAGTGACGCCAGGCCCTTACGCCAAGTGCACAGGCTCCTTATTACTAGAAGTTGTGATCGGATCACCGAACAACTTTCGACGCGAAAAACTAATCTTTCATATCGTCCCATTTAAAAGTAGCTATCAAGCACTCTTGGGACGAGAAGCTTTTGTCCGCTTCAACGCCATACCACATTACGCTCTCTTACACTTAAGATGCCCGTCCACGTGGCATCATTTCATCTAGGGTCATTTAAAGACCACGAACACGGTCGACGAGTCCGCATAAATAAGCTAGGGGCTCCCTAGCCGCACATCCTTCACAAGGAGCTGCGCGCACAAGCAACAGCGAGCTCACACAGACTCTGCTTTACTTATTTATATTTCTTCCTTCGTATATATTTTTCGCACGAATTCCTTTCAAACTAAGTTCCTCTCTTTTTGAGATGAACAACGTGCACACCGTCCCGTGATAACGGCTGCGGAGACACAGCGCAGACGCGCGGTAGGGACCCGTCGCGAGGATTCTTTTGATTAAGACCTGCGTAAACCTTTTTATGTCTCTTGTTGTTATAATCCCTTGGTTTCTCATTATAACCAAAGCGGAGGCTGGCGTTTTGGCATCGGCCGCGTCAGAGGACCATGCCCGTACCTGGACACTAGGGGCTTAGGGCATTGTTCTGCCCATTATTACAAAGACCGAACACCTTAGGGAGTGTTCGGCATCTCGAGTTAGGCCTTATATGCATCAGCTCGAATCATGTCTTTGGTCAAATGTTGGGTTTGCCTGCTCCTGTTTTGCTGCCTTACGTTTCATATCATCGGCTAACGCGCACCGGAGAACTCTGCGATTGTGCCCCGGTTAATTGGCGAGCACCTCGAGAGAAAAAGCCAAAACCCGATCGTCATGATACAATGAGAGACCGGTCAACCACTCGATCGACTACCGTAATGTTTAGAATTCCGCTTTGATGAAGGACCGTTTCGGTCAGGCACACACGCCGCCCAATTCGAGAAGCGCGGTGCCCCAAGGGGCTATATCGTAGCCCCACCTCGAACTCCACCGCTAAGTGAAAGTGATAAAGCATCATAGTCCGGATTGCCTCGCTTGCTACGCTACCACCTCCTTAACAGACCGAGACGCCGGATTAAGTGTGAAAATGCGCTATTTTTGCGAACACCCCGCACCTTGTGCGTGGGGGCTGAGTCAAGATCGCAATCTTTCGGGTTATACAAACGTATACATAAACGGCGCATAGGAGATATTTTAATACTTGGAACGCACAAGTATAAAAAGCGGTTACAACATAATCATTGTTTTACAAGATAAAACGTTCATTTGAACGTGACATTTTTCGAGCACTGCGACTCTATTACACGAGCGCCATGCATAACTTCCCCAAAATAGTGCTCGGCGGGTAACCGCTTTCGTCCAACCACGGGCTGCAATAGCGGTGGCATCCATCTCTGTCCAATGTGTCTTCACACGGGCAAGGGCCATCCGCGCACCTTCTATGCAGGCCGACCGCTTCATCTCCTTGATATGCGGCACCGCTCCAAGAAATTGCTGCAATAAGCCGAAATAGCTCGTCGCCTTGGGCCTCTCTGGCCAGACATGAGCCACGATATCAGTCATGGCAAGTCCGGACAATCTGTTCAGCTCAGCCCATTCGGCCAACCGATCGGTCAATGGAAGTGAACGATCCGGACTATGGAATTGAGACCAAAATAGCTCTTCCGTCTTGTGATCCTTCCGCTCGGAAGTGCACTGGCAGCATCACCGCACTTGCCGCTAAGTCCATATATGGATCCTCCGGACCCCACTGGCCAAGTTGGGCATACTTTGGATCCGTATATCGATGACGCAGCGAAAAAGGCCCGCCAGCCACAATATCTCCTACCGGCGCAGCTCCTCCTTCATAGCCGCATTGCGAGCGGGCATCCTTGGCCTCGGCGGTGGCCTTCCCAGTCTCCCGCTCGATAGGCGCTCCTTTTCAAGAGCCTCGTTGCGATCGGCAAGATGCTTCAATTTCACGGCCAATTCGCCATCTTTTCCCTGCTAGGCGGTGTGCAGCCTTTTCGCTTTCAACTCCTCGGCCACCCTCGAGGCAGCCGCATCACTCCTTCGGGCTTGCTCCTTAGCTTGAGCAAGCTCGGCCCAAAGGCTCTCCACAGCAGCAGCACCGTCTGTATCACAGCATATATATTGTCAGAAGCGGGCTTTGACTCCCTTAAATAAGTGACTGCGGAGAATTCATTTACCTTGTGACTCGTCAAGTCACCGGTTGACAAGCACGATGTCCGCATCCGCCACATCGAGTTGCCGCATTAACTCGACAACCCCACTAGTCCGGCTAGCCCCCGGACTATCCGCCACCTGCATAGGAATGGCGACATTCATTACCTGCGATTTTGATCCTCGACGCTGCCGCTTTCGACAACCTACCGAGTCTCGGGGCTACTATCTATACTGGCGCACTTCTATGTGCGGATCACAAAAGGTGCGTCGTTCTTGCGTACCTCAAATCCCGCCAGCAAACTCCTGACGGCACTATGCAATCCGCTTTCGGCGGACGAAATCCTTCCAACACCATACTCATCAAAGCACGGTGATATTCTGAAATGGACGCCCTCTCAAGCAGATCCTTCAGCTCCCCTGGCCGGATACTAGTTGGCGCCAAACTCTCCGGCCCCACCGGACTCTGGGATACCCTCCGGGACGATACTTCAGGCTCGTCTGCCCTGTCCAACGGCGCAGCAGACGGAGGCGTTTCGCTCTCCATCATCTCCGGACAAAGATCCCCCAAAGACGAACTCATCTGAGAAGGCCACAGATCCGAACTGTAAGGTAAAAATTTTGGTTATCCACAGAGGCACAAATAGGGGTATTTTCTTATTAACGAACCCCCCTTGTCCTACTCACGGCTCGCTGGAGGGCTGATCCTTTAGAAACGATTGTGCGTCCGGGCTCTCCCCGGACGCAGGACCCTCCGGTAAAGATTTCTTCCCCGCTTAGGGCTTTGGCCTCCGGGTCTTGGAGGCGGTCCTCTTCTCCCCACGAAGGAGGATTTTCGATCCCCCTCTTGGCGCCCCTTGGGCGAGGTGATAGCTCTTCTATTTTCCCCATCGCCCCTTCTACGGGCGCGACCTCCAACATTCTCGACCAACACGGGCTCGGTGCGGTCTCAGGGAGGGCGCCAGACACCTTATCGGCTTCGATCGCGCTACCCACTCGATGAAGAATAATGGGTTAGAAGGCGAATTTCGAAAAGCAAACAAAGCAGAACGTCCGGACTCGAGCTACTTACTGTATCCGGCGATTGCGGCTCAGGCTGCGTCCTTGGCCAATTCTGACATGCGCTGCGGTCCGAAGAACAACTTGTACATCTCCACGGGCGTCATACCCATGAAGTGTTGGAGAATTCGTGGTCCCTCGGATTGAACTCCCATAACCGGAGAGGACGGCGTTTGCGAGGCGAAGACGCTGATTAGCATGACTGCATCACCACAACCAGATTGATCTCCTCGCTTGAGGTCTCGAATCCGCCCTGCAATAAAGGCACGTCTTGGACAGCCCCAATTGAGCCCTCGGTTGACCCACGACATCAATCGGCGTGGAGGTCCCGGCGGAATGAAGGCGGCGGCTTTTGCTTGCGCCTTCGAGCGGTGATATAGAACCACTCCTGCTGCCACAAACCGAGCTCCTCTTGAAGGAGCCCTCGCCACGGGCATCGGCCCTCCCGCTTATGGCCGCCCGCAAGACTCGCTGACGCCCCGATCATCTTGGCTCCACATTGAAGGTCTTCAGCCACAGGCCAAAGTGGGGGGTGACGCGGAGGAAGGCTTCACAGACAATAATGAATGCGGAAATATGGAGGATGGACTCCGGAGCCAAGTCGTGAAAATCCAGCCCGTAGTAGAACATGAGCCCTCTCACGAAGGGGTCCGTCGAGAAGCCTAAACCCCGACGGAGGTGGGATACGAAGACGACGTACTCACCAGGCTCGGGATTGGGTACGGCCTGCCCTTGGGCGGGCAACCTGTGTGAAATCTCGTAGGACAGGTACTTGGCCTCACGCAGCTTTAGCACGTCCTCCTCCGTGACGGAGGAGGGCATCCACCGACCCTAAAGGTCGGAGCCGGACATTGTTGAATATCTGAAGCGCTCGAATCTGGGGCTCTGGGTGTTGGAACTTGGAGCAAGGAGAAGATTCGATGGAAGATTGAAGAAAAGAAACGAGCCTTGGTCCTCTTATAAAGGGGAAATACCAAGAGCCGTCTCCGTGACTGCTCGGATTCACCTTCGATAGAGGAGTGGCGGACGAGTGCGGTTGGGTTACCCACGCCGTATTGATGAGAATCCCGGAATAAGGGGAGCACGATCTACTCGACAAGACGCGTGCCAGGAAACCACTTCGCTAAACGTCTTTGAGGTGGTATAATAGAAAACGATTCAAGTAAAGGCTTGGTAGTGGTGTGACGTCATGCCACAAAATACGCCGCCAGATTGAACTTGTGTGCATTTTATTCTCTCTACGGTAGAATGTGGAATTTATTTTGCGAGCCGGACACTATCCCAGTGTTCATGATCTTCTCGGATTATTCAAAGGAGGAACCCGCCTTGCAATGCCGAACATTATGCGCCGCCGGACTTATCGTCATTGAAGCCTGGTTCGAGGGCTACCGAGGAGTCTGGACTAGGGGTGTCCAACAGCCGGACTATCATCGTCCACGGACTCCAAGACTACGAAGATACAAGATTGAAGACTCCGTCCGTGTCCGGATGGGACTTTCCTTGGCGTGGAAGGCAAGCTTGGCGATCGGATATGTAGATCTCCTACCATTGTAACCGACTCTGTGTAACCCTAGCCTCCTCTGGTGTCTATATAAACCGGAGGGCTTTAGTCCGTAGGACACAACATACATTACAACAATCATACCATAGGCTAGCTTTAGGGTTTAGCCTCCTTGATCTCGTGGTAGATCCACTCTTGTACTACCCATATCATCAATATTAATCAAGCAGGACGTAGGGTTTTGCCTCCATCAAGAGGGCCCGAACCTGGGTAAAACATCATGTCCCTTGTCTCCTGTTACCATCCGCCTAGACGCACAGTTCGGGACCCCCTACCCGAGATCCGCCTATTTTGACACCGACAGTGGCCATATCTCATGATAGCTCAATTCAAAATGCCATGCTTGTAGAATCGCTTGGATAAAATTTACTTTCCGTGTCTAGACTACCTGATTTTGGATGCAATGTGCTATTCACCAAAGTAGATTGCCAAGTTTTTCATTGTGACAATCATAACATGGCTTTTACCGGTATTCGTAGAGGTGATTTATATATAGTTGATTTCACTAAGAAAGCCCAACCTAGAGCTTGTTTCATTGCAAAATCTTCTAAGGGTTGGCTATGGCATAGAAGGCTTGGACATGTTGGTATGCATAAACTAGATAAATTAATCAAAGGTGATCATATTCTTGGTGTTAAAGATGTTTTCTTTGACAAAGATAAACTTTGTAGTGCTTGTCAAGCAGGAAAACAAGTAGGTGGAAATCATCCCGTGAAGAATACCATGACCACAAGAAGACCACTTGAGCTTCTCCATATGGACCTCTTCAGTCCCAATGCTTACAAAAGCCTTGGTGGTAACTCCTTTGGTCTAGTCATAGTTGATGATTATTCCAGATTTACGTGGGTATTTTTCCTTGATGACAAGTCGCAGGTTCAAAGAATCTTCAAGGCCTTTGCCAAAAAGGCCCAAAATCAATTTGAGGTGAAGATCAAGAAGGTTCAGAGTGACAATGGAATGGAGTTCAAGAACACCAATGTAGACTCCTTTCTTAAAGAAGAAGGGATTCTATATGAGTTCTCAGCTATGTACACTCCTCAACAAAATGGTGTTGTTGAGAGGAAGAACCGAACGCTCATTGAGATGGCGAGAACGATGCTTGATGAGTACAAGACACCGAAACATTTTTGGGTGGAAGCGGTTGAGATGGCGTGTCATGCTATAAGCAGGCTTTACCTCCATAAGCTCCTTGGCAAGACATCGTATGAGCTTCTCACCGTGGGATACTTCCGTGTCTTTGGCTCAAAATGTTATATCCTTGATAAGCATCGTCGCTCAAAATTTGCTCCTAAATCTCATGAACGCTTTTTACTTGGTTATGGATCAAACTCTCACACTTACCGTGTCTACAATAATTTCACCCGAAAGATTGAAGAGACGGTACACATGAAGTTTGATGAATCTAATGGCTCGCAAGTCAAGCAAGTACCACTTGATGTAGGAGACAAGGACCCATCGGAAGCAATCCAAGATTTGTCAATTGGAAAGATTCGTCCCGTGGAAGTGAAGGAGAGTACCTCATCTGCATATGTGGAGCCCCCCTACCTCACGGCTAGATGAACTTCAAGGCAACATGGAAGCATCCATAAGTGGAACTCATCAAGATGAGGAAGTGCAACAAGAAGATCCACCACAACCTCCTTCACCACCACCTCAAGATAACCCCAACAACCAAGAAGAAGAAGAAGATGACGATGAAGATTGTCGGATTTCGGGTTCCGACAGACCCTTGAGGTTCGAACACTAGGGTGCGCGCGGAGATTTCGCCCTCTACCTACTTGCTCCTCGTCGAATCGCTAGGATCTAAACTACGAAAGAAACAACACAAGAGACATAGGGTTTATACTGGTTCAGGCCACCGTTTGTGGTGTAATACCCTACTCCAGTGTGTGGTGTGGTGGATTGCCTCTCGGGCTGATGATGAACAATACAAGGAAGAACAGCCTCGCGAGGGTCTGTTCTTGGCTGGTGCGATGAACTGCTAGGAGGAGTTCAGTCGCTCTCTCTCTCTCTCTCTCTCTCGATTCTAGATGTATGCCTGATACTAGATCCCGCTCCCCTACCCTGGGGGTGGCTAGTCCTATTTATAGGCAAAGGCCCTAGGCCTCTCCCCAAATATTGAGCGGGAAGGGCGGCAACAATTGGCCATTTTGAAGGGGAACAGTGGGTACACTTATCCTGACTAAAGTTGGTCCTCGCCTGTCAAAGGCTCTGGTGGTAACGCCTGCTTGGGCTCCACGATGACTTCCTCCCTGCCGTTGGGATGGTCTTGGTCTTGTTGCACCGAAATGGATGCCTTTGCTTGATGCTCTCGCATGCGCTTGCTCCCTTTGCACCAAAGAGGAAAGGAGGACACTGCGCGGACTGGCGCCCGACTGGCGCCCTTGGTCGTCATGGCTTGCGTCATGGGCACCTTGCGAGGTACCCCACCTTGAACTCTCCGCCTCCTCGTGAGCCAACCTGATGAGGTCGTGCCTGAGGAAGCTCCTTGTCATCCGCCCCGCGAGGCTTGGCCCCTCGCGAGGGTCTTGAGCTTGTGTTGATGAGGATGGGCCGCGCTGGGCCCCCTTTGAGCCACGCCGCAGGCCGCAGGCAGGCAAGTCTGGGGACCCCCGTTCCCAGAACGCCGACAAAGATGATGAGGAAGCTCAACCTCAACCTACGCAAAAGCTACCTTGAGTCCGAGCAAGAGTCAAGAAGAATCATCCCGTTGAACAAATCATGAACGACATCAACTCCGGGA
The DNA here is from genome assembly GCA_021437245.1 of Aegilops speltoides. Classification (NCBI taxonomy): domain Eukaryota; kingdom Viridiplantae; phylum Streptophyta; class Magnoliopsida; order Poales; family Poaceae; genus Aegilops; species Aegilops speltoides. The sequence continues at coordinate 376,398,142 of CM038145.1, forward strand.
GAATTAATCGCTCTAAAACTCGTTTAGCTAACTTTTGTGAGCATTACTCATTCATCTCTAGTATTGAACCTATGAAGGCTGAAGAAGCACTTGAAGACCCAGATTGGGTGAACGCTATGCTTGAAGAGCTACACAACTTTGAGAGGAACAAAGTGTGGACCTTGGTAGAGGAGCCCAAAGGTGATCGAAACATAATTGGAACCAAATGGGTGTTTCGGAACAAGCAAGATGAAGATGGACAAGTAGTTCGCAACAAGGCACGTCTCGTAGCACAAGGATACACACATAGTTGAATTATATAACAATCCCTCAACGTACGATAAATAATCACTCCAAAGTTCCTATTAGCGGAGAACATAAGACGAAATTGTTATAGGGTATGAAACCACCTCAAATTTATCCTTTTCGATCAATCTAATGAGCCATACCTATAAGTGTCACAAACAGCCCTAGAGTTCGTACTAAAATAACACCATGATACACATCAATCAACCATAACGTCACGTAGATACTCCAATGTCATCACAAGTATCCATGAGTTAATTATACGACATGCATCAAACAATTTTAGATTCATCATATTCAATCCAACACAACGAACTTCAACGAGCGCCCCAAAGTTTCTACCGAAGAAAGAAGGATGAAAACGTGTATCAACCCATATGCATAGAGTACCCAATGTCACCTCGGGAACCCGTGGGTTGGTTACCATAATATACATCAAGTGACTCAAGTGAATATTACATTGTCACTAGGGATATCCATATAAGACATACATCAAGTATTCTCATGTACCAAAATATTCAATCCGATAACAATGAAACTTCAAAGATAAAAACTCAATTCATCACAAAAGGTAAAACTTCATTGTCCCTGAACCGTTTTTTTCTTTTTAAACTACGTTCTTTTTTGTTTTTTCATTTCTTTTCTATATTAGCTTTATTTTTATTTTCTTTTCTTACTTTTTTTCTCTCATTTTTATGAGCATATGTCAAAATTAGAACATTTTTTAAAACATAATTTTTTATTATTATTTGTGTACTTTTTTTTGAAATCATGATCATTATCGAGTTGGTGAACCTTTTAAAAATTAGTGAACATTTTTTTAAATAATAACCATTTTTATAATTCATGATATTTTTACAAATTCATATACATTTTTTCAAATTGTGAACATTTTTTGAATCATGAAACATTTATTAAATTTGGTAAAAAAATAAATACATAAACAATTTTTTAGTTTCACAATTTTTTTTTGACGAACATCTTATTGGAAATGTATGAGTATTTGTCGAATTAAGTAACATTTTTTTAACCAACGAACAAATTTTGAAGCGAATAAGTTTGTTTTGAAATTCATGAATATTTTTTTGAATTTCTATAAATTCTTGAACAATATTTGAATTGTGTTTTTTTTAATTCATTAAAATGTTTTCAATACACAAACATTTTCAAAATCATGAACATTTTTTGAATGATTGAACAGCTTCTCAAAATCACAAACATTTTCTGAAAACTGTGTACATTTTTTCATTCACGATCATTTAATGATTTCTTCAACAATTTTTAAAATTTGTATTTATTTCAAGTGTGGAACTTTTTAAATCCTGAATTATTTAAAAAAATAAAAACGTAAAAAGCTAAAAAGCGAAATAAAAAATAGGGCCATCCATCCAGGTGCATGGGACGACCCAGGAGGGCGCGCTTCTTCTCTGCGGCACGGCATATCCTATTTGTGAACGGGCGCGTTAAGCCCTCCGAGCTGGACTGGCCCGTTTAGCTATTATTTTTTTGTTTTCTTTTCTTCATTTAAAATTCATGGACTTTTTAAAATCGGTGAAGTTTTTTAAAAAAGGATAGAATTTTTCAAATTTGTGAACTATTTACGGAATTTGATGAACTTATTTCAATATCAATGAATTTTACATAAATTTTACAAAACTGATGTTTTTTTCCAAATACGATGTACTTTTTAAAATTGATGATCTTTTTATTCAAAATTATTGAATTTTTTAAATGCCATGTGTTTTTAATTCACTGATTATTTTTTAAAATTAATGGAGTTTCTTAAGTTCATGATTTTTTTAAAAAAAATCCGTGAACCATTTTGAATTCACTAATTGTTGCATTTTTAGCGATTTTTTTCTCAAATGTGAACGTGTAGATGGGCCGACCCACCAGCGTTGGTGCTTGGGCGCCAGGGAGCATCCTTGGCGCTTGAAGTGCGGAATAGGAGCTCCCTCCCGGCACCCAAAATCAATAATTGAGGAGTAGTCATTACAAAGATCACTTCCACCTCCTCAGGTTGCGACAAGTGGCACGCTGCATGTGCGCCACTTGTCGCAACCTTTGAGTTTTCTGTTTCTCGTAGATTTGTTTATTCAAAATGTTTTATCTATTAAACCGTGTATCCAAATCTCGAACCGTTTCACCGTTGGATCCACGCGCCAAGATCTTCAAAACTAGATCCCATGTTGATAGGTTTTGATGAACTTTTTTTCCACCGGGAGCACTTTTTTCTGGAAAGCCATTTTCCGAGAGGCACGTCCGTGGCTCCCGTGGAAGCAAAACTGTGCTTCTCGCAAAAGGAAAAAACACATTTTTTCCGTTTTCGAGAGGCACAGCTTTGCCTCTCGCGGAAGCAAATCCGTGCCTCTTGTGGAAGCAAAACCACACCTCTCACGAAAAAAAGAAGGGAAAACGCGTGTTTTTTCCGTTTCCGCACGGCACGGCCGTGCCTCTCACGGAAGAAAAAAAGAAAACACTTTTTTTTCATTTCCGAGAGGCACGGTATTGCTTCCGCGAGAGGCACAACCGTGCCTTTGGCGGAAGCAAAATCTTACCTCTTGTGAAAGCAAAACTGTGCCTCTCGTGGAAAAAAATGTTTTTGGCGCACATGTGTTTTTGATATTTTTTTTCAAAAAGTTAAGAAAAACCGGAAAAAGCCAAAAAAACAAAAAACCCATCTAAAAAGCCAACGACGCATGCGGAAAAAAATTCATAGAAAGCGCCCAGAGCGCAACACATAAATGTGGTTGAGAGCGCGTCACCCATTCCTTTTGTGGATGAACTCTTGGAAGAGGGCAGTCCCAAATGAAAAAAAGCCATTTATCGATCCCAAGAAGCAAGTGAATTAGTTTTATTGCTTTTCTTCCTTTAGCTTCTATTTGTTGCAAGCACATATTTTAGAGTATTATTTGAGATGTTGGAGTAAAAAGGAGTTAGAGGTAAGCCCTAGCTAGCCGCCCCCTCTTCCCTATCAGCTAGTTGGATGGTCGGTGCAAGGCCAGAAATTGGAACACATTGATTCCGCTCGTTCCTATCCTTCGATTCAGGGCCTGTCCCTCGGTGTGGTCAGTACTCCATACTGTCGGGCAACAAAGCTTACACTTGTTCACTTATTATGACGGTTCACCAGGGCCTCTTTCCCCCTCCCATTTTCTGCTTACTTGTAGGGGTCCAGACCCCCACAAATGGGGAGGGAGTCGACTGAACATCTCAGCCATTGGCGGGACTTTGGGTTTAGACATTACTTCGGGAATTCCTATTTTTTTTCTTTCACTAGCTATGTGCCCGTGCGTTGCCATGGGGGCCCATAAATAAATTACATGTATGGATGGAAGGATGAAAACTACATTATAGATAATTATGTTGTGATTAATGGTAGGCGAGAAAAATGGAAAGTAAATAACAGTGATTGTAGCTTGCCAAACTTGCTGGTGGTGGGACAGATGCTTCAGTGTTGGTGGGAGGATGGACGAATGGAAGGGTAGAAAACGGTCATGCGGCAGGAAAAGGAACACTGCGTCTTTTTTAGATAGTAGAAAAAAAAAAGCAGATGGCCCTTGAGAAGGCTCCGAACGAGCGTTGCTCAATTAGTTGCTCCTGGCACTGCCAAGCCTCAATTCCACCATCCTTCCTTCCTTGGCTCATGCTGACAGAGCGGAAGCTGCCCAATTTGGGAAGCCGGAGAGGTTCCGAACAGGCCGACCCAACAACCCACATAACGTGCGACATCATCCTTCGTTCTGTATCGGCCCCACGCGTCAGCCTCACTAAGGGCCAGTTCTTTTGTGGCTTTTAGTAGCTTATTGCAGAAATAAGCTAGAAGCCCAAAAGAACTCATTTTCAAAAGCTAGCTTAACTTATTTCCAACTCCCTTCTTTTTTTAGGAATTTTCTGGATTATATTAAGTAAGGAAAACATGCGTACAGGAAACATCCAGAAATAGCACAACTGTTCCCAAACTTAGCAGAAAGGACCCTGAAAAACAAGAAATAACAACTGAACCCCTAGACCCAACTTTGCACAGACGAATCCGCCGCCGATCGAACATTCGTCGTCGCGCCACCCGTAGGTGAGACGAAGACGACCCAAGCAGCAGCTATGTCGCCGGGAAGAACCTTAAGAGGTAAACACCTCGTTGAAGTCGCCGCAATAACCACCCGTCGCAGACGGCGGGATCTGAAGACAGAGGGAGGTACATCGGCGGGGGGCGACGCCCCGATCCGACCCGACGGTCGGGCCACATGCTCTGGCCAAAGCCAGCACGCAAGCCCGCAAGCTAGCACCGAGGAACAGCTAAAGAAGAACAGCACGCCGGCACTCCAAGACCGACGACCAACCGCTCCTGCACACCTCCCTGGCTCCATGACAACGCCGGAGCACTCGTCGACACAGCGGCGGAGCCGGAGGACAAAAGCCCACAGCGAGAACGATGCCGCCGCCACGCCAAGGTCGCACAGGGAACCAAACTTCCACGGATCCTTCGACGCCGAAGCCAGGAGCGTCATCGTCAAGAGGGAGCAAGGATCGGGAAGACAAAATATCCACACTCACCGGCGCCGCTCCCTCGACAACGCTGCCGCCAGACACGCACACCCACTCCCTATTTATATACTGGACATCCAGATCCGGGGTTCCCTCATCCTTCCGCCGCCGGAGCGGCCAAGGAAGGGGAGGGGAACCCCCGGCGGCGCCGGAGTAAGGGGGGGAACCGAGGAAGCCCTCTCTTCGCCCCAGGAAGTTTATGCGAGACAAGTGTGGTTTTCTGTGCTTCAGGAAGTTTGGCATCGACGTAGCTTTGCTACCGACCACGGAAGACACATTAGGTGACTGATGGGTATCCGCCAGGAAACGCATCGACAAGAGACACCGGAGAGGAATCGATACAATTTGCACATCAGTCTGTAGGAACCTCTGGAAACAGAGAAATGGCAAGGTATTTCGCAACAGCAACATCGTCAACAAGTGGGGAACGGCCGATATAATCCATCAGGAAATCATGCTATGGGCATCGGCGAGAGGAAGAGGAGATCAATATGTTATAGAGTAGGAGCCTAGCGTGTGGAGTGGTAGGGTGGATGTGCCTGCCGTATGTGGCGGTGCATATCGTTTGTATTTATTGTATATAAACCTCTCTCGTCTATAAAGTTATAACGTACGCATTTTGCGTACTCTAAAAGAAACAATGGAAAAAAACTGGGGGAGAGGAGCTTGCCGCAGCTTATGACTTAGAGCATCTCCAACAGCAAGCTATAGCGCCACAAGAAAAACTAATTTAGCGCGCCTTAACGCTGGTTTGGCGCTGCGCATTTTTGCTCCAGAAGCATGCCAAGCAGCTCCAAAGAAAGCGCGTAAAATACAATACGTGAACATTTTTTTTCATAGATTAAAAAAAACCGATGCATATAGATAGATAGATAGTTCAGCATACATAGATAGATAGTTCGACATACATAGATAGATAGGCACTACTATGGCATACATAGGTAGATAGGCAGTACTACGGCATAGATAAAAGCTACTCCAAGTAGCTACCATCATCATCACCATCATCATCCTCGTCGGTGTCGTCCGAGGTTGAGAGCCATATGTCATCCCAATGGTCATCGTCCCGCGTGAAGAACGACCTCCCTTTCTTTGAAACAATTTACGATCGAAGCGTTCGCCAATGCCTTCCACGCCGCCGATCAGCCCGCTCGCGACGGCGCCTTGCCGTCCTCTCCGCCAAGATGGCGTGCTCGTCGGCGGCGTCCTCCGGGTGGCGGCGGCGCCACTCGCCATGGCTTTCGCTTCGTCCTCCTCGGCGACGAGGCGGCGGCGCCGCCGAAGCGTGGTCGGCACGGTCCATGTCGGTGATGAGGCGCGCGGAGGCGGCGCGATCGCGCTGCTGCGCGTGAAGACGTCCGGAAGTTCATCTGCGGCCGGGGCTGCCCAGCGCCACGCCGCCGCGTCGTATCGCGCTGGCCGCCTCGTCGCGCCTTCCGAACGTCCCGAGGCTAAGCCGCACGTCGTCGGACCGTATCTCGGCGGAGAACCGGCCGTTAAGGGTGCTGCGCGGACGCCGCGATAACGGCACCGACGGCGCGGCGGCATGGTGGCGCGGTGGTGGCGCTAAAAAGCTGCGAAACGGCGAGAGGCGAGCTTGCGAGGAAGGCGCGCGTCGTGCGCGTGGTATGTGTGCGGTCGCGCGTTGCGGGCGCGCTGCAATTTATAAGCGCGCAGAAGCGGCGATAGTTTTAGCGCGCCAGCGTGCCGCTTTCTCCAGCAGCGCAAGAAGCGCTTCATGCGGTAATTTCCATACCATCACGGAGCGCCTTGCGGAATCAGCCGGCGCTTAAATCGCGATTTACGCGGGCGCGCTTTTGCTCGCTGCTGGAGATGCTCTTAAAACCGAAGCGGTATACGGAAAGGGCACTGCCGTTCGCACGAAATTACAGGGAAAATGCCCGTCCCGATCCCCCTCTCGCTCTCGTCTCGCCCCCGCTCGCTCCCGCCGCCGCCGGCGGCGGTCCCTGGCTCGTCTGCTCCGCGTCGCGGCTCCAACCTCGGGCAACGCCCCTGCCTTCCCCGGTGGCCGACAGTAGCTTGTGATGGTCCCGTCGGCGCCCCACTCCGGCGGTCAGTGGCCCACTCCGGCCGCGACCCAGTACGGCGTGAAGGAGACCCGTTCGTCCCCCCTCCCCTCCTCAGTCCGTGGCCTTGAGCTCGTCCGGCAAGGTGAGCAGCTCCTTTGATTTTGTTCTCAGATTTGCTATGTGGTGCTGCTCATGGACGATTTTATGAACTGCTGCTGTATGATGTATGTGATGCTGCTGATGAATGGTTTTTTATCAAGAGGCCAAACATTCATCTAGTTTTGCTATGAACTGCTGCTAAAGTATGATGTTTTCCTATGCATTTGCTATGTGGTGCTGCTTATATATGCTAGAACTAATTTTGATATGGATGTGCTGATTGTGTCAAGTAGTAGCACAAGGTTGTTGCCCTCTGGATGCTACCATTGTATTTGCATAGAGGAAATATTGATGGCCTATCTGTCCTGCATATTGTGCGTTGGATGTGCTTTGGCCTGATTGTTCACAGCAATATATATACTGTGGTAATACTAGAAGGTTGCTCCCTGCCATATTGTTCAAAGCAATATATATTGTTCAAAGCAATATATACTTTGGAATTGAGCTGCTCTGATGAATGCTTCTGTATGATGTTGAATTGAGCTGCACTATATGTACTAGATGTCTACTAGTAGTAGATGTCTATTTGCTATTAATTTGAGTACTACAGGTATTGCATTCAGAGGCTACTAGATGATGTTGATTTTTTGCACATTTAGTTGTAGTAGCCTCTGAATGCTGTATTGTAGTACTAGATGTATATTTGATAGACCACAATTACGATTATCTGGATAAGCTGAAATGTCGACAGTGAGGTTGTTTACTGGTTCAATATCCATGCCTTTCGCTGTAGCATCAGTAGATCTTCTCTTTCCTCCATGGTTACTGATGATCAGCTATCTATTTCTTTCATATAGGTTTGACTAGAGGATAGCTGCGTTTGCTGAAACAAAGTTCCAGAGAGATGACATCGAGTTGAATACTGGATTCAGAGTGACAAAGGTCTCTGATGATTTGATTACAGTGAAGTGCAATTTAACTGGTAGAGAATCACTTCATGCACGTCTTCATAACTACATCCGTATGTCAGACCATGTAATAATTTGATTACAGTGTATGCTTTTGTTCAGAGAACCAGACATTTGTATGTCAGAGTCAGACAATGTTGTGGTGTTTGAAGTCGAATTCATATTCATACGGGCAGCAAAATGATAAACAAATAACTTGATATTGTTTAATTAGAACAACAATACAGTCTAAGGGCATTACAGACTTTTCACTGACTATACCACAGATAAGCTGAAAAAACAGGCACTGAAAAGAACTGGCTAGCTTATTATCTGGAGCTTATTTCCACAGGAGCTTATTTTAGAGCTTATTTCCACAGCATGGCTCAAAAGAACTGGCCCTGATCCCCTCCTCTGCTTGCAGCCGCGCCGGAGAAGAGAGCGAGAGTGCTGCCGCGATGAGTCACCGCAGGCGACCTCACGCCGCCGGCCCGCCGCCCCCCTCTGAAGGAGGAGGAGATGCCCCGCCTCAGCCGCCGGGGAAGGCGCCGCAGATCCGGCCGTGGCCGGAGCGGCGGGTGCTGGCGCTCGCCCTGGCGTTCCGCACGGCGAACGCGCTGCTGGTGCGCACCTACTTCAACCCCGACGAGCACTGGCAGTGCCTCGAGGTCGCCCACCGCATCGCCTTCGGGTAAGCTCGCCTCCGGCTCACGCCCCCGTCCTGCGGCGCGAGCTAGGCTAGCCGGATCGGGATCGGACGATCCTGTCCCCATTCGGCAGCGCGAGATAACCTCGTTTCGCCACAGGATGCCCTCTCCTCTCGCTCATCCCGAAGTTTCGATGCTGGATTGCTGCCGCGTTGGATGATTTTGGCTGCTGCTTTTGCAGGTACGGCCACCTCACCTGGGAGTGGAAGCGGGGCCTTCGAAGTTACCTCCACCCGCTGATCTTCGCCTCCCTTTACAAGTTTCTGGCGTTCCTCCACCTCGATACCCCGTTGTTCATGGTAATTACTCCGGCATTTTGGAAATGACACCGGCAGAGCATCGGTGCTGGAAATTTGTTTGAGCAAATCTCAGAGTTGGAGGGTAGAAGTGTGATTCTAGTCACAAGTCATGTGGAGTTCGAACTGTCAGTCAGCATAGGTCCTACCGTTCTAGTTGTAGGTTAACTGCGAGCAATTTCCAGGAATATGAGACCTCAGCTTGAATAGGTTGTCTCCGGTTACACGGTAACTGAATTCCTCATTCTGTTTGTTTTCTGAGGCCAATGTCATCCAGAACATTCAGAATCTGTATACTGTTTCTATTAACTATCGCCAATTAGGCAGCAGATTAATATGGCTAGGAAACCTCTCCTCAGACACCCCCCTCCACACCCTCTCCCTCGTAGTAACTGAATAGGTTTACCATTTTCCGCATATAGGGACCATGTTCTCATCCATTTATTCACTTCTCTTGTAGGTGATGGCCCCACGGCTTCTACAGTCAGTATTTGCAGCGTTTGGAGATCTGTACTTGTATAAACTCTCCAAACTTATTTTCAGCGAGCACGTTGCCCAGTGGACAGTATCCTTAAACTCATCTGTGTTGACATATTTTACTTTCACGAATAAACTATTGCAGTTACCTTGTAGATGGTGACCTTAACAAATCATTTACAGTTATTTTCGCAGTTGGTGAACTGGTTCATGTTTTTCTGTATTACACGGACTCTATCAAACAGCTTGGAGACAGTTTTGACTGTGGCTGGACTCTATTATTGGTTTATTGCAATTGAGTCTTCCAAGGAAATTTCTGTTATTTCAAAGCAGCAGGCCGCCAGCTACCAAAGTCCTCATTCAAGAAAAGTGGCGCTCCTCATAGCAGCCTTAGCCTGCGCCATTCGGCCAACAAGTGCCATAACATGGTTGTATGTTGGTCTTTTGGACTTCATTTATATAAAATCGAAATGTCGATTTCTGTTTCTTGAGGTCATTCCTCTAGGGTAAGAAGTCATCATCATGTCATACTTGGTAGACTCCTTTGTTATGCCTTTCCTGTATTATTTCTTGGTTTGTTCCACTGGATATGCATAATGCTGAATTGCTGATGACATATTAGGAAGTTGCCCCCTTTTTTTTTTAATTTGTTGGCATTCGGCTCATTTGGGGGTGGAGCGGTTTGGTTGGGTGGGGAGGTGCAATGATCGTAGGGTAGCAGCAAGGCAGTTTCCTTATAGTCAGAGTTGTAAGATGAAGTTGTAAAAATTCAGAATATTATATTGTCATTAATTATTTTTAGTGGCAACAGTCGCATCTTTCTTCTTTTAGTTTTTTTTCTGTCACAACTGATGAAACTTCCATATGAAATTTCTTGTTGTTTCATATTTATGCAGGGCCATCGTCCTTGCAGCAACAACATTCCTTGATTGGTGGATGTATGGTTCCCGGGTCATTGTGCCACTTAATTTTTTGAAATTCAACCTATTTTCTTCAGGAGGAGATTACTATGGAACACACGTCTTCCACTGGTACTTCACCCAAGGTTTTCCATCTATGATTTGGACGTTCTTACCACTTTCAGTTTTTGGAGTCATAGAGTCTAGAGAATGGAGGCTTTCAGGTCTAATTGCCTGGGTATTAGGGGTTTATAGCATACTAGGACACAAAGAGTTCAGGTATTTGCCTCTTCTCATTAGTGTATAAAATGTTCTTGGATCCAACTAATATCTTCTTTATTCACACATGTATAAATATAGACTATATACCACAGGTTTGTTCTTCCGGTGCTACCTTTAGCGTTGATGTTCTCGGGTTACTTCTTAGCTGCAATGTCACAATTCAAGGGTAAAAATCTGCATGGGAAAAGACACTTTTCAAGGTTGCAACTTTCTGTTATTCTTCTCATCATAACCAATATTCCGATGGCCTTATATATGTCCCTGTTCCATCAAGTAAGCCCTTCTCTTTGTGTACATGTGTCAACATTGCCTTGTTTCTGCTGTTCGTTGTATTACTTTGTACAGAAAACTGTTCTATGGAGCACTTTGTTTCGCTGTTACCTCTGATTAGTTCTCCTTTCCAAGATCTTTTTTCACCTGTTGATATATGTTCTTATATAGCTATGTGCACTTTTTGTTGTGTCAGAGAGGAACCGAAGATGTTATGTTTTATCTGTCAAAAGAAGCCCATAATGGAAGTGTTAAGGGTGTCCTCTTTCTCATGCCTTGCCACTCAACGCCTTATTACTCTACTTTACATAGCAGCCTACCTATGCGCTTTTTGGACTGTACTCCCAGGTGGTTGTCTTTTTACTCTTTCTAGTCAAGTAGATTTAACATTTGATGTTACTAGGTTTTGTCAAAGGACATAGTCAATGTCCCCTGACCTGATTTTCATGTTCTCAGTGATAATAAAGGGACCCTGGATGAGTCAGACCGTTTCCTCATGAACCCACTTGATTTTGTGGGTGAGGTTTTTGGAAATCTATCTTCCTTCAGCCACATTGTATTATTTGAATCTGAAGAAAGACATGTTATTCAGTTGCTTCTGCATGATTCCTTTCAAGAGGTAATATGCCATTTTACCTTAGTAACAATGCCCCATTTCTTTTTGAGAAGCAAACCAGGTGCTCATTTTAGTTTACGCATTAGAGTCAAATTACACTCATAGCAAGTACAACTTGAAAGGAAGGCAGGCAAAGAAGCTTACCATATAGTATGATATACTTGCTTCAACAAATATGATATTGACCACCCTTTTCTTCTACAAGGGCTACATCTAGCTGGCACAGTTAAAGCAAGAAAACTCTATTGTCGAAGAGAGGTCACACTTGAATGTTTGTCTTTTCTTGTGAGGTTCAGGTGGATTTCAATAGCACACACCCATAGTCCTATTCCTAAAAGTATCATTTTCTGGCTTCCTAGAAAGTATTTCTTATAAAGTGGCAAGGATAAGCATAAAAGCATGCAACCTGAGTTTCCAGTTGCTTCCAAGTGATGAGAGAACAGTCTTAGTTTCCAAAATTCTTAACAGTAAATACTATTAGGATATCATTTGTTGTAATTCTGATAGTTAACTGTTTATTACAATTACTGTTACATCCCTTCCAGTGAAATGGATGAGCCGTACTACATTGCACAATCAGTTTCAGTCTTGTACTAAATGCCAAATTTTGTTCCTTTTCTTATCTCCTTGAATAGCACTCATTAACATTTGTCATGGTTGACAGGTTAGGAGGTTTTTCCACTCCCACTTCAAGATTGACAGAGACCTTCAGTCATCTGTTGTTGTATATTCACGGAGAGATGTGCTATGATTGCTTTGGCCAAGAAAAGCTTGTTACCCCATCTAACAACCTCTGATTGTGTTTCACAGTGTTTTAGTTTGTTATTTCTGAAATTATGTGTAACACTATCGGATACTAGACCTTAGCAATTTGTTATGGTTTTGTACCCCTCGACATGTTGTGCCGATCCTTTTATATGGATCAGATTTTGTATAACAACATGGAACATGCATAAGAAAGTTTCATATCCATGACACAGTTCTAAGATGGAAGTTAGAAATGGCAGTATTTCCTTGCAGCAATAACTGATAACAAGAGCGAGGTGTTATCAAATTAACAACATAGTATCAAAAAAATATACACCATGTACAAATCCCCCCCCCCCCCCTGAAGTTTTGTTTGGTTATCCATTTATGCTCTGATTTATTGGTTTCTCGAGACACATTTTTGTCATTTATTTGAAGGGTTCAGTACATCTTCTCAATGCCACAAATGGCATGCTGCTTATGCTTAGTGAAAGTGGGAAAAAATGGACTTTTTTGTAACCTTTCACTTTTTCCCTGTTGTTGGAAGGGGACCAAATCCCTAGGCATGGTAAGTGGTAATGTATATCTATCTGGCCAGATGCATGTTTTATCTGTCTACTTGTGAAATCAGCAGTTCTCAGAACATTATGACATTTCCTTTATGTTGTTGTGCACTTGTGTAGATAATGCAAGCAGCATTCTTTGCTTTAAGGCCACATGACAAGGTGTGTAAGTTACTCTTCTTATTGTTAATTGTGAATCTGTTCACCCAGCGTATATAATCTTATAATTGTTGTTTCTGCTGGCTATATCGGAAAGTATATATAATGTTAACTGTCAAGTATATACATACCTTAAGCTTCTCTCCCATATATCAAAGAACCTTTTATGAGCTGATTTCTCATGTAATTTTGTAAGCTAGGGTCGTTCTTGAGGTCATCCATCATATGAAATATTGTTACTGGTAGAAACTCTTTTTTCGATTCAATCCTGCACGTACCTCCGGCTTGCGCAGGGTCCGGGTAAGGGTCCGACCACTTTCCCTACATTTCTGCAAGAGGCTGTTTTCAGGACTCGAACCCGTGACCTCATGGTCACAAGGCAACGGCTTTACCGCTGCTTTGGGATTTGATTCACATTCACTTTTGTGATTGTAAAATACTAGAATTTCCTTGATGTATTATCACCAATTTCCATGATGTAAAGTAAAATTGGTGTTGAAGATTTATACCGGAGGTCCATATCTGAGCCTTTACAGAAGAACTGTTCACTAGATCCATAAGGTGATGGCTGAAAAAACATTATACAACACAGAAACTATTTTGTTTAAGGGACAACTCTTTGTTGTTGACATACTGGAATACTTCAAATCATGGCATATAGAAGTTTGCTATTCATGCAAGGCGGTTTGTTACAATTAAAAACAAATGCCTCATTTTTTACATGATATTTATGGCTTGAAATATGAAATTCAATCTCTGTTACAATCTATGGTTTCACACACAATTCATCATCTACCACTTTCTAAATCTAGCCCCATCAGACTTCCGTGCTGTCCAGTGCTAGAAGGGTCATAGTGTGACGAGTTCTCAAGCAAACATTCAGTTTCCCTGCTACTAGTACAAAGTTGGGTCATCTATTTTGGAACGGAGGGAGTAGGATTCGGAGGCAATTGTTCTCTCCAGGTGCTTCATATTGATCTCAACCTCTCAGCGACTTCTCTCATTAACGACCGTTCCTCCCCCCTCGTACTCAAGCAACACTTTGCCTATTGAGCAATTTCTTGGAGCAGCTCCATTTCAAATTCCAATATATTCTTGTCCAAGATGAATTGAAGTCTGCTTTCTTTCATTGTCAGAAGGAAGGATGATGCAAGGTTTTTCTTTTCTCCAGCACTGTCGGAATAAATTGCAAACTTCATTGTAATCAGCTCTAGGAGCACAACTCCGAAACTATAAACATCACTCATCTCTGTTAGTTGACGCTCTTGCAAGTATTCAGGGTCAAGATAACCTATAGTTCCTTGTACCATTGTCATAAATTGTATTTCATCCGTAGGAAGCATTCTTGATGCTCCAAAAATCAGTCACTTTTGCTGTGTAGTTGTCGCCTAGGAGAATGTTTGGAGATTTTACATCTCCGTGAACTATGGGAGGGGATGTTGATAAGTACTCTGAAAAATTGGATCTAGCAGATGTTTTGTCCTTAAATGAACTGCTAGACCACATCGCCGCCCTGGGGGTCCCAACGAACTATGATCGGATCGGGCTCAAGCCCGACCAGAGGGAAATTAATCACCCACCGATCACCCACTTTGTGGCGGTAGCCGAGGAACCGGCCACAAACACTTCCCTCCCTATATTGAGGACCAAGTATGTTCGGATCCCCGAATCCCCTGAGTCGGATACATCCCCTCCGGATGGGACTTTACTCCCACCGGACTCTGGTCCAGGTGTAGGATTGCCGGAGCCTTTGCGCTTAACCGGACCCGAACCGGTTACTTCGAAAGCCATATCGGCTCCAAACACAGACGTGGGACGGGAACCAAAATTTAATCCACCCACCCATCACAATCTATATTCTCCAAGCAACTCAGGTCCTCCAGATATATACGACCTGATGTATGTGCCGCAGCAGCACTAGGAAACGGTCCATCACTTTTGGGCCAGATTCCTGCTTGTTAAAAACAAGATCAAGGACTGCTCGGACGACGACGTAGTTTTGGTTTTCCATCGTAATTGCACAGATGAAGGGATATTGAATGCCCTCGACCATCGCCACATACAGAGTTTCACGAAATTATCGCATGTAGTACAAAAGTACTGTGCGATGGAAAGCATATGGAGGGCCCAAAAAACTCAAGCCCTTCGCGGGACACAGGTCCGTTCTTGACGAACTATTGGACAAACCCCGCCCGATCCATACCACCCCGCACACAGTCCCAACCCATAGCCTTCGGGCATGCTGGGTACTCCGACAAATAGCAAAAAGTGGAGAGGCCATCCTCACCACTGAAGGAAATATGCCCTAGAGGCAATAATAAAGTTATTATTTATTTCCTTATTTCATGATAAATGTTTATTATTCATGCTAGAATTGTATTAACTGGAAACATAATACATGTGTGAATACATAGACAAACATAGTGTCACTAGTATGCCTCTACTTGACTAGCTCGTGAATCAAAGATGGTTAAGTTTCCTAGCCATAGACATGAGTTGTCATTTGATTAACGGGATCACATCATTAGGAGAATAATGTGATTGACTTGACCCATTCCGTTAGCTTAGCACTTGATCGTTTAGTATGTTGCTATTGCTTTCTTCATGACTTATACATGTTCCTATGACTATGAGATTATGCAACTCCCGTTTACCGGAGGAACACTTTGTGTGCTACCAAACGTCACTACGTGGCTCGGGTGATTATAAAGGAGCTCTGGTGTCTTGAAGGTACATGTTGAGTTGGCGTATTTCAAGATTAGGATTTGTCACTCCGATTGTCGGAGAGGTATCTCTGGGCCCTCTCGGTAATGCACATCACTATAAGCCTTGCAAGCAATGTAGCTAATGAGTTAGTTACGAATGATGCATTACGTAACGAGTAAAGAGACTTGCTGGTAACGAGATTGAACTAGGTATTGGATACCGACGATCGAATCTCGGGCAAGTAACATACCGATGACAAAGGAACAACGTATGTTGTTATGCGGTTTGACCGATAAAGATCTTCGTAGAATATGTAGGAACCAATATGAGCATCCGTGTTCCGATATTGGTTATTGACGAGAATAGTTCTAGGTCATGTCTACATAGTTCTCGAACCCATAGGGTCCGCACGCTTAACGTTACGATGACAGTTTTATTATGAGTTTATAAGTTTTGATGTACCAAGATTGTTGAGTCCGGATGTGATCACGGACATGACGAGGAGTCTCGAAATGGTCGAGACATAAAGATTGATATATTGGAAGCCTATATTTGGATATCGAAATGGTTACGGGTGAAATCGGGATTTACTTTAACACCGGGTTACGGAACCCTCCGGGGTTAATGGGCCTTAGTAGGCCATGAGGGAGAAGAGGAGGACCGGCCGGGGCAGGCCGCGCCCCTCCCCTAGTCCGAATAGGACAGGAAGGGGCGGCGCCTCTTCTCTTTCCTCCCCCTTCCTTCTCCACCAAGGCAAGAGGGGAGTCCTACTCCGGTGGGAGTAGGACTCCTCGGCGCACCCCTAGGGGCCGCCGCACCTCCCTCCCTTCTTTATATATCGAGGCAGGGGCACCCTAGAACACACAAGTTGATCTTCGTGATCGTTCCTTAGCCGTGTGCGGTGCCCCCCCTCCACCATATTCCACCTCGGTCATATCATTGCGGTGCTTAGGCGAAGCCCTGCGTCGGTAGAACATCACCATCGTCACCACGCAGTCGTGCTGACGGAACTCATCCCCGAAACTCTGCTGGATCGGAGTCCGGAGATCGTCATCGAGCTGAACGTGTGCTGAACCCGGAGGTGCCGTGCGTTCGGTACTTGGATCGGCCGGATCGTGAAGACGTATGACTACATCAACCGCGTTGTCATAACGCTTCCGCTTACGGTCTACGAGGGTACATGGACAACACTCTCCCCTCTCGTTGCTGTGCATCACCATGATCTTGCGTGTGCGTAGGAAATTTTTTGAAATTACTACGTCCCAACAGTGGCATCCGAGCCAGGTTTTATGCGTAGATGTCATATGGACGAGTAGAACACAAGTGAGTTGTGGGAGATACAAGTCATATTGCTTACCAGCATGTCATACTTTGGTTCAACGGTATTGTGAGATGAAGCGGCCCGGACCGACATTACGCGTACGCTTACGCGAGACTGGTTTCACCGTTACGAGCACTCGTGCTTAAAGGTGACTGGCGGGTGTCTGTCTCTCTCACTTTAGTTTGAACCGAGTGTGGCTATGCCCGGTCCTTGCGAAGGTTAAAACAACACTAACTTGACGAACTATCGTTGTGGTTTTGATGCATAGGTAAGAACGGTTCTTGCTCAGCCCGTAGCAGCCACGTAAAATTTGCAACAACAAAGTAGAGGACGTCTAACTTGTTTTTGCAGGGATGTTGTGATGTGATATGGTCAAGAGGTGATGCTATATTTTATTGTATAAGATGATCATGTTTTGTAACCGAAGTTATCGGCAACTGGCAGGAGCCATATGGTTGTTGCTTTATTGTATGAAATGCAAACGCCCTGTAATTGCTTTACTTTATCACTAAGCGGTAGCGATAGTCGTAGAAGCAATAGATGGCATAACGACAACGATGCTACGATCGAGATCAAGGTGTCGCGCTGGTGATCACGACGGTGCTTCGAAGATGGAGATCACAAGCACAAGATGATGATGGCCATATCATATCACTTATATTGATTGCATGTGATGTCCTTTATGCATCTTATCTTGCTTTGATTGACGGTAGAATTTTAAGATGATCTCTCACTAAATAATCAAGAAGTGTTCTCCCTGAGTATGCACCGTTGCGAAAGTTCTTCGTGCTGAGACACCACGTGATGATCGGGTGTGATAGGCTCTACGTTCAAATACAACGGGTGCAAAACAGTTGCACACGCGGAATACTCAGGTTAAACTTGACGAGCCTAGCATATAACGGATATGGCCTCGGAACACGGAGACCGAAAGGTCAAACGTGAATCATATAGTAGATATGATCAACATAGTGATGTTCACCATTGAAACTACTCCATCTCACGTGACGATCGGACATGGTTTAGTTGATTTGGATCACGTGATCACTTAGATGACTAGAGAGATGTCCATCTAAGTGGGAGTTCTTAAGTAATATGATTAATTGAACTTAAATTTATCATGAACTTAGTCTTGGTAGTATTTTGCAAATTATGTTGTAGATCAATAGCTTGCGTTGTTGCTTTCATATGTTTATTTTGATATGTTCCTAGAGAAAACTGTGTTCAAAGATGTTAGTAGCAATAATGCGGATTGGATCCGTGATCTGAGGTTTATCCTCATTGCTGCACAGAAGAATTATGTCCTTAATGCACCGCTAGGTGCGGACCTATTGCAGGAGCGGATCTGGGCGTTATGAGCGTTTGGCTAGCTCAATATGATGACTACTTAATAGTTTAGTGCACCATGCTTAACAGCTTAGAATCGGGACTTCAAAGGCGTTTTGAGCGTCATGGGCCATATGAGATGTTCCACGAGTTGAAGTTAATATTTCAAGCAAATACCGAGTTGAGAGATATGAAGTCTCCAACAAGTTCTATAGCTAAAAGATGGAGGAGAATCGCTCAACTAGTGAGCATGTGCTCAGATTATGCGGGTACTTCAATCGCTTGAATCAAGTGGGAGTTAATCTTCCGGATAAGATAGTGATTGACGAATTCTCTAGTCACCATCACTAAGTTACTAGAACTTCGTGATGAACTATAGTATGCAAGGGATGAGGAAAACGATTCCCGAGCTCTTCGTGATGTTGAAATCGACGAAGGTAGAAATCAAGAAAGAGCATCAAGTGTTGATGATTGACAAGACCACTAGTTTCAAGAAAAGGGCAAAGGGAAAGAAAGGGAAACTTCAAGTAGAATGGCAAACAAGTTGTCACTCCCGTGAAGAAGACCAAAGCTGGACCAAAGCCTGAAACTGAGTGCTTACACTGCAAAGGAAATGGTCAGTGGAAGCGGAAATGCCCTAAATACTTGGTGGATAAGAAGGATGGCAAAGTGAACAAGGGTGTATTTGATATACACGTGTTTTATGTGTGCCTTACTAGTGTTTATAGTAGCCCCTGAGTATTTGATACTTGTTCGGTTGCTAAAGATTAGTAACTCGAAACAGGAGTTACAGAATAAACAGAGACTAGTTGAAGGGGAAGTGACGATGAGTGTTGGAAGTAGTTCCAAGATTAATATGATCATCATCGCACACTCCCTATACTTTCGGGATTAGTGTTAAACCTAAATAAATGTTATTTGGCATTTGCGTTGAGCATGAATATGATTTGATCATGTTTATTGCGATACGGTTATTCATTTAAAGTTAGAGAATAAATTGTTATTCTGTTTACATGAATAAGACCATCGATGGTCATACACCCACTGAACATAGTTTGTTGGATCTCGATCGTAGTGATACACATATTCATAATATTGATGCCAAAAGATGAAAAGTTAATAATGATAGTGCAACTTATTTGTGGCACTGCTGTTTGGGTCATATCGGTGTAAACCGCATGAAGAAACTCCATAAAGATGGATTTTTGGAATCACTTGGTTATGAATCATTTGATGCTTGCGAACCGTGCCTTTTGGGCAAGATGACTAAAACTCCGTTCTTTGGAACAATGGAACGAGCTACTGACTTATTGTAAATAATACATACTGATGTATGCAGACCAATGAGTATGAAGGCTCGTGGCAAGTATCGTTATTTTCTGACCTTCACAAGATGATTTGAGCAGATATGGGTATATCTAATTGATGAAACATAAGTCTGAAATAGTTGAAAGGTTCAAAGAATTTCAGAGTGAAGTGGAAAATCATCGTAACAAGAAAAATAAAGTTTCTACGATCTGATCGTGGAGACAAATATTTGAGTTACGAGTTTGGTCTTCATTTGAAACAATGAGAAATAGTTTCGCAACTCACGCCACATGGAACACCACAATGTAATGGTGTGTCCGAACGTCGTAATCGTACTTTATTTGATATGGTGCGATCAATGATGTCTCTTACCGATTTACCAATATCGTTTTGGGGTTATGAATTAGAGACAGCTGCATTCACTTTAAATAGGGCACCATCTAAATCCGTTGAGACGACACCATATGAACTATGGTTTAGCAGTAAACCTAAGCTGTCGTTTCTTAAAATTTGGAGTTGCGATGCTTATATGAAAAATGTTTTCAACCTGATAAGCTCGAACCCAAATCGGAGAAGTGCGTCTTCATAGAATACCCAAAGGAAACTGTTGGGTAATCCTTCTATCACAGATCCGAAGGCAAAACATTCGTTGCTAAGAATGGATCCTTTCTAGAGAAGGAGTTTCTCTTGAAAGAAGTGAGTGGGAGGAAAGTAGAACTTCATGAGGGAATTGTACCTGCTCCCTTATTGGAAAGTAGTTCATCACAAGAACCAGTTCCTGTGACAACTACACCAATCAGCGAGGAAGCTAATGATAATGATCATGAAACTTCAGATCAAGTTACTACCAAACCTCGTAGGTCTAGCAGGGTAAGGTCCGCACCAGAGTGGTACGATAATCCTATTCTGGAAGTCATGTTACTTGACCATGGCGAACCTACAAACTATGAGGAAGCGATGATGAGCCCAGATTCCGCAAAATGGCTTGAGGCCATGAAATCTGAGATGGGATCCATGTATGAGAACAAAGTGTGGACTTTGGTGGAGTTGCCCGATGATCGGCAAGCCATATTGTATAAATGGATCTTCAAGAGGAAGACAAATGCTGATAGTAGTGTTACTATCTACAAAGCTAGACTTGTCGAAAAAAGGTTTTTGACAAAGTTCAAGGTGTTGAATACAATGAGATTTTCTCACTCGTATCGATGCTTAAAAGTCTGTCCGAATCATGTTAGCAATTGCCACATTTTATGAAATTTGGCAAATGGATGTCAAAACTACATTCCTTAATGGATTTATTAAAGAAGAGTTGTATATGATACAACCAGAAGGTTATGTCAATCCTAAAGGTGCTAACAAAATGTGCAAGCTCCAGCGATCCATCTATGGACTGGTGCAAGCATCTCAGAGTTGGAAGATATGCTTTGATAAGTTGATCAAAGCATATAGTTTTATACAGACTTGCGGTGAAGCTTGTATTTACAATAAAGTGAGTGGGAGCACTACCGCCTTTCTGATAAATATATGTGAGTAACTTATTGTTGATTAGAAATGATGTAGAATTTTTCTGGAAAGCATAAAGGAGTATTTGAAAGGAGTTCTTTAAAAGAAAGACCTTAGTAAAGCTACTTACATATTGAGCATCAAGATTTGTTGAGATAGATCAAGACGCTTGATAAGATTTTCAATGAGTACATACCTTGTCAAGATTTTGAAATAGTTCAAAATGGAACAGTCAAAGAAAGAGTTCTTGCCTGTGTTGCAAAGGTGTGAAATTGAGTAAGACTTAAATCCCGACCATGGCAGAAAATAGAAAAGAGAATGAAAGTCATTCCCTATGCCTCAGTCATAGGTTCTATAAAGTATGCTATGCTATGTACCAGACCTATTGTATACCTTGCTCTGAATTTGGCAAGGGAGTACAATAGTGATCTAGGAGTAGATCCCTGGACATTGGTCAAGAATATCCTTAGTAAGGACTAAGGAAATATTTCTCGATTATGGAGGTGATAAAAGAGCCCGTCGTAAAGAGTTACATCAGTGCAAGCTTTTACACCGATCCAGATGACTCTAAGTCTCAATCTGGATACATATTGAAAGGGGGAGCAATTAGCTAGAGTAGCTCCATGCAGAGCATTGTAGACATAGAATATTTGCAAAATATACACGGCTCTGAATGTGACAGACCCGTTGACTAAGCTTCTCTCATGAACAAAACATGATCACACCTTAGTACTCATTGGGTGTTAATCACATAGCGATGTGAACTAGATTATTGACTCTAGTAAACCATTTGGGTGTTGGTCACATGACGATGTGAACTATGGGTGTTAATCACATGCAGATGTGAATATTGGTGTTAAATCACATGGCGATGTGAACTAGATTATTGACTCTAGTGCAAGTGGGAGACTGAAGGAAATATGCCCTAGAGGCAATAATAAAGTTATTATTTATTTCCTTATTTCATGAGAAATGTTTCTTATTCATGCTAGAATTGTATTAACCGGAAACATAATACATGTGTGAATACATAGACAAACATAGTGTCACTAGTATGCCTCTACTTGACTAGCTCGTGAATCAAAGATGGTTAAGTTTCCTAGCCATAGACATGAGTTGTCATTTGATTAACGGGATCACATCATTAGGAGAATAATGTGATTGACTTGACCCATTCCGTTAGCTTAGCACTTGATCGTTTAGTATGTTGCTATTGCTTTCTTCATGACTTATACATGTTCCTATGACTATGAGATTATGCAACTCCCGTTTACCGGAGGAACACTTTGTGTGCTACCAAACGTCACAACGTAACTGGGCGATTATAAAGGAGCTCTACAGGTGTCTCCGAAGGTACATGTTGAGTTGGCGTATTTCGAGATTAGGATTTGTCACTCCGATTGTCGGAGAGGTATCTCTGGGCCCTCTCGGTAATGCACATCACTATAAGCCTTGCAAGCAATGTAGCTAATGAGTTAGTTACGGAATGATGCATTACGTAACGAGTAAAGAGACTTGCCGGTAACGTGATTGAACTAGGTATTGGATACCGATGATCGAATCTCGGGCAAGTAACATACCGATGACAAAGGGAACAACGTATGTTGTTATGCGGTTTGGCCGATAAAGATCTTCGTAGAATATGTAGGAGCCAATATGAGCATCCAGGTTCCGCTATTGGTTATTGACCGAGAATAGTTCTAGGTCATGTCTACATAGTTCTCGAACCCGTAGGATCCGCACGCTTAAAGTTACGATGACAGTTTTATTATGAGTTTATAAGTTTTGATGTACCGAAGATTGTTCGTAGTCCCGGATGTGATCACGAACATGACGAGGAGTCTCAAAATGGTCGAGACATAAAGATTGATATATTGGAAGCCTATATTTGTATATCGGAATGGTTCCAGGTGAAATCGGGATTTTACCGGAACACCAGGGGGTTACCGGAACCCTCCCGGGGGTTAATGGGCCTTAGTGGGCCATGAGGGAGAAGAGGAGGACCGGCCAGGCCAGGCCGCACGCCCCCTCCCCCTAGTACGAATAGGACAAGGAAGGGGGGCGCCCCCCTTTCCTCTTTCCCCTCCCCCTTTCCTTCTCCACCAAGGCAAGAGGGGGGAGTCCTACTCCCGGTGGGAGTAGGACTCCTCTAGGCGCACCCCTAGGGGGTAGGCCGCACCTCCCCCCTCCCTCCTTTATATACGAGGGCAGGGGGCACCCTAGAACACACAAGTTGATCTTCGTGATCGTTTCTTAGCCGTGTGCGGTGCCCCCTCCACCATATTCCACCTCGGTCATATCGTTGCGGTGCTTAGGCGAAGCCCTGCGTCGGGAGAGCATCATCATCGTCACCACGCCGTCGTGTTGACGGAACTCATCCCCGAAACTCTGCTGGATCGGAGTCCGGAGATCGTCATCGAGCTAAATGTGTGCTGAACTCGGAGGTGCCGTGCGTTCGGTACTTGGATCGGTCGGATCGTGAAGACGTACGACTACATCAACCGCGTTGTCATAACGCTTCCGCTTACGGTCTATGAGGGTACGTGGACAACACTCTCCCCTCTCGTTGCTATGCATCACCATGATCTTGCCTGTGCGTAGGATTTTTTTTGAAATTACTACGTTCCCCAACAACCACAACTCTAGAAGGATACTCACCGGAGAAGGACAACTTTAATGTCCTAACAGTCTTTGAGACTTTCTCTTCTAACAACCAGCGCAAACGGGCGCTATGCAACCTCGCCGAAGTCCATCAAGTTACCGCACTGAGCCCATGGAACGACACGACGATAACCTTTACAGCCGAAGACGAACCGAAGGCTCGGTCAGTACGAGCACCCGTCGCCTTAGTACTAAACCCCATCATTGATGGTTTTGGGCTTACTAAAGTGCTCATGGACGGCGGTAGTGGACTTAACCTCATCTATGATGACACGCTCGATAAGATGCAGATGGATAGGTCACGCATCGAGCAAACCAACACCACCTTTCGAGGTATTATCCCCAGCCGAGAGGCACACTGCTCGGGAAAAATCAAACTAGATGTGGTGTTCGGCATGCCTGAGAACTATAGATCCGAAGAGTTGCTCTTTTATGTGGTCCCCTTCAATAGTGGCTATCACGCTATCCTCGTCCGGGACGCTTTCTCATGCTTTCAAGCTATACCCCATTATGGATACATGAAGCTCAAAATGCCCGACCCTAATGGAATCATCAGAATCTCGAGCGACCCGGACAAAGCCCTTCGTGCCGAAAACAAAACCGCATCTTTGGCCCTGGAGGCACTATCTAAAGCCCTAGCGGTAGAGGAATTAACCACCTTACAAGCTACGGTGGATAGGGATGATGTGATCCTTGATAAGAGATCCAAGTCCACTTCTTTCAAGTCAGCCGAAGAAATAGTAAATTCCAAGTGCACCTGACAGACCCTAATAAAACAACATCTATAGGAGCACAACTGGATCCGGCAATGGACGCTGCCCTACGCGCATTCTTGCACGAGAATTGGGATACTTTCGCCTGGCACCCTTCAGACATGCCCGGCATCCCACGAAGACTGGCCAAACATAGTATCAACATAATCAAAGGATTCATACCCATAAAGTAGACACTACGGCGATTCTCCAAACCCAAGCGTCAGGCCATGGGAGAAGAGCTAGCCAAGTTATTAGAGGCTGGGTTCATTAGGGAAATCAAACATCCGGATTGGTTAGCCAACCTGGTTATGGTACCTAAAAAGGACAAATCATGGCACCTGTGTGTCGACTTCAAGGACCTCAACAAGGCTTGCCCTAAAGATCCCTTCTCATTGCCTCGCATCGACCAAATAATTTATGCAACTGCAGGACACGATTCTTTGTGTTTCCTCGACGCCTATTCCGGATACCATCAGATTAATATGAAGGAATCGGACCAGGCCGCAACTGCATTCATCACCCCTTACGGCCCCTTCTGCTTCAACACTATGCCCTTCGGGCTTAAAAACGCAGGGGCTACTTACCAGCATATGATCCAAACTTGCTTGAAAAAAGAAATCGGCAAAACAGTCGAAGCATACGTGGACGACGTGGTCATTAAGACAAAACGCGTCGAGACACTGGTAGATGATCTCCATGAAGGAAATATGCCCTAGAGGCAATAATAAAGTTATTATTTATTTCCTCATATCATGATAAATGTTTATTATTCATGCTAGAATTGTATTAACCGGAAACATGATACATGTGTGAATACATAGACAAACATATAGTCACTAGTATGCCTCTACTTGACTAGCTCATTAATCAAAGATGGTTATGTTTCCTAACCATAGACATGTGTTGTCATTTGATTAGTGGGATCACATCATTAGAAGAATGATGTGATTGACATGACCCATTCCGTTAGCCTAGCACTTGATCGTTTAGTATCTTGCTATTGCTTTCTTCATGACTTATACATGTTCACAGAACTATGAGAATTTTGCAACTCCGTTTACGGAGGAACACTTTGGGTACTACCAAGCGTCACAACGTAATCGGGTGATTATAAAGGAGTACTACAGGTGTCTCCGAAGGTACATGTTGAGTTGGCGTATTCGAGATTAGTTTTGTCACTCCGATTGTCGGAGAGGTATGTCAGGCCCTCTCGGTAATGCACATCACTATAAGCCTTGCAAGCAATGTGACCAATGAGTTGGTTACGGGATGATGCATTACGTAACAAGTAAAGAGACTTGCGTAACGAGATTGAACTAGGTATTGGATACCGACGATCAAATCTCGGGCAAGTAACATACCGATGACAAAGGAACAACGTATGTTGTTATGCGGTTTGACCGATAAAGATCTTCGTAGAATATGTAGGAACCAATATGGGCATCCGGGTTCCGCTATTGGTTATTGACCGAGAATAGTTCTAGGTCATGTCTACATAGTTCTCGAACCGTAGGGTCCGCACGCGCTTAACGTTACGATGACAGTTTTATTATGAGTTTATAAGTTTTGATGTGCGAAGTTTGTTGAGTCCGGATGTGATCACGGACATAGCGAGGAGTCTCTAAATGGTCGATACATAAAGATCGATATATTGGAAGCCTATATTTGGACATCGGAATCGTTCGGGTGAAATCGGCATTTTAGAGAGTACCGGAGGTTACTGGAACCCCGGGGTTATTGGGCCTACATGGGCCTCGAGGAGAAGAGAGAAGGAGGCGGGGAGGGGGCCACGCCCCCCCTTCCTAGTCCGAATAGGACAAGGGAAGGGCGGCGCCCACTTTCCTTCCTCTCTTCCTCCTCCTTCCCCTTCTCCTACTCCAACTTGGAAAGAAGGAGTCCTACTCCGGTGGGAGTAGGACTCCCCCTGGCGCGCCTCCTTGGCGGCCGCCTCCTCCCCAGCTCTTTATATCACGGGCGGGGAGGGCACCCCATAGACACACAAGTTGATCTACGGATCGTTCCTTAGCCGTGTCAGTGCCCCCTCCACCATATTCCACCACGGTCATATCGTCGCGGAGTTTAGGCGAAGCCCTCGCCGATAGAGCATCATCATCGTCCTGCGCCGTCGTCTTGTGGAACTCATCCCCGCTTTCTTGGATCGGAGCTGGGGATCGTCATCGAGCTGAGCGTGTCTGAACTCGGAGGTGCCGTCGTTCGGTGCTTGGATCGGTCGGATCGTGAAGGCGTCGACTACATCAACCGCGTTGTTATAACGGTTCCGCTTTCGGTCTACGAGGGTACGTGGACAATACTCTCCCCTCTCATTGCTATGCATCACCATGATCTTGCATGTGCGTAGGAATTTTTTTGAAATTACTACGTTCCCTAACAGTGGCATCCGAGCCTAGGTTTTATGCGTTGATGTTATATGCACGAGTAGAACACAAGTGAGTTGTGGGCGATACAAGTCATACTGCTTACCAGCATGTTATACTTTGGTTCGGCGGTATTGTGAGATGAAGCGGCCCGGACCGACATTACGCGTACGCTTATGCGAGACTGGTTTCACCGTTACGAGCACTTGTGCTTAAAGGTGGCTGGCGGGTGTTTGTCTCTCTCACTTTAGATGAATCGAGTATGGCTACGCTCGGTCCTTGCGAAGTTTAAAACAACACTAACTTGACGAACTATCGTTGTGGTTTTGATGCGTAGGTAAGAATGGTTCTTGCTAAGCCCGTAGCAGCCACGTAAAATTTGCAACAACAAGTAGAGGACGTCTAACTTGTTTTTGCAGGGCATGTTGTGATGTGATATGGTCAAGATGTGATGCTATATTTTATTGTATGAGATGATCATGTTTTGTAACCAAAGTTATCGGCAACTGGCAGGAGCCATATGGTTGTCTCTTTATTGTATGAAATGCAAACGCCCTGTAATTGCTTTACTTTATCACTAAGCAGTAGCGATAGTCGTAGAAGCAATAGATGGCGTAACGACAACGATGCTCGATGGAGATCAAGGTGTCGCGCGGTGGCGATGGTGATCAGGACGGTGCTTCGAAGATGGAGATCACAAGCACAAGATGATGATGGCCATATCATATCACTTATATTGATTGCATGTGATGTCCTTTATGCATCTTATCTTGCTTTGATTGACGGTAGCATTTTAAGATGATCTCTCACTAAATAATCAAGAAGTGTTCTCCCTGAGTATGTAGTGTTGCGAAAGTTCTTCGTGCTGAGACACCACGTGATGATCGGGTGTGATAGGCTCTACGTTCAAATACAACGGGTGCAAAACAGTTGCACACGCGGATACTCAGGTCATACTTGACGAGCCTAGCATATACGGATATGGCCTCGGAACACGGAGACCGAAAGGTCGAACGTGAATCATATAGTAGATATGATCAACATAGTGATGTTCACCATTGAAACTACTCCATCTCACATTATGATCGGACATGGTTTAGTTGATTTGGATCACGTGATCACTTAGATGACTAGAGAGATGTGTTGGGGAACGTAGCAGAAATTCAAAATTTTCTTACGTGTCACCAAGATCTATCTATGGAGAAACCAGCAACGAGGGGAAGGAGAGTGCATCTACATACCCTTGTAGATCGCTAAGCGGAAGCGTTCAAGAGAACGGGGTTGAAGGAGTCGTACTCGTCGTGATCCAAATCATCGGAGATCCTAGTGCGAGCAGACGGCACCTCCGCGTCCAACACACGTACAGCCGGTGGCGTCTCCCACGCCTTGATCCAGCAAGGAGAGAGGAGAGGTTAGGGAAGACTCCGTCCAGCAGCAGCGGGGACGGCGTGGTGGTGATGGAGGCGTGGCAATCTGCGAGGCCGCCAAGCACCGCGGAGAGGAGGAGTACTTGGGAGGGGGAGGCTGCGCGAGAACTTGTGGTGCGGCTGCCTCCCACCCCCCATATATATAGGGGCAAGGGAGAGGGCTGTCCCCTCGGATCCAATCTGAGGAGGCGGCGGCCAAGGGGGGGAAGAGTGCCTCCCAAGTCAAGTGGAGGCCTTCCCCCTTAGGGTTTTCCCTCTCCCATGCGCATGGGCCTTGGGGGGGCTGGTGCCCCTGGCCCATTAAGGCTAGGGCGCCCCCTACAGCCCATGCTACTGTATTGGACGTGGTGGAACAATTTCCGGACCTCTGGACCCCTCCGGAATCCTCCGGAACCTTCTGGAAGCTTCCCGGTACAATACCGAAAAAACCCGAACTTTTTCCGGAACCCGAACAACAACTTTCCATATATAAATCTTTACCTCCGGACCATTCCGGAACTCCTCGTGACGTCCGGGATCTCATCCGGGACTCCGAACAACATTCGGTAACCACATATAAACATCCTTTATAACCCTAGCGTCATCGAACCTTAAGTGTGTAGACCCTACGGGTTCGCTAACCATGCAGACATGACCGAGACGTTCTCCAGTCAATAACCAATAGCGGGATCTGGATACCCATGTTGGCTCCCACATGTTCCACGATGATCTCATCGGATGAACCACGATGTCAAGGACTCAATCAATCCCGTATACAATTCCCTTTGTCTAGCGGTATTGTACTTGCCGAGATTCGATCGTCGGTATACCGATACCTTGTTCAATCTCGTTACCGGCAAGTCTCTTTACTCGTTCCGTAACACATCATCCCGTGATCAACCCCTTGGTCACATTGTGCACATTATGATGATGTCCTACCGAGTGGGCCCAGAGATACCTCTCCGTTTACGGAGTGACAAATCCGATCTCGATTCGTACCAACCCAATGAGACACTTTCGGAGATACCGTAGTGCACCTTTATAGCCACCCGATTCGTTGTGACGTTTGGTACACCAAAGCATTCCTATGGTATCCGGAGTTGCACAATCTCATGGTCTAAGGAAAAGATACTTCACATTAGAAGAGCTTTAGCATCTGAACTACGATCTCTGCGCTAGGCTTAGGATTGGGTCTTGTCCATCACATCATTCTCCTAATGATGTGATCCGTTATCAACGACATCCAATGTCCATGGTCGAGAAACCGTAACCATCTATTGATCAACGAGCTAGTCAACTAGAGGCTTACTAGGGACATGGTGTTGTCTATGTATCCACACATGTATCTGAGTTTCCTATCAATACAATTATAGCATGGATTATAAACGATTATCATGAACAAGGAAATATAATAATAACTAATTTATTATTGCCTCTAGGGCATATTTCCAACAGTCTCCCACTTGCACTAGAGTCAATAATCTAGTTCACATCGCCATGTGATTAACACTCACAGGTCACATCGCCATGTGACCAACATCCAAAGAGTTTACTAGTGTCACTAAACTAGTTCACATCATCATGTGATTAAGACTCAATGAGTTCTGGGGTTTGATCATGTTTTGCTTGTAAGAGAGGTTTTAGTCAACGGGTCTGCAACTTTCAGATCCGTATGTACTTTGCAAATCTCTAGGTCATTCTATAAATGCTGCTTCCACGCTCCACTTGGAGCTATTCCAAATGGTTGCTCCACTATACGTATCCGGTTTGCTACTCAGAGTCACTCGGATAGGTGTTAAAGCTTGCATCGATGTAACCCTTTACGCCGAACTCTTTATCACCTCCATAATCGAGAAACATGTCCTTATTTACTCCTAGGACAATTTTGACCGCTGTCCAATGATCCATTCCTGGATCATTCTTGTACCCCTTGACTGACTCATGGCAAGGCACACTTCCGGCGCGGTACACAGCATAACATACTATAGAGCCTACGTCTGAAGTATAGGGGACGACCTTCGTCCTTTCTCTCTATTCTGCCGTGGTCGAGCTTTTAAGTCTTAACTTCATACCTTACATCTCAGGCAAGAACTCCTTCTTTGACTGATCCATCTTGAACACCCTCAAGATCATGTCAAGGTACGTGCTCATTTGAAAGTACTATTAAGCATTTTGATCTATCTTATAGATCTTGATGCTTATTGTTCAAGTAGCCTAATCCAGGTTCTCCATTGAAAAACACATTCCAAATAACCCTATATGCTTTCCAAAAATTCTACATCATTTCTGATCAACAATATGTCAATAACATATACTCATCAGAAATTCTATAGTGCTCCCACTCACTTCTTTGGAAATACAAGTTTCTCATAAACTTTTGTATAAACCCAAAATCTTTGATCATCTCATCAAAACGTACATTCCAACTCCGAGATGCTTACTCCAGTCCTTAGAAGGATCGCTGGAGCCAGCATACCTTTTAGCATCCTTAGGATCGACAAAAACTTTTCGGATTGTATCACATACAACCTTTCCTTACGAAGACTGGTAAGGAAACTCGTTTTGACATCCATCTGCCAGATTTCATAAATGCAGCTAATGCTAACATGATTCTGACGGACTTAAGCATCGCTACGGATGAGAAAATCTCATCGTAGTCAACTCCTTGAACTTGTGAAAAACTCTTCGCCACAAGTCGAGCTTCATAGACGGTGACATCACCGTCCACGTTAAATCTTCTTCTTAAAGATCCATTTATCTCAATGGCTTGCCGATCATCGGGCAAGTCCACCAAAGTCCATGCTTTGTTACGATACATGGATCCTATCTCGGATTTCATGGCTTCTAACCATTTGTCGGAATTTGGGCCCACCATTGCTTCTCCATAGCTCGTAGGTTCATTGTTGTCTAGCAACATGACCTTCAAGACAGGATTACTGTACCACTCTAAAGTATTATGCATCCTTGTCACCCTACGAGGTACGGTAGTGACTTGATCCGAAGTTTCATGATCACTATCATAAGCTTCTACTTCAATTGGTGTAGGTGCCACAGGAACAACTTCCTGTGCCCTGCTACACACTAGTTGTAGTGATGGTTCAATAACCATATCAAGTCTCCACCATCCTCCCACTCAACTTTTCGAGACAAACTTTTCCTCGAGAAAGGACCCGATTCAAGAAACAATCCCTATTGCTTTCGGATCTGAATTAGGAGGTATACCCAACTGTTTTTGGGTGTCCTATGAAGATGCATTTTATCCGCTTTGGGTTCGAGCTTATCAACCTGAAACTTTTTCACACAAGCGTCGCAGCCCCAAACCTTTAAGAAACGACAACTTAGGTTTCTCCAAACCATAGTTCAAACGGTGTCGTCTCAACGGAATTACATGGTACCCTATTAAAGTGAGTGCGGTTGTCTCTAATGCCTAACCCATGAACGATAATGGTAATTCGATAAGAGACATCATGGTACGCACCATATCCAATAGGGTGCAACTATGATGTTCGGACACACCATCACACCATGGTGTTCCAGGCGGTATTAGTTGTGAAACGATTTCCACAATGTCTCAATTGCATACCAAACTCATAACTCAGATACTCATCTCTATGATCATATCATAGACATTTTATCCTCTTGTCACGATGATCTTCAACTTCACTCTGAAATTACTTGAACCATTCAATAATTCAGACTTGTGTTTCATCAAGTAAATATACTCAACATCTACTCAAATCATCCGTGAAGTAAGAACATAACGATATCCCTTTGCGTGCCTCGGCACTCATTGGACTGCACACATCAAAATGTGTTACTTCCAACAAGTTGCTATTTTGTTCCATCTTCCTGAAATACGAGGCTTTTCAGTCATCTTGCCCACGTGGTATGATTTGCATATCTCAAGTGATTCAAAATCAAGTGAGTCCAAACGATCCATCTGCATGGAGTTTCTTCATGCGTATATACCAATGGACATGGTTCACATGTCTCAATCTTTTCAAAAACGAGTGAGTCCAAAGATCCATCAACATGGAGCTTCATCATGCGTTTTATACCAATATGACTTACATGGCAGTGCCACAAGTAAGTGGTACTATCATTACTATCTTATATCTTTTGGCATGAAAATGTGTATCACTACGATCGAGATTCAATAAACCATTCCTTTAGGTGCAAGACCATTGAAGATATTATTCAAATAAATAGAGTAACCATTATTCTCCTTAAATGAATAACCGTATTGCGATAGACATAATCCAATCATGTCTATGCTCAATGCAAACACCAAATGACAATTATTCAGGTTTAATACTAATCTTGATGGTAGAGGGAGCGTGCGATGTTTAATCACATCAAACTTGGAAACACTTCCAACACATATCGTCAGCTCACCTTTAGCTAGTCTCCGTTTACTCCGTAGCTTTTATTTTGAGTTACTAACACTTAGCAACCGAACCGGTATCTAATACCCTGGTGCTACTAGGAGTACTAGTAAAGTACACATTAACATAATGTATATCCAATATACTTCTATCGACCTTGCCAGCCTTCTCATCTACCAAGTATCTAGGGTAATTCTGCTCCAGTGGTTGTTCCCCTTATTACAGAAGCACTTAGTCTCGGGTTTGGGTTCAACCTTGGGTTTCTTCACTAGAGCAGCAGCTGATTTGCCGTTTCATGAAGTATCCCTTCTTTCCCTTGTCCTTCTTGAAACTAGTGGTTTCACCAACCATCAACAATTGATGCTCCTTCTTGATTTCTACTTTTGCGGTGTCAAACATCGCGAATACCTCAAGGATCATCATATCTATCCCTGATATGTTATAGTTCATCACGAAGCTCTAGCAGCTTGGTGGCAATGACTTTGGAGAAACATCACTATCTCATCTGGAAGATCAACTCCTACTCGATTCAAGTGATTGTTGCACTCAGACAATCTGAGCACAAGCTCAACGATTGAGCTTTTCTCCCTTAGTTTGCAGGCTAAGAAAATCGTCGGAGGTTTCATACCTCTTGACGTGGGCACGAGCCTGAAATCTCAATTTCATCCCTCGAAACATCTCATATGTTCCGCGATGTTTCGAAAACGTCTTTGGTGCCTCAACTCTAAACCATTTAACTAAACTATCATGTAGTTATTAAAACGTGTATGTCCGATGTTCACAACATCCACAAACGATGTTTGGGGTTTAGCACACTGAGCGGTGCATTAAGGACATAAGCTTTCTACTGTCCGCATAATCGCTACTGTCAACTTTCAACTATATTTTCTCTAGGAACATATCTAAATAGTGGAACTAAAGCACGAGCTTACGACATAATTTGCAAAGATCTTTTGACTATGTTCAGGATAATTAAGTTCATCTTATGAACTCCCACTCAGATAGACATCCCTCTAGTCATCTAAGTGATTACATGATCCGAGTCAACTAGGCCGTGTCCGATCATCACGTGAGATGGACTAGTCATCATCGGTGAACATATTCATGTTGGTCGTATCCTCCATATGACTCATGCTCGACCT
The DNA here is from genome assembly GCA_021437245.1 of Aegilops speltoides. Taxonomy (NCBI): domain Eukaryota; kingdom Viridiplantae; phylum Streptophyta; class Magnoliopsida; order Poales; family Poaceae; genus Aegilops; species Aegilops speltoides. The sequence goes on from CM038145.1 coordinate 376,431,952, forward strand.
TTCGGTCTCTGTGTTCCGAGGCCATGTCTGTACATGCTAGGCTCGTCAAGTTAACCCTAAGTGTTTTGCATGTGTAAAACTGTCTTACACCCGTTGTATGTGAATGTAAGGATCTATCACACCCGATCATCACGTAGTGCTTCGAAACGATGAACTTTAGCAACGGGGCACAGTTAGGGGAGAACACTTCTTGAAATTGTTGTAAGGGGTCATCTTATTTACTACCGTCGTTCTAAGTAAACAAGATGCATAAACATGATAAACATCACATGCAATCAAATAGTGACATGATATGGCCAACATCATTTTGCTCCTTTTGATCTCCATCTTCGGGGCTCCATGATCATCATCGTCACCGGCATGACACCATGATCTCCATCATCATGATCTCCATCATCATGATCTCCATCATCGTGTCTCCATGAAGTTGTCTCGCCAACTTATTACTTCTACTACTATGGCTACCGGTTAGCAATAAAGTAAAGTAATTACATGGCGTTGTTCAATGACACGCAGGTCATACAATAAATAAAGACAACTCTTATGGCTCCTGCCGGTTGTCATACTCATCGACATGCAAGTCGTGATTCCTATTACAAGAACATGATCAATCTCATACATCACATATCATTCATCACATTCTTCTTGGCCATATCACATCACATAGCATACCCCGCAAAAACAAGTTAGGCGTCCTCTAATTGTTGTTTGCATGTTTTACGTGGCTGCTATGGGTTTCTAGCAAAACGTTTCTTACCTCGCAACACCACAACGTGATATGCCAATTGCTATTTACCCTTCATAAGGACCCTTTTCATCGAATCCGTTCCGACTAAAGTGGGAGAGACTGGCACCCGCTAGCCACCTGATGCACCAAGTGCATGTTAATCGGTGGAACCTGTCCCACATAAGTGTACGTGTAAGGTCGGTCCGGGCCGCTTCATCCCACAATACCATCGAAACAAGATTGGACTAGTAACGGTAAGCATATTGAACAAAATCAACGCCCACAACTACTTTGTGTTCTACTCATGCAAAGAATCTACGTAATAGACCTAGCTCTCATACCACTGTTGGGGAACGTAGCAGAAATTCAAAATTTTCTTACGTGTCACCAAGATCTATCTATGGAGAAACCAGCAACGAGGGGAAGGAGAGTGCATCTACATACCCTTGTAGATCGCTAAGCGGAGCGTTCAAGAGAACGGGGTTGAAGGAGTCGTACTCGTCGTGATCCAAATCACCGGAGATCCTAGTGCGAGCAGACGGCACCTCCGCGTCAACACACGTACAGCCGGTGATGTCTCCCACGCCTTGATCCAGCAAGGAGAGAGGAGAGGTTAGGAAGACTCCGTCCAGCAGCAGCAGGGGCGGCGTGGTGATGGAGGAGCGTGGCAATCCTGCGAGGCCGCCAAGCACCATGGAGAGGAGGAGTACTTGGGAGGGGAGGCTGCGCCGAGAACTTGTGGTGCGGCTGCCTCCCACCCCCACATATATAGGGGCAGGGAGAGGGGCGGCCCCTCGGATCAATCGAGGAGGCGGCGGCCAAGGGAGGAGTGCCTCCCAAATCAAGTGGAGGCCCTCCCCTTAGGGTTTCCCTCTCCCATGCGCATGGGCCTTGGGGGGCTGGTGCCCCTGGCCCATTAAGGCTAGGGCGCCCCCCTACAGCCCATGCTACTGTATTGTACGTGGTGGAACAATTTCCGGACCTCCGGACCCCTCCGGAATCCTCCGGAACCTTCTGGAAGCTTCCCGATACAATATTGAAAAAACCCGAACTTTTCCCGGAACCCGAACAACAACTTTCCATATATAAATCTTTACCTCCGGACCATTCCGGAACTCCTCGTGACGTCCGAGATCTCATCCGGGACTCCGAACAACATTCGGTAACCACATATAAACTTCCTTTATAACCCTAGCGTCATCGAACCTTAAGTGTGTAGACCCTACGGGTTCGGGAACCATGCAGACAAGACCGAGACGTTCTCCAGTCAATAACCAACAGCAGGATCTGGATACCCATGTTGGCTCCCACATGTTCCACGATGATCTCATCGGATGAACCACGATGTCAAGGACTCAATCAATCCCGTATACAATTCTCTTTGTCTAACGGTATTGTACTTGCCCGAGATTCGATCGTCGGTATACCGATACCTTGTTCAATCTCATTACCGACAAGTCTCTTTACTCGTTCCGTAACACATCATCCCGTGATCAACGCCTTGGTCACATTGTGCACATTATGATGATGTCCTACCGAGTGGGCCCAGAGATACCTCTCCGTTTACGGAGTGACAAATCCGATCTCGATTCGTGCCAACCCAGAGACACTTTCGGAGATACCTGTAGTGCACCTTTATAGCCACCCGATTCGTTGTGGCGTTTGGTACACCCAAAGCATTCCTACGGTATCCGGGAGTTGCACAATCTCACGGTCTAAGGAAAAGATACTTGACATTAGAAAAGCTTTAGCATACTGAACTACGATCTTTGTGCTAGGCTTAGGATTGGGTCTTGTCCATCACATCATTCTCCTAATGATGTGATCCCGTTATCAACGACATCCAATGTCCATGGTCAGGAAACCGTAACCATCTATTGATCAACGAGCTAGTCAACTAGAGGCTTACTAGGGACATGGTGTTGTCTATGTATCCACACATGTATCTGAGTTTCCTATCAATACAATTATAGCATGGATAATAAACGATTATCATGAACAAGGAAATATAATAATAACTAATTTATTATTGCCTCTAGGGCATATTTCCAACAAGATGTCTGTCTAAGTGGGAGTTCTTAAGTAATATGATTAATTGAACTTAAATTTATCATGAACTTAGTACCTGATAGTATTTTGCTTGTTTATGTTTGTTTGTAGATAGATGGCTCGTGCTGTTGTTCCGTTGAATTTTAATGCGTTCCTTGAGAAAGCAAAGTTGAAAGATGATGGTAGCAATTACACGGACTGGGTCCGTAACTTGAGATTATCCTCATTGCTGCCGAGAAAAGTTACGTCTGGAAGCACCGCTGGGTGCGAACTTCTTCTTGATCTGGCCGACGGCGTTAAGAACGTCTGGCGAGCAAAGCTGATGACTACTCGATAGTTCGATGTGCCATGCTTTACGGCTTAGAACCGGGTCTTCAACGACGTTTTGAGCGTCATGGAGCATATGAGATGTTCGGGAGTTGAAGTTAATATTTCAAGCAAATGCCGGATTGAGAGATACGGAGTCTCCAATAAGTTCTACAGCTGCAAGATGGAGGAGAATAGTTCTATCGGTGAACATATACTCAAAATGTGCGGGTATAATAATCACTTGATTCAACCGGGAGTTAATCTTCACGATGATAGTGTCATTGATGAAATTCTCCAATCACGCCACCAAGCTACAAGAGCTTCGTGATGAACTATAATATGCAAGGGATGAACAAGACTATTCGAGCTCTTCGCAATGCTAAAAGCATGGAGGTAGAAATCAAGAAGGAGCATCAAGTGTTGATGGTTAACAAGACCACCAGTTTCAAGAAGAAGGGCAAAGGGAAGAAAAGGGAACTTCAAAAGAACGGCAAGCAAGTTGCTGCTCAAGAGAAGAAACCCAAGTCGGACCTAAACCTGAAGCCGAGTGCTTCTCTGCAAGTAGATTGGACACCGAAGCGGAACTGCCCCAAGTATTTGGCGGATAAGAAGGATGGCAAAGTGAACAAGGTATATGTGATATACATGTTATTGATGTGTACCTTACTAATGCTCGCAGATAGCACCTGGTATTTGATATTGGTTACATTGCTAATATTTGCAACTCGAAACATGGACTACGGATTAAGCGAAGATTGGCTAAGGACGAGGTGACGATGCGCGTGGGAAATGGTTCCAAAGTCGATGTGATCGCGGTCGGTACGCTACCTCTACATCTACCATCGGGATTAGTTTTAGACCTAAATAATTGTTATTTGGTGCCAGCCTTGAGCATGAACATTATATCTGGATCTTGTTTGATGTGAGACGGTTATTCATTTAAATCAGAGAATAATGGTTGTTCTATTTATATGAGTAATATCTTTTATGGTCATGCACCCTTGAAGAGTGGTCTATTTTTATTAAATCTCGATAGTAGTGATACACATATTCATAGTGTTGAAACCAAAAGATGTAGAGTTGATAACGATAGTGAAACTTATTTGTGGCACTGCCGTTTAGGTCATATCGGTGTAAAGCGCATGAAGAAACTCCATACTGATGGGCTTTTGGAATCACTTGATTATGAATCACTTGGTACTTGCGAACCGTGCCTCATGGGCAAGATGACTAAAACGTCGTTCTTCGGAACTATGGAGCGAGCAACTGATTTGTTGGAAATCATACATACTGATGTTTGTGGTCCAATGAATGTTGAGGCTCGCGGCGGGTATCGTTATTTTCTCACCTTCACAGATGATTTGAGCAGATATGGGTATATCTACTTAATGAAACACAAGTCTGAAACATTTGAAAAGTTCAAAGAATTTCAGAGTGAAGTGGAAAATCATCGTAACAAGAAAAATAAAGTTTCTACGATCTGATCGTGGAGGAGAATATTTGAGTTACGAGTTTGGTATACACTTGAAACAATGCGGAATAGTTTAGCAACTCACGCCACCGGAACACCACAGCGAAATGGTGTGTCGAGCGACGTGTCGCACTTTACTAGATATGGTGCGATCTATGATGTCTCTTACTGATTTACCGCTATCGTTTTGGGGTTATGCTTTAGAGACGGCGCATTCACGTTAAATACGGCACCATCAAAATCCGTTGAGGCGACGCCTTATGAACTGTGGTTTGGCAAGAAACCAAAGTTGTCGTTTCTTAAAGTTTGGGGCTGCGATGCTTATGTGAAGAAACTTCAACCGGATAAGCTCGAACCCAAATCGAGAAATGTGTCTTCATAGGATACCCAAAAGAGATTATTGGGTACACCTTCTATCACAGATCGAGGGCAAGATTTTCGTTGCTAAAATCGGATCCTTTCTAGAGAAGGAGTTTCTCTTGAAAGAAGTGAGTGGGAGGAAAGTAGAACTTGATGAGATAACTGTATCTACTCCCTTATTGGAAAGTAGTTCATCACAAGAACCGGTTCATGTGACAACTACACCAATCGTGAGGAAGCTAATGATATTGATCATGAAACTTGGATCAAGTTTCTCTTGAACCTCGTGGGTCTACGAGTAAGATCCGCACAGTGGTGCGGTAATCCTATTCGGAAGTCATGTTACTTGACCATGATGAACCTACGAACTATGAGGAAGCGATGATGAGCCCAGATTCCGCAAAATGGCCAGAGGCCATGAAATCTGAGATGGGATCCATGTATGAAAACAAAGTATGGACTTTGGTTGACTTGCCTGATGATCGGCAAGCCATTGAGAATAAATGGATCTTTAAGAAGAAGACTGGCGCTGATGGTAATGTAACTGTCTATAAAGCTCGAATTGTTGCGAAAGGTTTTCGTCAAGTTCAAGGGTTGACTACGATGAGACTTTCTCACCCGTAGCGATGCTTAAGTCTGTCCGAATCATGTTAGCTATTGCTGCATTTCATGATTATGAAATTTGGCAAATGGATGTCAAAACTGCATTCTTGAATGGATTTCTAGAAGAAGAGTTGTATATGATGCAGCCAGAAGGTTTTGTTGATCCAAAAGGCGCTAACAAAGTGTGCAAGCTCCAAATGATCCATTTATGGACTGGTGCAAGCATCTCGGAGTTGGAATAAGCGTTTTGATAGTGTGATCAAAGCATATGGTTTTATCTGAGACTTTTGGAGAAGCTTTGTATATACAAGAAAGTGAGTGGGAGCTCTGTAGCATTTCTGATATTGTATGTAGATGACATATTATTAATTGGAAATGATATAGAATTTCTGGATAGCATAAAGGGATACTTGAATAAAAGTTTTTCAATGAAAGACCTCGGTGAAGCTGCTTACATATTGGGCATCAAGATCTATAGAGATAGATCAAGACACTTAATAGGACTTTCACAAAGCACATACCTTGACAAAATTTTGAAAAAGTTCAAAATGGATCGAGCAAAGAAAGGGTTCTTGCCCGTGCTACAAGGTGTGAAGTTGAGTCAAACTCAATGCCCGACCACAGCGAGAAGATAGAGAAAAATGAAAGATGTTCCTATGCTTCAGCCATAGGCTCTATCATGTATGCAATGTTGTGTACCGGACTGACGTATACTTAGCAATAAGCTTGGCGGGAAGGTACCAAAGTAATCCAGAGTGGATCATCGGACAGCGGTCAAGAACATCTGAAATACGAAAAGGACTAAGGATATGTTTCTCGTATATGGAGGTGACAAAGAGCTAGTCGTAAATGGTTACGTCGATGCAAGCTTTGACACTGATCCGGACGATTCTAAATCGCAAACCGGATCGTGTTTTTATTAAGCGGTGGAGCTGTAAGTTGGTGCAGTTCTAAACAAAGCGTCGTGGCGGGATCTACATGTGAAGCGGAGTACATAGCTGCTTCAAGCAGCAAATGAAGAATCGGATGAAGGAGTTCATTTCGATCTAGGTGTCATACCTAGTGCATCGGGACCAATGAAGATCTTCTGTGACAATCTTGGTGCAATTGCCTTGGCAAAGGAATCCAGATTTCACAAGAGGACCAAGCACATCAAGAGACGCTTCAATTCCATTCGGGACCAAGTCCAAGTGGGAGACATAGAGATTTGCAAGATACATACGGATCTGAATGTTGCGAGACCGTTGACTAAGCCTCTCTCACGAGCAAAACATGATCAGCACCAAGACTCCATGGGTGTTAGAATCATTACTATGTAATCTAGATTATTGACTCTAGTGCAAGTGGGAGACTAAAGGAAATATGCCCTAGAGGCAATAATAAAGTTATTATTTATTTCCTCATATCATGATAAATATTTATTATTCATGCTAGAATTGTATTAACCGGAAACATGATACATGTGTGAATACATAGACAAACATATAGTCACTAGTATGCCTCTACTTGACTAGCTCATTAATCAAAGATGGTTATGTTTCCTAACCATAGACATGTGTTGTCATTTGATTAGTGGGATCACATCATTAGAAGAATGATGTGATTGACATGACCCATTCCGTTAGCCTAGCACTTGATCGTTTAGTGTACTGCTATTGCTTTCTTCATGACTTATACATGTTCCTGTAACTATGAGAATTATGCAACTCCTGTTTACCGGAGGAACACTTTGGGTACTACCAAACGTCACAACGTAACTGGGTGATTATAAAGGAGTACTACAGGTGTCTCCGAAGGTACATGTTGAGTTGGCGTATTTCGAGATTAGGTTTTGTCACTCCGATTGTCGGAGAGGTATCTCTGGGCCCTCTCGGTAATGCACATCACTATAAGCCTTGCAAGAAATGTGACCAATGAGTTGGTTACGGGATGATGCATTACGTAACGAGTAAAGAGACTTGCGATAACGAGATTGAACTAGGTATTGGATACCGGCGATCAAATCTCGGGCAAGTAACATACCGATGACAAAGGAACAACATATGTTGTTATGCGGTTTGACCGATAAAGATCTTCGTAGAATATGTAGGAACCAATATGGGCATCCGTGTTCCGCTATTGGTTATTGACCGAGAATAGTTCTAGGTCATGTCTACATAGTTCTCGAACCCGTAGGGTCCGCACGCTTAACGTTACGATGACAGTTTATTATGAGTTTATAAGTTTTGATGTACGAAGTTTGTTGGTCCGGATGTGATCACGGACATAACGAGGAGTCTCTAAATGGTCGATACATAAAGATCGATATATTGGAAGCCTATATTTGGACATCGGAATCGTTCCGGGTGAAATCGGCATTTTACCGGAGTACCGGGAGGTTACCGGAACCCCCGGGGGGTTATTGGGCCTACATGGGCCTCGAGGGAGAAGAGAGAAGGAGGCAGGAGGGTCCCACGCGGCCCTCCCCTTCCTAGTCCGAATAGGACAAGGGAAGGGCGGCGCCCCCCTTTCCTTCCTCTCTTCCTCCTCCTTCCCCCCTTCTCCTACTCCAACTTGGAAAGAAGGGAGTCCTGCTCCCGGTGGGAGTAGGACTCCCCCCTTGGCGCGCCCTCCTTGGCCGGCCGCCTCCTCCCCCGTGGATCCTTTATATACGGGGGCGGGGGGCACCCCATAGACACACAAGTTGATCTACGTATCGTTCCTTAGCCGTGTGCGGTGCGCCCTCCAACATATTCCACCTCGGTCATATCGTTGCGGAGTTTAAGCGAAGCCCTGCGCCGGTAGAGCATCATCATCGTCACCATGCCGTCGTGCTGACGGAACTCATCCCCAAAGCTTTTCTAGATCGGAGCCCGGGGATCGTCATCGAGCTGAACGTGTGCTGAACTCGGAGGTGCCGTACGTTCGGTGCTTGGATCGGTCGGATCGTGAAGACGTACGACTACATCAACCACGTTGTTATAACGCTTCCGCTTTCGGTCTACAAGGGTACGTGGACAATACTCTCCCTTCTCATTGCTATGCATCACCATGATCTTGCGTGTGCGTAGGAATGTTTTTGAAATTACTACGTTCCCCAACACTCCACCTCACCTTCGATAACCTCCAGACATCATACGACTTAATCTGGAAAAGTGTGTCTTCAGAGTACCAGCCGGAAAATTGCTAGTCTTCATTGTTTTCCATAGAGGAATTGAGGCAAACCCAGCCAAGTTTCGAGCTCTGTCACAATTAGCCATCCCAACAGACATTAAGCAAGTCCAGAAGCTAGCTGGATGCATCGCGGCCTTAAGCCGATTTATCTCCAAATTAGGAGAAAAAGCATTACCGCTCTACAAGCTACTGCGCCGCACTGACAACTTCAAATGGACGGACGCTGCCACAACCGAACTGGAGGAAATCAAAACCCTTCTGGCAAGCAACCCAATCCTGGCTGCACCAGGTGTTGGAGATCCCATGCTATTATATATTTCGACAACTAACCAAGTGGTTGCCGTGCTCGTCGTCGAACGAGGGGAAGAGGGACATAAATTCCCCACCCGAAAACCAGTCTACAATGTGTCGGAGGTTCTTACACCTTGCAAATCCTGATACCCCCACTATCAGAAGATAGCTTACACAGTCTTCATGGCATCCCGCAAACTTCGACACTACTTTCAAGAGTGTTCGGTCATAGTGGCATCTGAAGTACCACTGAATGACATTATCAATAACAAGGACGCCACTAGCCGCATAGCCAAATGGGCCATCGAGCTCTTACCGTTCAAATCATATACAAGCCACGCCGGACTATTAAATCCCAGGTATTGGCCGACTTCGTCGCTGAATTGACGGAAGCCAAACTCCCTAAAGAGTACATCTCGTACTCTAATTGGATTATGTACTTCGATGGCTCCAAAATGCTGGCCAGACTGGGGGCTGGTGTAGTCCTCACATCCCCTACTGGGGACACAGTCCGCTATGTACTGCAAATTATGTACACAAACTCTAATAATGCAGCCAAATACGAGGCACTACTACATGGTCTTCGCATGGCTGTCTCCATGGGTATACAATGCTTGGAAGTGCGCAACGATTCGAACCTCGCAATTTCCCAGGTCAACGGAGAGTTTGATGCAAAGGACCAAAAATGGTGGCATATCGAAACGCCATATTAAAAATGTCAGCTCGTCGACGAACTTGAGTTCCATCATGTCGCCCGAGAAAGTAATCAGGCAACCGACATCCTCGCTCGTATGGGCACTAAGTGCGACCCTGTGCCACCCAACACCTTTGTGGAAAGGCTCTTTAAGCCATCTGTGGTGTGGCAGGATGGAGGCAATACGGACCTGACCACACCCCCAACCGCCAAACACGACGCAAACAACGTCGGGGGTCCGGATATCGAGATAACGCCCTCTGCTCACGAGATCATGGTGGTTATAGCCCCTGGACCGAACCCTTCGTGGCCTACCTTAATAGACAGGACCTCCCGATCAAAATGAAGCTCGGTGCATAGTTCGGCGCTCTAAAGCTTTTAAAGTACATGACGTTGAATTATACAAAAGAAGCACTACCGGAGTGCTCCAAAGGTGTATCTCTGAAGAGGAGGGAAGGCAACTCTTGGCAGAAATACATGCCGGTCTTGGTGGTCACCACGCCGCAGCCCGCACCCTAGTAAGTAAGGCATTCCGGACAGGGTTTTTCTAGCCTACGGCTTGAGCTGACGCTCAAGACCTTGTCCAACGCTGCGTGGGCTATCAGCTTTTCGCCAATCAAAGCCATATGCCTCCCACCGCACTAAGAACAATCCCCATTACTTGGCCCTTTGCGGTCTGGGTGCTTGACATGGTTGGACCCCTTAAAGGGGGAAGCCACAAAAAGAAATACTTGCTGGTCATGGTGGATAAATTCACTAAATGGATAGAGGCTAAACCAGTAAGAACAGCTGAGGCCGGACCAACGATTGACTTTATATCCGGCGTAGTTCACCATTATGGTGTCCCACACAGTATCATCACTGATAATGGCTCTAACTTCACAACTAATGAAGTGAAAACTTGGTGCGCTAAGTTGGGCATTAAACTCGACTATGCATCCGTATACCACCCTCAAACAAACGGCCAAGTCGAATGGGCCAATGGTCTGATCATGAGTGGTATTAATCCCAGACTAGTGCGCTCTTTACGAGAATCAGACAAGCATTGGGTTGAGGAACTCGATTCGGTACTCTGGGGACTCCGGACCATGCCCAATCAAGCGACCGCATACACACCTTTCTTTATGGTGTACGACGCAGAGGCCGTACTGCCCTGCGACATTATTCATGACTCACCTAGAGTGCGCATGTATAAGGAGAAGGAAGCCGAACTAGATCGACAGGACGACCGTGATGGACTTGAAGAGGAGCGCGACGTTGCCAAGGCCCGTTCTGCATTCTATCAGCAACAGGCCAGGTGTTACCAAAGTAGAGAAGTGCGGGATAAAACATACAATGTCGGAGAACTTGTTCTATGCCTCCCGGAGAAGAAAAAGGATAAGCTCAAACCTAAATGGGAGGGCCCCTTCATAATAGATGAAGTCCTTACTGGAGGAGCCTATCGCCTTCGCAATGCCAAGGATAATTGCCTTGAGCCGAACCCATGGAACGCTGCCCGGCTCCGAAGATTTTACGCATAGTTTGGCCTCCTTAGGTCTCATTTTAAAATAGTTTTTTTATTTTCTCTCCCCTTTTTCTCCTTAATTGTATGTCCGAATCAACCGCATTGTTGAGAGTACGCATCTTCAAATGTATACACCCCACCATACATGGGGGCTTCTTTTAAAAGAAGCATTTTACTGAAAAAGCTTACATGCTTGTTTTTGTTCATACTATATGTTGCTCCTGCCATTTTATGCACCTCTATGACTTAAGTTTTTGCCAAGCTGGGTTGCCTTGCTCCTGTGCTTATACCCTACGTTTCTAATTGTTTGGCTAGGGTGTAAAGGTAGGACCTCTGCGGTTGTTACAACCGGGTTATCCGGCCCTGTACCTCAGACGGGTGAAGCCGAAAGCTAGCATTCTTAAGGGAATAATTGGTCGGCACTTGTACAAAAGGTTGTTTCTGGAAAAAGTTATGTCTGTACTTCAGATACAAGCCCAGCCCAAGGAAAGGAACCCCTAACAGAACTATTTTTCTTGGAAGATGTTTCTTACGTTAAACAATAATATAACATAACTCCACCGAATACATTTTGTCTGTTCGAACAATATGTCCGGATTGCCCGGTTTCCAATGATACTAAATGTTTCTTAGTCAAACATAGTATAAAGAAACACTCCAACTTTTTGATTTGGAGGTAGAAGCCGAAGGTCTGCGATGACAAAATTTTCATACAATTCAGCAGGAGATAAGTTCGGTCATAAAGTACATGGGTACATTGAATCAAACGCCTACTCCCTTTCTACGCCATCTAGTAGACTATCTAATTTACAATCCTATTGTGAAAATTTTGCTGCTATCATTACTTGGTCGTATACCAGGCTCACAGGAATTTCCTTCCCGTCAGGTCCCTGCAGTCCAACTCTGGCCATATGATTCGGGTTAAGACCGGTATATCGTGTCTTCACCATGGCCCACGCCTCTCGAGCGCCTTCACGGCATGCGGACATCTTCCACAGCTCGAAACGATGCCAGACACCCTTGAATAGATCAGCCAACCCCTCCATACTTTCTGGAGGGACGTCGGAAGGCCATAAGGCTTTGGCCATATTCTTCATAGCCTTTCGAGCATGCTCGTGCAGCTTTGCCAGCTCCTTCAGAACGTCACTTTGTAGGACGGGCATTTCCTCTTCGGCCGACCGGTCAGCATACCTGTATCAACCAAACTATAACATTCCGCGGTATATGATTATATCAATAATCCGGATAGTTCACAAGTCATACCGAATATGCCGCCCTTCAGCTTCTGGTTCTCCCGTTGTACCTCCAAGAGTTGAGCCTTTAAGCTCTTTATCTCTCGGCCTGTTTCTTTACCTCCTCTTCTCATTTTTTATCTTTGTCGTAATACATTGGAGCGCTCTTTATTTCTTCAAGCTCGGAGACAACGGCATTTAACTGTGTCCGGCTTGTCTCGAGCTCCTAGGTCAATGCACTGTTCTTCTCCTTGAGAACCTGCGGTCATCAAACGATCCTTAAATTGGTTTTGTCCACCCGCTTTAAGTCTCGGGGGCTACCACTATCTATCCACTAAGTTCATAAAGATTTGTACTTGCATATCCTTTGAGAACAGGCGAGCAACCCCGGTGAGTCCGTCCTGGGCAGCCCAGATATATGCACCTACAGTGCTTAGGGCAATAAACTCCAGCTCTATTACGGCAGGGGCGCGCAAGGCTTCTTTCAAGTGACGATGATTCATAGCACTCTCGACTTCGGAGTTGGTAACGGACATCTCATCTGGCTCTTCGTGAGGTGAACGAGTCTGTGCCGCATCAGCATGCGCCCCCGTCCCAGTTGGTATCTCCGGCGCCGTATTAGCCGTGGCTCGGCTGGCTGGGATCTTGCTCACGGTTTGTCATATACCCCTCCTGCGATGATAGAAGGAGGATGTGAATGACAATTCGGCTTCACGCCCGAATAAATAAGAGGAATATACCTTTTCGGTGATGGAGCAGGTTCAGTGGTGCTTCCGACTTCCTTTCGTTTTGCATGACCCTTCCGCGAAGGTGCTGACCTTCTCTAGGTCGCCCGCCCCTGAGTACGGCTTGCTGAGCGCCGATCCTGCGAAACATGGTCCAAAGCGGAGGATGAAGAGACGAGCAGAAGTATCTCTTCCCTGACAATATAATTCCCGAATACTTACCTTTATCCTCCGAGCCGTCAAGGCTCGCCTGATAGTATACTCCATCTTCAAACTCTACAAAAATGTCCGGATCCTCATGGAATCCGGCGTCCTCATTGCGATCGTGATCCTCTGGCTGGGGGACGGGGCAGTTAATGTTCTTGACAATTTGCCTCCATGACTATTTAAAACGTAACTAGGGGATTCGGTTAATGCATCTCAATGAGTAAAAAAGTACTGAACGGTTAGAAAACTTACCCATTCAACAGGATTGTACATGGAGAAGGCCTCTCGGCAATTTAAATGAAGGAAGTCTTCTTCTTCTCCTTTATAAAGGTCGGCCAGTGTTGCGGCCAATGCGGCTTGGCTATCCGGACCCTTTCGCCTATAGCAGGATGCGTCGTCCTCCCCCTTATAGTTCCATAAGGGGGTTACCCTGGATTGAGGTGGCTGGATGCACCTCTGTATCGCAATGGCCATAACTTCCACTATGGAGAGTCCGGAATGGGTCAGTACCTTGACCTTGTTTACTAGTCTCATCACTTCCGTGCTGTCTTCCTGAGCAGGGGACTTGGGATGCCAACTATATAGCTTATTCAAGGGGGCGCTGAAAAATTCTGGCAGTCCGCGCCGAACAGGGTCCGTAAGAGGTACATCCTCGATATAGAACCATTCCAAAGACCATTTGGCAGATCCATTCTTTGGAGTCCCGGCTAGGTAGCCGGATCCGGCTATACGCCATACTTCAGCGCCGTCAACTTCAAAAATAGACCCGCCGCCCTGATGGCGGGGGACGAGGCAGAAGAACTTTTTCCATAGTTCAAAGTGAGCCTCGCAGCCCAAAAATAATTCGCAAAGGGCGACGAAGCCAGAGATATGTAAAACAGAACCTGGTGTGAGGTTGGTGTAGTTGAATCCTGTAGTGTTCCAGTAGGCCCCTAAGGAAGGGGTGGATTGGGAATCCCACGCCCCTCAAAAGGAATGAGATAAAGCATACCCTCTCCCCTTGGCTAGGATTGGGGAAATTCGCCGCCAATGCATCAACACCCATAGAAGTTAACCCCGCCAGTACGGAGACTAGATCCAAGGGAGGGAGATATCCTTGCGTTTGGAGCCGACCGAGCTGGAGGTGGGATAGAGAGCAACTCTGCCAGTCCCTTCTTGAGGGCCATGAGGGCGCGAGGAGGATCCAGGGGCATTCGCCATGGTCCGAATTTTTCCATGGCTCGCTCTGGTGCTCTTGGTGTGATGTGGGATGGCGTTTTGAAGATCTCATCTCATTTTATAGGCGCGACATGTGTCTGTCAGAAATATGAAAATTCAGGGATAACAGACCGTTCGCATTCACTCAGACGCGTGGAAATCGAGGCGACGATAGGAAGGAATCATAAAGGCTGGACGCGGAAACCGATGTCGGACTATCATCAATCCGGAATATAATGGGGAACCCGCCTTGCAAAGCCAAAGACTTGCATCCGCATACTACATCATCATTGGAGGCAAGTTCGGGGGCTACTGAGGGAGTCTTGGATTTGGGGATCCTTAGGTGTCCGGCCCAGGAGTACGGGCCGAGTTGCATGGGTCGTACAGGATCAAGCTGAAGATTATCTACCGTGTCTGGATGGGACTTCTCGGTACGTGGACGGCAAGAATAGAGTTTGGAGGTTTCCTTCCCTGATAAACCAACCTTGTAAAAACCCTAGGCCCCCTCCGGTGTGTATATAAACTAGAGGGGTTAGTCCGTAGAGGGCACCTTTTCATCATCATTGGAATCCCCATAGGCTAGACATCTAGGGTTAGCCATTACGATCCTGAGGTAGATCAACTCTTGTAATCTTCATACTCGTCGAATGTTATCAAGTAGGAGTAGGGTTTTACCTCCATTAAGAGGGCCCGAACGTGGGTAAACACCGTGTCCCCTGGCTTCCTGTTACCATCGATCCTTAGACGCACAGCTTGGGCCCCCCTACCCGAGATCTGCCGGTTTTGACACTGACACCCACCGCGTCGCCTTCGGGTAAGCTCACCTCCATCTCACACCCACTTCCCGCGGCGCTAGCTAGGCTAGCCGGATCGGGATTTGATGATCCTGTCCCCATTCGAC
The DNA here is from genome assembly GCA_021437245.1 of Aegilops speltoides. Lineage (NCBI taxonomy): Eukaryota > Viridiplantae > Streptophyta > Magnoliopsida > Poales > Poaceae > Aegilops > Aegilops speltoides. The sequence goes on from CM038145.1 coordinate 376,447,374, forward strand.
AACCCGTTTCGCCATAGGATGTCCTCTCGGCTCTCGCTCATCCTAAAGTTTCGATGCTAGATTGCTGCCGTGTTGGATGATTTTGGATGCCGCTTTTGCAGGTACAACCACCTCACCTGGGAGTGGAAGCGGGGCCTTCGAAGTTACCTCCACCCGCTGGTCTTCGTCGCCCTTTACAAGTTTCTAGCGTTTCTCCACCTCGATACCCCGTGGTTCATGGTAATTACTCCCGCATTTTGGAAATGAAACTGGCAGAATATGGGTGCTAGAAATTTGTTTGAGCAAATTTCAGAATTGGAGGGTAGAAGTGTGTGATTCTAGTCACAAGTCATGTGGAGTTGGAACTATCAGTCAACATAGGTCCCACCGTTCTAGTTGTAGGTTAAGTGCGAGCAATTTCCAGGAATATGAGACATCGGCTTGAGTAGGTTATCTCCGGCTACACGGTAACTGAATTCCTCATTCAGTTTGTTTTCTGAGGCCAATGTCGTCCAATTCATTCAAAATCTGTATACTATTTCTGTTAATTATAGCCAATTTGGCAGCGGATTTAATATGGCTAAGAAACCTCTCCTCAGACACCTCCCCTCCACACCCTCTCCCTCGTAACTTAATAGGCTTACCATTCTCCGCGTATAGGCACCATGTTCGCATCCATTTATTCACTTTTTTGTAGGTGATGGCTCCACGGCTTCTACAGACAGTATTTGTAGCGTTTGGAGATCTATAGTTGTATAAACTCTCCAAACTTATTTTCAACGAGCACATTGCCCAGTGGACAGTATCCTTAAGCTCATCTGTGTTGACATGATTTTACTTTCACAAATAAAGTATTGCAGTTACCTGGTGGATGGTGACCTTAACAAATCATTTACAGCTATTTTCGCAGCTGGTGAACTGGTTCATGTTTTTCTGTATTACACAGACTCTATCAAACAGCTTGGGGACAGTTTTGACTGTGGCTGGACTATTATTGGTTTATTGCAATCGAGTCTTCCAAGGAAATTTCGGTTATTTCAATGGAGAAGGCCGCCAGCTACCAAAGTCCTCATTCAATAAAAATGGCACTACTCATAGCAGCCTTAGCCTGCGCCATTCGACCAACAAGTGCCATAACATGGTTGTATGTTGGTCTTTTGGACTTCATTTATATAAAATTGTAATGCCGAATTTTGCTTCTTGAGGTCATTCCTATAGGGTAAGAAGTAATCATTAAACTCATGTCATGCCGAATTTTGGAACCTGGACAAATCAATCGGGACTAAAGCCTCTAACCTTTAGTCCCGGTTGGCTTACGAACCGGAACTAACAGGGCTCCACATGGCCGCCGGCTGGAGCGGGGCTACCAATCGGGACTAAATGAATTTTTTCGTTTTTTTTTTTAAATTTGTTTTCTGGATTTTTTTTCTTTTGATTTTTGAATCTTTGAATTATTTGACAATTTAATCTCTAATCATCCCTCCTCACTGCTCCAGCGTGGAGCACTAATTCTAAATCGTTACGGCCGGTTACCCATCCCCTCACTGCTCCAGCCCCAACACGCTTAATTTCCTGGTTCTATCGCCCGTAGTTTCCAAGTCTGCACTTTTTGTTTTCCTGCAATAGTAAGCTATCAATCCTATTAACCCTTAGGTCTTGATGTCACGTGATTTAATTTTTTGAATTCCAAACAATTATTCAAAAAAATTCAAAAATGTCAAAAAGATTAAAAAATCTCAAAAAGTTTAAAAAAAATTCAAACTTTAATTTCAAAAATTAAAAAATTTCAAATTTTTTTTTCAAAAAAATCAAAAATTCAATTATTATGAAATTATAATGTCAAAAAAATTTAAAATATCATTTAAAACAAAAAACACACTAAAAACCCCAAACCCTAAACTTGGGACTTAAAACGTCCGAAACTCTATTCTAAACATAAATAGTAAAGGTTCAAACCATAAAACCTAACCCTAAACTTGGAAATCTAAACCCTAGCCCTAAACCCTAAAACGTCCAAAAACTCTATTTTCCCTTTGGAATTTTGTGATTTTTAAAAATTGTCCTAAACCCTAAACCCGAGACTTAAAACATTCGAAACTCTATTCTAAACAGTAAACACAAAAGGTTCAAACCAAAAAACCTAACCCTAAACTTGGAAATCTAAACCCTAGTCCTAACCCCTAAAACGCCCAAAAACTCTATTTTCCCTTTGGAATTTTGTGATTTAAAAAAATTGTCGAAGCGGAAAACTTGTTCAAAATGCCGCCAATCGTAACGGCCGGGAACCGGTGGCTGTGGCGATCTTGGACAAAGGGAGTAGAAAAAAGAAACTGTCACTAGGCACTAAATTAAAAGGCAGTCCCAAAAACTAATATAAAATGCTATGAAAATATATAAAAGTGATAATATAGTAGGAGGAAACTTTAAAAAATTATAGATACCTTTGAGACATATCAAGCATCTATGTTTGTACTGTGTTTTAATAAAATAATAATTATTCTTTCTTTAAAAATAATCCATTTTGAACAACGAAAAATCATTTCAGTTTCTGGCGCAAAAGGCAACCGCTTCAGTTTTTCTAATCTTTTTTTTGTTGCGGCCGTTCAGTTTTTCTAATCGAACGGCCGCAACGCGTCTTGCGCACAGCGGCCAGGCCCACCTGGCACTGGCACCGAGAGCCGACCCACCCAACGGCCCATTAGCCGCAGCGGCGAGACCCGCGATTCGCTGAGCCCGAGCGCCAGAACCCCCGCCGTGTCCGGCGACGACAACGACGACGACGACGACGCCGGGGAAGAGGAGGCGAGATGGGCGTGGGGGGCAGCTTCTGGGACCTCCTGAAGCCGTACGCGCGGCAGGAAGGGCCGGGGTACCTCCGCGGCCGCCGCGTCGCCGTCGACCTCTCCTTCTGGATCGTCTCCCACAGCACCGCCATCCGGGCGCGCTCCCCGCACGCGCGCCGCCCCCACGTCCGCAACACCTTCTTCCGGACGCTCTCCCTCTTCGCCAAGGTCCGTTGGGTTTCCCCTCTCTCCCTCCCTCCCTCCCGCCTCTCCCTTCGGCCTCTGTCCCCCATCTCGTCTCTGGATTCTAGTTTTGTTCCTTGTCGATTTCTCCCGTCCGTCGATGTCCCCCGGCGATTGGTCTCCTGCATCGAGGTATTTTGGGCCATCCTGCGTCCCGCAGTGGTCGTCCCGCGCTGTTCAAGCGCCAATCTTGGAGATGCGGCCGCGGCCCAATCTGTGTTGGGAATACTCCTTTGTGTTTGATTCCTCTGTTTATTGACTCACTGGCTAGCTTTGTCTTTGGAACTGCTGCAGATGGGTGCTTTCCCGGTGTTCGTGGTGGACGGCGAGCCGTCACCGCTCAAGTCGCAGGCCAGGGCCGCGCGCTTCTTCCGAGGCTCTGGGGTGGACCCGCCTGCGTCGTCCAGCGCGGAGGCGGAAGGGGACGCCAGTGCCCCGGCGCCGGTGAAGGCGAGAAATGCTATCTTCACGCGATGCGTCAAGGACTGTGTGGTCAGTGCCCCTTTTTTGCAAATTTTGTTTTCACTTGATCAAGATTCAGAATTTAGTTTTGGTTCAGAAAAATTGGCTGAAATGCAATGTTTTAACACTACTTGATCATCATTTTTGTGTGTGAGTGTGTGTTTGTAAGCCTTTGAGACATTTCATTAGTAGTTTATGTAAGTTTCGAATCTAGGTTTGCTGATGCATTTCGGACTTGTTATCTAGGGTTACTATTGGAAACCGGGAAAAGTTTCTATCTTTGACAGTATTCATTTTCTGTGACACATAGGAATTGCTTAAAAATCTTGGAATGCCAGTATTGTGGGCAAAGGGTGAAGCCGAAGCCCTTTGCGCTCAGTTGAACAATGAGGGTGAAGTGGATGCCTGCATTACTTCAGACAGTGATGCTTTTCTTTTTGGAGCTAAGACTGTCATAAAAGTGATGCGGTCGAATTGTAAGGTAGGCACTCTGTTATACTCGTACTTCTTATACCATGAGATGAATGATTTGCTTCCACTTTCCCTGTACCATGGTGCGATGATCAGGAATTTCTTCCAGGAACCTTTTGAGTGCTACAACATAGCGGATATTGAGTCTGGGATTGGATTGAAGAGGAAACAAATGGTAGCCATGGCACTTCTTATCGGCAGTGACCATGATTTGCATGGCGTGCCTGGTTTTGGTGTTGAGACCGCACTTCGGTTTGTGCGGTTATTTGATGAAGATCAGATTTTAGATAAGTATGTTTCCTACTTTGATGAGAGATTCTTGTAATTTGTAGCGTAATGAGTTGCCCAACATTGCATTTCTGAACCTAATCTTATTTCTACTTCTCCAGATTACATGAAATTGGTAAAGGAATCTATCCATTCCTAGAAGGATTTGACAAGGCCCATGTTGATGATCTACCATCACCATCCACAAAGAGCCCACCAGTTGCGAGATCGCCCCACTGCTCACACTGTGGTCACCCCGGTAGCAAGAAAAATCACAGCAAGACTGGATGCAATTATTGCTTGGTGGATTCATTAGAGTTCTGCATGGAAAAACCAGCTGGTTTCATATGTGAATGTCCTAGCTGTGAAAAGGTAATCTCACTTGATCTACCGTAAATCATGACCTTCTCGGCAGTGTATTACACAGTTCAGAACACGTGTATTGTATAATTTACAATGCCTGATTGATAAAAAACTGTTCCTTATGCCTGTCCAAGGTTGTTTGATAGCACTACCGTCAGGCCTCAGCTGCTAATTTGTGTCCGCATACTTGTATCCATTATCTTTATTGAATTCTGCACAAAAACTGGTTTCTTGACTTGCTAACTGTCAAAATGCTTCTGATGTTTTCTGTTCAATCAAATAAAATGTACTTATTCCTTCCCTTTAAATGGTTTATGGATCTCAATTCTCTTTATTAATAGTATCTTTGTTGGAATGAATTTTAGGCGCGTGATCTGAAAGCACAGAGAAGACATGAGAATTGGCAAATCAAGGTGTGCAAAAGATTAGCTGCTGAGACAAATTTCCCAAATGAGGAGATAATTAAATTGTATCTATGTGATGACAATTTGGATAAAGGTAAAAGTTAATAACACTGCTTTTAATATTTCTCGATTTCACCTGTACTTGAGAGTGAAGCTTCTGAACTTGCTGCAAGTGCCAGTTGTATTATCCTTACTTTGTTCTTCACTATTTACCTACATCAGAATCTGTTGATTGTCCTCACCGATATGTACTAAGTGAGTCATCATTGTGCTGTCTGCAGAAAGTGGTGATCGAAAGCTTGAGTGGACTGATCCTAAAGTTGATGATTTGGTTGACTTGCTAACTTATATGCAGAACTGGGAACCGTCGTATGTCCGACAGCACATGCTCCCTATGCTATCAACTATATATATGCGCAAAATGGCTTCATCTCCGTGTAAATCATTGCTTCTCTGTGACCAATATGAGTTCCATTCAATTCAGCGCATTAAGATAAAATATGGCCACCCTTATTACCTGGTCAAATGGAAGAGGGCCACTGGTGGTATTGTTTCTGGTGGTGCGTCTCACAAGAAGCCAGAATTAGATGGGGAGAGTCATGCTGAGGTGGTGGTTTTGGACGATGACGAGGAGGAGGAAGAGGAGGAGGAGGCAACGATGAATATTGAATCTGCTGACTCGTTGGATGAGCCAGATCTGCCACAAGTACTCAGGGATGATGATCAAGTATTTCTATTGACCGATGAAGATATACAGCTCGTGAATGCTGCATTTCCTAATGAAGCACGGGGGTTTCAGGAAGCACAGGTACGCATTGATTACTTCCTTTCTTCCCTGGGGATGAGAAGTAAAATTGCGGTGATGCTTCCTGGAGGTCTATCTGCACTTACATTTGCATTAATCTGCACTTACATTTATCTCTTGAATACCGTTGTCACAGAGGCTCAAAGAAGCAAAATCAAGATCACGGAAATCCAAGCTGAGCCAAGCAGAGAGTATGCTGGAGACACCAAAGGGTCCAAGACCCAGCGGGGTTCAGCTCAGCATCAAGGAGTTTTACCGGTCGAAGAAAGCGGCGGGAGACGAAGCTGGGAAGAAGCCGGTCGTCGAGGGTGAGACGTCGACGTCGAGAGCTGGCTCCAGAAAATCACCGCCGGTGGACCTGACAAAAAGGATGCCCAAGTCCCTGCGACGGCGCTTGCTCTTCGACTGAGACAGCCCGCAGTTGGGTTCTCTTGCTGCCACTGCTGTACATGCTCTCGGTGAATGTGTTAGTGTTTCTCTTGGCCCCTTAGATGTAAATTAATTATGTAGTGCATCTTCTGTATAGTGAAGACGCGATCTTATTATTTTGGAGGAAAGAGAGCAGGCTTTTGTTTTAAGGACAATTTGACTGAGTGTTGCAGCCTCTTGTGGTGTGTGCTGTGATCACCAGACCAGATACAAGGGTTGATGCTATATTTTGTAGAGTTTCAGCATGTAGAACAATTTTTTTTAGTGGATGCCGCTTGATTTCTACGACTAGAAATCTTGTAAATTTGCATCGTCTCTTTAATGTTTGACTTATGGAATTCTCGGAAAATTATGTACAGTGATTTTTTTAAGGGTAAAATTTCTTATTCTGGCCACTGTTGGCCTTGCCTCTGTGCTGTGGATTTTTTTTTTTTTTTGAGAATCTGCTGTGGATAATTTGGATGACTGGAAATCCGGAAGGCTGTGCGGTTCTAATGAACCAAAAGAACGCGGCCGACAGGAAGAAAAAATGGCCTTCCCTCTATTTGGGCCTCCATAGGCTCAGCTAGTGGAGCCCAATCCACTCGTGGATGAATGTTGAGAACGAAGCTGCCCATTATTACCTCAAAAAAAAAAAACAAGAGCTGCCGCACTGACTTAACGCTGCAAAACGCCACGCGTCAGCTTGTCGCCGGTCTGCTGGCAGTCGGCGCCGCGCCCACGCATCTTCCGAGCGCGTCAAGCAAGACTATATAATAGCGCACTCCACACAAGACACTGAGTTATCCGTCCACGCTCCAGTGTACTACTTACAATCCTAAGCCAAAAGCCAGCACCGAGCTAGCTAAGTTAGGCAGCCATGGACATGGGCAGCGAGCAATGGAGCTCCCCGTCGACGTCGACGTCGACGTCCTCGCGCGACCAGCACGCGGCGGCGCCGCCGAAGCGGCCCGCGGGGCGCACCAAGTTCAAGGAGACGCGGCACCCGGTGTTCCGCGGCGTGCGGCGCCGGGGCGGCGCCGGCCGGTGGGTCTGCGAGGTGCGCGTCCCCGGCAGGCGCGGGTGCAGGCTCTGGCTCGGGACCTACGTCACCGCCGAGTCCGCCGCGCGCGCGCACGACGCCGCCATGCTCGCGCTGGGCGGCCGCTCCGCCGCGTGCCTCAACTTTCCAGACTCCGCGTGGCTGCTCGCAGTCGCAGTTCCGTCCGCGCTTGCCGACCTGGCCGACGTCCGGCGCGCGGCGCTCGCCGCCGTCGCCGGCTTCCAGCGCCGGGAGGCCGCCGGTTGCGCCGCGACCGTTCCCGTGGACGAGGTGTTCGACACCTCCAGTTCATCCACCTCTGGCTCGTGGGCGACGCCGCAGCCTTGTGCGGCCGCCGACGGAGTGTTCGACGTGCCGGCGGCAGCACTGGCCAGCGACATGTTCGACTTCGAGTTGGATGTGTCGTGGGTGATGGACCTGGGCTCGCGGGCGACGTCGCAGCCTGGCTGTGCGGACAATGTGTTGGAGGTGCCGGCGGCCGCACTGGGCGGCGACATGTTCGACTTCGAGCTTGACATGTCCGGGGAAATGGACCGGGGCTCGTACTACGCGGATTCCGCGGAGGGGCTGCTCCTCGAGCCTTCGCCACCGGCCGATGCCGCCGAGGCGTGCTGGCAGAATGGGGACTACTACTACGGCGACGGCGGAGGTGACGCCGCGCTCTGGAGTCAGTAGTGAAAGAAATTGCCCTGATTTGACTTTCTCAATGGGACGAACGAACTGAATACAAGACGACTTTGTCCGGCATATGAAAATTTATTCATGGAACCCTTAAACGCCTAAAAAGAATCTGATGGCTTTGCACGGAATCAAACGCTGTAATTGTACTGTATGTAAGAACAAAGAGGACAAGACAAAGGGCAATGAGCGATTTTGCAGGTGGAAGATTAACGCGCTAATGCACAAGATGTGGCCTGAAACCACCCAGGTCAGCCGGTTTCAAGCCACCGTTCCGGGGTTCCGTCCGGTTCCTAGTGGCCACTTGAGCTGACGCGGCGCTCCGTGCCGCCGCCTCCCTAAATCGCATGGCCAACAGGGCAAAGATGCACAGCGTGAGCGTGACATGCTACCACTCCCTCGTGGCGTTGGCGTGCCACCTTGGATATTTAGGTCCGTGCCACCTTAGATATTTGTGGAACAGAACAGTTTTTGTCGCATTTCTATTCTCGGAGGTTCGGCTAAGCGATGTGACGGCTTCACATTTCTATTCCAAGGAGGCACTTCCTCTAAAGCAGCGGAGCGGAGAACAGTTCTACGCCGCAAAAACCACGGCGAAAAGGAGACGCCGACTCGCCGAAATTGATTCCAGAAATAGGTCTCATCCGCTCATGTATGGCGTTCATGTGACGAGGGGAGGTGGACCAGAGTACCCTAATTATCCATAAGAGCAACTCCAACGGGCTGACACAAACGGACGGCACATTTGTTCGCCTTTTATCTGTTTGGGTCGGCCGGCCGCCCGGCGTCCATCCTGTTTTGCATTTGGGTCGGCCATCCGTCAACGCGCCGACCCATTTTCATGTCCGCGTTTAATTTTTAAAAAAGGCTCGCGGCCATGTCTCGTGCCGGCATCATGTCAGCGCCGACATACATTGCTGGCTTCATCCCTCACTTCTCCACGTCCATCTCAAGCCTCCTTCTTTGGATCTTCATGAAGGCGTTCATTTGCTGTTCTTCGAAACACCGACGTTTCTTCTCCGTTGAGTCCTTCTTGTTCATCATGCCCTCCACGCTTGCGATCAAGGCGTTCAATGCCGCATCCCGCTTGTCCTCCTTCTTTGAGTTGGTCTTCCCCCGCGGCCGTGCCGGCTCGCCGTCCCCAACCTCCTCCACGGCTTGCTTCCCCCACGCGACTTGAGGGCGTCATATTGCGCCTTGAACTTCTCCTCGTCTTTGATGACCCTATAGCAATGAGAGAGGTTGAAGCACTTGCCATTGTGCTGGACGCTTGCGATCAAGGCGTTCAATGTCGCATCCCGCTTGTCCTCCTTCTTTGAGTTGGTCTTCCCCCGAGGCCGTGCCGGCTTGCCGTCCCCAGCCTCCTTCATGGCTTGCTTCCCCCCCCCCCCCCACACACACACGACTAGAGGGCGGCATATTGCGCCTTGAACTTCTCCTCGTCTTTGATGACCCTAAAGCAATGGGAGAGGTTGAAGCACTTGCCATTGTGCTGGACCTTGAATGCCTTTAAAGCTTGAAATGCCTACAAATGTTTTCATGCAAGCATATTGGCAAATAATATGCAAATGAACACGCAAGCATAAACTTGATGACACAAAAGAGGGCGGCTTGCTAGCATACCATGTCTTGCATGCTGATGCCGCTCACGGGGCGGGCCTTGACGCTCTCAAGAGTGACACAAAACTTGTTGCACTCTTGTTGGATCACCCTCCATCGCTTCGAAACGGACACCCACCCGCGCGTGCTCACAATTTGGTAAGGCGGAAACTTCTTGCGCTCATGAAACTCCCAGTGGACACGAATCCAAAAAGTTGAATGCTTTTGTTTGGCGCCCGTCTTGGGGTCTTGTCCAATGTCTCGCCAACACTCGCAAAAGAAGCTTGTCCTCGGCCGTCATGTATGTCTTCGTGCACTTGCTCTTGCGCTTCGATTTCAGACCGGCGGCTTCGTTGGCGAGCTCGTCCTCGAACAAAGGCTCCACTCCGATGTCGCACTCGTCCTCTTCCTCTTGCCCGTAGTCGTCCGAAAACTCGTGGTCAAGTGGGAAGCCGTCCAGGTCCATGCCGACCTGATGACGCATGAAGGCCGCCTGACCGGATCATAGCCAGCGGCCGGCGTGAACGCCCCGCGGCCGTCCTGGCTTTGTGTCTCGTCAGGATCATAGCCAGCGGCCGGCGCACCGCCCTCAAAGATGAGGTTCTGCATGTAGACCGCGTCGCCGCCGGCCGGTATTCTGTCGAACAGGTTGCGGGGGTCCGGTAGCACGCTGGCCGGCATCTGCCGCGCGCGTTTCCTCGTGCCTCCTGATGACGAGCCACCGGCCACCGGTGTGGGGTTGAGGTTGATGGGTGCGGGCCCGGGCGTGGAAGCGCCCACGCCACGTCGGCGAGCACTCCGGAGGCGGGAGGCTCGCGGTACGTGTAAGCCGGCGTCTAGGTGCAAGCCGACGTGCGGGGCGAGTCGGGCGGCACCATCCGAGGGAACACGGATGAGCCGGTGTTGGCCGCGGCGGCCACGACGACGTTGACGAGGCCGTGCTGGCTAGGAATTAACCCTAGCATATAGAGTGCCTCCCTCGTTGCTGCCGCGACGCGGGCATTGGTGACCTCCTGCTGCGCGGCGGCGGCGACGGCGGCAGCCGCAACGGCTTCATCCCTCGCGTTCGTGGCGTGCCTCCGGCCCTTCCTCTTGGCCGACTCCCTTGCCCGTTGTTCGGGCGTCGGCGCCTTCTTTGGCTTGGGCGCGGCGACGGTCTTGCACGGGGCACGAGGCTTGCCTTTGCCGGAGGTGGCGGTCGTCATGTCGGACGAGGCAAGGGAGGCGAGTCTGGCGGCGGCGTCGAGGTCGAGGTCATCGTCCATGACGGGTGTGGCGGCGAGGCCTTGTGGCGGAGGGTTTTAGGAAAACGAGGAAATGGTGGTCGCCGCCCGACCGCGGCCCGGGAGAGAAGCGTAGCCGTCCGTCTCGTGTCTTGCGCCGACGCAAATCCGGCTCAAAAATAAGCAGAAAATGGGTCGCCATGCGGATGCCAAGCGGACACGTGTTGGGCCGCCTTTTGTGTCCACGCCGATCCAAACGTACTCCAGCAGACGAAATGGGTCGTCCCGTTGGAGTTACTCTAATAGAAATATGTGGTCGACGGGAAGAGCCCAATCAGATCCGGACTCACGTCAAAATCCTTGTCGCCACGCTACGTGAGCTCACTCAACTGGAGGCAGATGGCTGTGAGGACTGAGGAGGAAGCAGCTGCCGAGGGCCACGTCGTTGTTTGTGTGGCCCTCCTTCCTCAATTCATCCCGTGGCCAAGTGGCTGGATGCTAGGATATTTCTTCTTTCTTTGGGTAACAATTATGACAGGATGATGTGCCACTTTGGTTAACTGTAAATGTATTCAGGCCAAACTCCGACGTAGGAACTAAAATCGTCCGGGCTAAACGGACAGAAGAGCCGGTGCAACGCACGACCTCATTTGTAAAAAAAGTCCACTTCTACTTCGGCTCGTCTCATTTTGGGCATAAAATTGGTTTGGCTTTGCGGTCGAACGGACACAGAATGAACGCGCACGCGGCCTCTCGCCGTCCGCCACAGACCTGCGCGTCGGCCGTCCAACCACCTCCAACCTACCCCACTCAACGGACACTGATGGGTGGGCCCGCTGGTCAGCCAGCCAGACGGCCCCGATGAGGGAGTCCTGGACTAGGGGGTGTCCGGACAGCCGGACTATCAATATCCGCCGGACTCCCAGACTACGAAGATAGAAGATTGAAGACTCCGGCTCGTGTCCGGAAGGTACTTTCCTTGGCGTGGAAGGCAAGCTTGGCAATACGGATATGTAGATCTCCTACGATTGTAACCGACTACTGTGTAACCCTAGCCTCTCCGTGTATATATAAGCCGAGGGCCTTAGTCCGTGGGGCGAACATTACATCTCAACAATCATACCATAGGCTAGCTTCTAGGGTTTAGCCTCCTTGATCTCGTGGTAGATCTACTCTTGTACTATCCATATCATCAATATTAATCAAGCGGGGCGTGGGTTTTACCTCCATCGAGAGGGCCCGAACACAGGTAAAAACATTGTGTCCCTCGTCTCTTGTTACCATCCGCCTAGACGCACGATTCGGGACCCCTACTCGAGATCTGCGGTTTGACACCGACATTTGTGCTTTCATTGAGAGTTCCTCGTGTCGCCACCGATAGGCTCGATGGCATCTTGACCATCAACGCTGTCGGGTGAGACTTTTCTCCGGACAGATCTTCGTGATTCGGCGGCTTTGCCTTTGTGGGCCAATTCTCTTGGCCATCCGAAGCGGATCGAGCTTCGCCCGGCCGTCGGTCGATCCGGAAGCTTGAACTTCACGGCCGATGACCGCGAAGACTTGATCTTGACGGACTCGAGCCACAGCCAAGCGCGCCACACTGTGACGATGGGCATGATCTAGCTCTGCCGCCGGACAGTGCTTTGGAGGCCGCACTCGGATCCGCTCCGGCCACTAGCCCGAGCCGATTGCCCATATCAAGGGCGGTGGATAGATGCATACTGGGGGCTTCAACATCCACGGCGATGGGCGAATACCAATCTTGTCCCTGCGGAACTTCGTGATCGGAGGCGCCGGACTCCTTCGGACACCGAGCCTCCCGCGCCCGCCAATTAAACCGGATTGGGCGCTGGTTATGGAATTCACCGCGCGGACATCTTCGGCCTTTCGCCTTTTGGCGATATCCTGAATTCTCTGAAGCATCTCTCGCTATCGGGAGAATCTGGCGGACTATGGTCGGGGCGGTTGGAGTTCGGACCACGAAGAAATTGAGCCCACCCACCTCCCACTTTATAGCCACCGCCGAGATCTAACCGACATGCTAGATTGCGACTCAAGACATCGGCGGAATGAGCGGCGATGTTGAAGACGAACAAATAACGAGCTTATACTGACTGTCGACCACCCGTCGCATACGACATATATATGGTGGATACCCCAAAGGGAAGCGATAACGAGGACCAGCGGGCGCGGCGAATCTGCTCGCCGACAAACGACCAAAGTGACGGCGCAAACGCCGCGCTAAGTCCCGCCTCGACGACAACAATGCTCCCAACGAGCCCGCTACACGGCAGGGCTCACAATCGGACGAAGAACATGCAAATAAAACACCGTCCGAACACGACGACTCAGATAGTCAATCAAAGCCCGGCGAAGACAGCAGTCCGGACGACGACATGTCGGACACATCGCCGGAGAATAAGAACCTCCGGAAAAAACTTGGCAGCATTGCAAGAAGCCTGAAGAAGGAGAAACGGAAGCTCACAACAGCGGAAGAAACACTCAAAATGAGATGGGGCAAAGTGCTCAACACCGCAGATAAGTACGGCAATCGCCATCAATCAAAGAGCTACCCCAAGCGCAAGTCGTTACGAATTTGACGAGGAGGCCATAGAACCCCCACCGTCCAAAAATAAAAAGGCTGCCTGGCCGGATAGACGGCCAGACGACAGGCCAAATTCTGAAAGCGGCGCCACACACAACTCCACCAACGAACTCGGAAGGATAGACGGCCCAGCCAGGTCCATTTATGGGCCAAAGGAGAAGGCCCCAAGAAGCAAGACAACACGCCAAGTGACCGATGACAGCGGAGCACACAAATATAGAGGCGCCGCACACCCACTATGTTTCACCGATGAGGTACTGGACCATGAATTTCCAGCAGGGTTTAAACCCATAAACATAGAGGCCTACGATGGAACAACAGACCACAGAGTGCGGATAGAAGATTATATACTACATATACACATGGCGGAGGAGACGATCTCCACGCCATAAAGTATCTACCCTCAAGCTCAAAGGGCCAGCCCGTCATTGGCTCAAAAGCCTCCCGAAAACTCTTGTTGGAAGTTGGGAAGAGCTCGAGGAAGCATTCAAAACAAATTTTCAAGGGACTTATGTCCGTCCTCCGGATCTGAGCGATTTAAGTCATATAACTCAACAACCCGGAGAGTCGGTGCGGAAATTGCAGAACAGGTTTCTTACCAAAAGAACCAAATAGTCATTGTCCGGACGCCAAGCCTTAGCAGCTTTCAAGCACAATGTCATGACGAATGGCTCGCCAGCACCTCGGCCAAGAGAAATCGAGGACAATGTCCGCACTAACAAACCTCATGACCGCTTTTGTGCGGGAGAGGATAGTAGCTATGCAAGTAGCACCAGCGACCCAAGTACATCCGAGATAAGAGATGGAAGCGGAAAATCATGGCGCGAAAAAAACGGCGCGGAATAAAGAAAAAGCCAAAAGAGCACGGCGATTAACGCGGATTCAAAAGCTCGCGCCCGGTCATAAAACTCAGCCGCTCAAGGATGACGATGTGAACTGTCTAACCTACATAAAATTACGGGTCGATATGCCAAATCCACAGTACCCGGAAGGCCATAAATCACACCCACGAGATTGTTGGGTTTTCAAGCGATCGGCGATTAAACGCCCGAACACAAGGGGCTCGGCGCGTCCGGCGAAGAAGATAAACCCGCCCGGCGGGCACCGAAAACAAAAGACTTTCCCACAAGGGTCAAGGCGATAAACTCACTTGGCGTGAGGACAAGGAAAACGATGATGCACTTTCTAAAAAGAGCTTCGCACGGTCCAGCCAAAGAAACCATAGAAATTGGATATCAAAACCAATCACTTTCGACCACCGATTATTCGAAGCGTTGAAACGCGAAGGACTCCTCGATATTGAATCCGATCATAGGCGGATTGCAATTCACAAACGTCCTAATGGGCGGAGGCAGCGACTTAAACACGCTATATTGAACACAATCCATCGGATGGGGATAGACCCTACTAAAATTCGACATAGCCGCACTTCCTTCAAAGGAGTAACGCCTGGCCCTTACGCCAAGTGCACAGGCTCGATATTACTAGAGGTCATGTTCGGATCGCCGAGCAACCCTCGTCGCGAAAAACTAATTTTCCATATCGTCCCATTTAAAAGTGAATATCAAGCACTGTTGGGGCGTAAAGCTTTATCCGCTTCAATGCCATACCACATTCGCGTCTCTTACACTCAAAATGCCCGCCCCATGGCACCATTTGATCTTGTGAGTCATTTAAAGACCCGGACTCGGATAGGCGAATCCGGACTCAGCGAGTTAGGGCCTCCCTAGCGCATACCCTTTCACAAGGGCTGGCGCACAACTAAGCGCGGTTGCATATAAACCTAGCTTTAATTATTTACACTTATTCTTTTGCGTATTTTTCACACGAACTGTTTCTAAAACTAAAATGTTCCTCTCTTTCTACAGATGAACAACGTGCGTACCCGTCCAGGATAACGACGCAGCGGAGACCTGGCAGAGCGTGCGAGGGACCCGTCGCAAGGATTCTTTTCAGATTAAGACCCTCGTAGACCTTTTATTCTTGTCTCTTGTTGTTAATCTCCTCGGCTTCTTCCTATAGCCAAAGCGAACTGGCGCTTTGGCATCGGCGCGTCGAGAAGACAATGCCGTGCACGGACACAAGGGCTTAGGGCATAATTCTTCCGTTATCATAAAGTCCGAACACCTTCGGAGTGTTCGGCGTCTCAAGTTAGGCATTATATGCAGCAGCTGCGAATCATGTCTTTGGTCAAATGTTGGGTTTGCCCGGCTCACGTGTTTTGCTGCCTTACGTTCCGTATCACCCGGCTAACGCGCACCGGGAGGACTATGCGATTGTGCCCGGTTAATTTGGCGAGCACCTCGATGAAAGCGGCTGATTGTCATGATATAGCGAGAGTCCGTCGACCACTTGATCGACTATCGGAATGTTTAGAATTCCGCTTTGACGAAGGACCGCTTCGGTCGAGCACATCGCACTCGAATCCGGAGATGTGCGGTGTCATTAGGGGTTATATCGTAGCCCCACCCTCGAGCTCCATTGGCTAAGTGAAAGAGATAAAGCATTATAGTCCAGATTGCCTCGTTAAGCTCGCTACCACCTCCTTATAATAGGACCGAGGCGTCCGGATTAAGTGTGGCACGCGCCATTTTATGTAACACCCGGCACCTTGTGCGAGGGGCTGAAGCCAAGATCGCATCTTCGGGTTATACACAAGTATACTTAAGCGGTGCAAGGAGAAGTTTTAATACTTGGAAGCACAAGTATAAAAAGCATTCATACTATAATCATTGATTTACAAGGTCTGCGTTCATTTGAGCGTTACATTCTTTGAACCTGCGCCTCTACTTTCTGAAAGACTGCGCATGACTTCTCCGGTAGTGCTCGGCGAGGCGGCTTTCATCCGGACCTGGCGGCAGCGGCGGTGGCATCCATCTCCGGATAATGCACCTTCACACGGGCAAGGGCCATCCGCGTGCCCTCGATGCAGGCCGACCGCTTCATCTCCCTTATCTGCGGCACCGCACCAAGGAATTTCGCAATAAGCCAAAGTAGCTCGTCGCCTTGGACCTCTCGGCGGACATGGGCCACGATGTCGATCATGGCCAGTCCGGACGGTCTATTCAGTTCGGCCCATTCGCCAACTGTCCGTCGGCGAAGAAGCGCGATCCGGGCGTGGAATTGAGACCAATACAACTCTTCGCCTCGTGGTCCCCTTGGCTCGAAATGCTTAACGGCATCACCCGCTTTCGCATCAAGTCCATGTGCGGATCCTCCGAACTCCACACCGCTCAAATTGGCGTGCTTGGCATCCATAAACGGCGGCGCGCAAGAAAAGGCTTGCCGGCACGACTTCTCGGCTTGGCGCAGCTCCTCCTTCATAGCCCGCATTGCGAGCGGGCATCCTTAACCGGCGGTGGCCTTCTTGGTCTTCCTGCTCCGATAGGCGCTCCTTTTCAAGAGCCTCGCTACGGTCGGTAGCATCCTTTAATTTCTTGGCCAATTCGGCCACCTCCACCCTGCTTAGGCAGTGCGCAGCCTTTTCGGCCTTCAACTCTTCGGCCACCCTCGTGGCAGCCGCATCACTCCTTCGGGCTTGCTCCTTAGCTTGAGCAAGCTCAGCCCGAAGGCTCTCCACAGCAGCGACTTTGCCTCAGATAAACAGCATATAACTTATCGGAGGAGGGCTTTAACCCACTCAATAAAGGGGCTGCGGAGAATTTATTTACCTTGCGACTCGTCAAATTCTTTGATTGACAAGTGCGATGTCGGCATCGCCATGTCGATTATCGACTCGATTCGATAACCGATTAGTCCGGCTGGCCGGGACTATCCGCCACCAGTCGTAACGGTATTCATTACCCGAGATGTTTAGATTTTCGATCCTCGACGCGCTGTCGTCTTTGACAACCTACCGAGTCTCGGGGCTACTATCTATCTGAGCGCATTTTTATATGCACAACTGTTAAAAAACAAAGGTGCGCTATTTTCGCATACCTCAAATCCCTTGAGCAAGCTCATGGCAGCGTCCACGCAATCCGCTTTCAGCGACGAAATCATTCAATCACCATACGCATTAACGCACGGTGATCTTCTCAAATGGGCGCCTCTCAGCGGACTCTTGAGTTCTCGGCGGCTTCGCTGGGTGCGAACTCTCTGGCCCCTCCGGACTCGGGGCGCCCTCGTGGCGACACTTCGGCTCGCCCGCTTCATCTGGCGGCGCCACAGACGGAGGCGTATCGCTCTCCATCATCTCGGAAGAAGGTCCCCGAGGATGAACTCATCTCGAGGGCGGCTGCAGATCCGAATCGTGATATAAATATTTGGTTACCTCTGAAGCATAAGCGAAGGTATTCCCTTATTAATTAACTTCCTCTTTCATACTCACGGCTCGTTGGAGGCTGGCCCTTGGTGATGATTGCGCGTCCGGATTCTCTCGGACGCCGGACCAGGTGAGATTTCTTCCCACGCTTAGGGCTTTGACCTCCGGATCTCTGGGGCGGTCCTCTTCTCCCTCTGAAGGAGGGATCCTTGTTTCCTCCTCTTGATGCGCCCCTTCGGCGTATTAGCTCCTTTATATCCCCGTCGCCCCCTCTATGGGCGCAACCTCCAACATCTTGACCAAAGACGGGCTCCAGGTCACGGTCTCTGGGAAGGGGCGGACACCTTATCAGCCTTGATTGCACCACCCATTCCTATAACGAATAAAGGGTCGAGAGGCGATCTTTTGAAAGGCATACAAATAGAATGTCCGGCTTTGGGCTATTTACACGAGTATCCGGCGATCGCGGCTTAGGCCAAGATCCTCGGCGAATCCGGACCGCCACTGCGGTCCAAGAACAGCTCGTACATCTCCGAGGGTGTCGCGCCCATGAAATCTTGGAGAATCGAGGTCCCTCGGATTGAACTCCCATAAGCGGAGAGGACGGCGTTTGCGAGGTAGGAGGTTCTGATTAGCATGACTGCATCACCTTGACGGTCGATCTCCCTTGTTTGGAGGTCTCGGATCCGGCCAGTAGTGCGGGCACGTCCTTGGGCGGCCCCAGTTGAGCCCTTGGTTGACCCACGACATCGGTGCCGTGGAGGTCCCGGGCGGAAAGAGGCGGCGGCTTTGCTTGTCGCCCTTGGAGCAGTGATGTAAAACCACTCCTGCTGCCACAATCCTTGTTCCTCTTGGAAGGAACCTTGAGCCACGGGCATCGACCTTCCTTATGGTCGCCCGCCGCACTCGCTTGACGCCCCGATCATCTTGGCTCCACCTTAAATGTTTTCAGCCACAGGCGAAGTGGGGATGACGCGGAGGAAGGCTTCGCAGACAATGATAAATCGGAGATATGGAGGATGGACTTGAGCCAAGTCGTGGAAGTCCAGCCCGTAGTAGAACAGAGCCCCTCACGAAAGGATCCGTCGGAAGCCTAATCCCGACAGAGGTGAGATCAAACAGCGTATTCGCGGGCTCGAGGCTGGCACGGCCTGCCACCTGGGGCAGCAACTGTCTGAAACCGTAGTCAGTGCTTGGCCTCACGCAACTTCAATATGTCCTCCTCCGTGACGGAGGAGGGCATCCACCGCCCCGAGGTCGGAGCGGACATTGTTGTGGATCCGAAGTGCTCGAATCTGAAGCTCTAGGTGTTGGGCCGGGAGCGGAGGAAAGATTCGATGCAAGGTTGAAAGACAAGGACAGGCCTTGGTCCTCTTATAAAGGGAAATAATACCAAGGGCCGTCTCGTGACCGTTTAAGATTCCCTTCGATAGAGGAGGGCGGCGAGGAACGGTTGGGTTACCCACGCGCGTATTGATGAGGATCCCGGAATAAAGGGAACACGATCTACGCTTGACGGGGCGTGCCAAGAAACCGCTTCGCTAAGCGTCTTTGGCGGAATAATAAAAACGATTCAAACAAGGGCTTGGCTGCGGTGTGATGTCACGCTGCATAATCGTCGCCAGATTGAGCTAAGTGTATATTTTATTCTCTCTACGTTGGAATGTGGAATTTATTTTGCGAGCGGACACTATCACGGTGTTCATTATCTTCTCCGAATTATTCAAGGAGGAACCCGCCTTGCAATGCCGAACATTATGCACGCCGGACTTATCGTCATTGAAGACTGGTTCGAGAGCTCTTGAGGAGTCTGGACTAGGGGTGTCCGGACAGCCGGACTATCAATATCCGCGGACTCCGGACTAGGAAGATAGAAGATTGAAGACTCGGCTCGTGTTGGAAGGTACTTTCCTTGGCGTGGAAGGCAAGCTTGCAATACGGATATGTAGATCTCCTACCATTATGGCGACTCTGTGTAACCCTAGCCTCTCGGTGTCTATATAAACCGGAGGGCCTTAGTCCGTAGGGACGAACATTACATCTCAACAATCATACCATAGGCTAGCTTCTAGGGTTTAGCCTCCTTGATCTCGTGGTAGATCTACTCTTGTACTACCCATATCATCAATATTAATCAAGCGGGGCGTGGGGTTTACCTCCATCGAGAGGGCCCGAACACAGGTAAAAACATTGTGTCCCTCGTCTCTTGTTACCATCCGCCTAGACGCACAGTTCGGGACCCCCTACCCGAGATCCGCCGGTTTTGACACCGACACCCGGCCACAATTTTTATGGCGAAGCCGTGGACTTCCACTTCCCAATTCACTTCCACTTCCTCACCATCTCCATTGCTCCCTCCCTCCAAGAAAGCAAACCCTAGCCTAGCGCCACCTCCCACCTTGCTCCCCGCCGCCCATGGGGTTTTGGTAGTGGCACCCCGACAAGAAGACCAAGCGCGACCACGAGCGGGGTCGTCGCCCACCTCATCTGGAAGCGCGGACACCCACTCCACCTTGTCGGCATCCTTCTCCATCTCCCTTCCAGTGACCACGCCAGGCTTCCGGCCCTACGTCAAGGTCGCTGTCGGTGTCAAAACCGGCAGATCTCGGGTAGGGGGTCCCGAACTGTGCGTCTAGGCGGATGGTAACAGGAGACAAGGGACACAATATTTTACCCAGGTTCGGGCCCTCTCGATGGAGGTAAAACCCTACGTCCCGCTTGATTAATATTGACGATATGGGTAGTACAAGAGTAGATCTACCACGAGATCAAGGAGGCTAAACCCTAGAAGCTAGCCTATGGTATGATGGTTGTAATGTATGTTGTCCTACGGACTAAAGCCCTCCGGTTTATATAGACATCGGAGGAGGCTAGGGTTACACAGTCGTCGGTTACAATGGTAGGAGATCTACATATCCGTATTGCCAAGCTTGCCTTCCACGCCAAGGAAAGTACCATCCGGACACGAGCCGAGTCTTCAATCTTGTATCTTCGTAGTCTTGGAGTCCGGCGGATAATGATAGTCCGTTGTCCGACACCCCTAGTCCAGGACTCCCTGAGTAGCCCCCGAACCAGGCTTCAATGACGATAAGTCCAGCGCGTTTATAGTCTTCGGCGTTGCAAGGCGGGTTCTCCCTTCAAATTCCATGTACCTGCCGAATAGTGTCCGGCTTCATCTCGAATATTGTGTTCCTCGGCTTCTACGCCAAATAATGGCCCTCTTCCACGCGTCGCACGAATGCGAAAAGCCAGGGTGTCTTTTGCATTTCACCCCCTGATTGTGCGAGTCGTCCGCCTATAAAAGAGGCAAGAATCCAGATCCAAACCGCACCGTCTCCCTCCCGCGAATACTCCATCGAAGCGCCTTTGACCTAGAAATCCATTCAATCATGGATTTGTTGACGCGGCTCTACTTCACGCGCTCTCATCCCATCGCCGGGGAATTGGAGGAGGTGCTCTATTTCGCACAACGAGCTAGTAAAGCTACAAACGGAGGGATTTCTCCCTCCGGCCTTCATGGTCCCAGTCCGGGCCGGACTGGTTACTTATACGGGTGGGAGGCAGGCGGAGGACACTCCAAGCCCCAATAAGGGGGAGCGAGTGTGCTTCGCCCCCTATCTGATTAGGGGGCTCGGATTTCCAATACATCCGTTCCTCCGCGGGCTCCTGAAGTTCTACGGACTCCAGCTCCACCACCTTACGCCCGCCTCAGTGCTACACATCGCGGGCTACGTAGCTCTTTGTGAGCTATTCCTGGGCATCGAGCCCCATTTTGCATTGTGGAAGAGGTTGTTTTACCTCGTACCCCGTTCTCACGAGGGGTCCATATATCAAGTGGGCGGCGCCGAGATATGGCGCATCGCCGGACCGGATACCTATCCGTACTCCCAAGAAGGCGTCCAAGACGGCCTCGAGTGGTTTTACATAGGAGACGCTCACGCGGACCCAGTCCGGATCGGCCTCCGGAGTTTAGTGCTGCTCCTTTGAAGAAACGCCTCAGCTGGCGCCCGCGGAGCCCCCGATTGGAGGAAGACAAGAGCGTCCATTACTTGATGGGCCGGATAAGATTAATGGCTCATTCCGGCCTGACCATGATCGGAGTCATGGCCACATGCATTGCGAGGGGTGCAGCCACTACAATACAGAGGCCACCCCATGTGGGATTTCAACGGGGAAGACAATGCCACCCGACACGGCCGCAAAGGGCCGGACTCAACCGAGGATCTGGTAAAGATCCTGTCCGGCTTGTACAAGGGGGAGAAGGAGGACTTCCTTCGGATAAACCCTTTGAATGGGTTTTCCATGATCAACCCTAGAGGATGGGTAAGTGAGCACTTTGAAGGGCTCTACCCATGCTTTCGAAGTTTAAGCTTCTTACATTATGTCTTCGGCGCAGGATCTACGCCGGACTGTGGAGGACATGGTGAGTCCTGCTCCGAACCCGAGGACCCGAAGGGTCCTGGATCCGACCTCGAAGAGGACCCGGACATCGAGGTGGAGCTGATCGACGGGGTGTATCACCAGCTCAGCATAGACAATGCTCTGGTCGCCATCACGGCGGACTACCCCGGACTAAGTCCGGCTTCCCAGGTGACCGCGACCGAAGTCCGGACACCGTTATCTCTTCCCTGCCTATTTTTGACCTTCGCGAACGATGGTGTTTTGCAGGAAGCGCCTTTACGGCAGGAAGCCGAGCCCGCGGCAACTGACCAACAAAGGCCAGTCCGAACCAGCAGGCGGAAAAGGAGCGCAGTGCGGACGGAAACGTCGCCGCAAAGGTATAGCTTGTATTCGAATTTTCAGAGCAACATTCCGAGGAAACGACTGAGTGCTCATGATTTTTGTAGGAGAAAAAGCGCTCGCCGGACTACGAGCGCAGGAATTGCCGATCCGACCAACAACGGCCAGGCTCCAGCGCTCGGCCTGGAGGGGAAGGCAAGCACAAGACGCGAGCCGGATCCTTCTCCAACGGAGGATACCGACAGACTGTCCGCCACCAAGTCTGAGGTGGAGAGCGCCATGAACCATAGGCGCCACCGACAAGATTTCTTGAAGCGTGCTTTTCCCGAGGCATTGGATGCCTTTAACGCAGGGACGCGCATCTCTGTGCCGCTCAAGATGGTTTTACGAGCCACGGAGCGGATGTGAAAGACACACGGTAAGGGAATTTCAATGGTTATATACCAAGAGCCCCGAGACTTAAAGTAGTTTATGCAAACTGATTTAAGGATCATTTGGAAATCTGAGCACTTACCGAGAAGAACGCGGCTGTCCCGGAGCTGCAAGATTGCAAGGCCTAACCGAGGCCGCACTTGCTGCCGCAGAGGAGACGCAAAGACCCTCCCGGTAACACATTTTTATTAATAAACATAAGCGTTGTGCGGCGTGCGCGCAAGTCTAATAATGACATTGCAGGTACCGCGGACAAGATCCGGACGAGCAAGCATTGCTGCGCCCGACTAAAGGTCGGCGAGAGTGTGTGAATAGGGTTCAGCAGAAAGGAACAAGCTCCAGGATGCCAACGCCAAGCTCGGAGAAGAGCCGAAAGGCGTTCAGCCGAGCTGTCCGCTCCGCTTAAGGAGAATCAGCGGCTTGCGTCGCGGCATTTATAGTAAGTGCTTGGCGGACTCCTTTTGAAAAGAAGAGTTCGGCGAGGAAGTATTTTGACATGATTTGTCTTGTAGGTATACTCACGGGTCGTCCTGCAGAGGAGATGCCCATATCAACGGGTGATCAACTTCCCGAACTGTTGCAACTGCTCGAACGAGTTCGGCAGGCAATGAGCGGCGTCGTTCGGGCTTTATGGCCAGCCTTCACCCCACCCGAGGGCCTCGGGGAGCTTGCGGAGAAGCTGCAGGGCGCGCAGCGCTTCCGTTTAATGGAAGATTTCGCTTGCCGTCAAGGTGCCAGGAGGCTTGGGCCATGGTGAAGACAGCTGTACAAGAAGGCGGATCCCAACCACATGGCGAGTTGGACCAGTGGGGCCCGATGGGAAGGAGATCCTGTGAGTTTAGTGTACAGCCAAGTAGAGTTGGCTGCTAAATTTTCCCAACGGATGTAAACTAGACAGCCTGTTAGGCGGGATTGAGGAGGAATACAATCATAGAATTTGACAATGTATGTTATCCTTTAAAGTGACATGTGAAATGCCTTCTAGCTGGATTGTAGATCGTTTGTCTTTGCCGACCTTTTCGCTTCAACCTCGGGACCCTAGAGTCCTGAGTGTGTCCGAATACCTCTTTGGTTGAGACACAACCGTGGTATGCATGGAGACCAGCGTAGGGGTCATTAGTGCTTTATCGCACAAGTGCCCAACTAGTTATGTTATTTTACATGGTTAGTAAGAAACATCTTCCAGGAGAATAGTTCCGTTAAGGGTTCCTTTCGGGGAGGCATGCCCTAAAGTGCATGTCCGGACTGCAAAAGAAAGATAAAACATCCGGGGACAGATAGATAAAATAGGTAAAAGTCATCTTTTAAATCACCGACCGAATATTCCCTTAAGAACGCTAGCTTTCGCTTCACCCGGTCTGAGGTACACATCCGGTGACCCGGCAATAACAATCGCAGAGGTGCTCCCTTTACCTCCTAGCCGAACAATCGGGAACGTAGGGGTAAGCACAGGAGCCAGGCAACCTAGCTTGGCCAAAACTTAAGTCATATCGATGCATATAATGGCGAGTAAAAGGTACATGTGGAAGCTTGACACATGTGTTGGGTATGAAACCCGTATGATTAGGCTTCTGTAAAAGAAGCCCCCAGGAATAATGAGTGCGGATGGCACATCATGTATATGCAAAGAATGCGGAAATAGGCCCGTAAGGGCTTTCGAATAAAAAGGATGAGAAAGAGAAACAAAAAGACAGCCTAAGTATAAAAGTGTGGACAGGGGAAGGGGACGAACTCTTAGTCCGGCGCTAGGCATAGAATCATCGGAGGCGGGCTGCGTTCCATGGGTTCGGCTTGAGTCGGTTGTTCGACGCATTTCGTAGACGGTATGCTCCGCCGGTCAGTACTTGATCGATAATGAAGGGGCCCTCCCATTTAGGCTTGAGCTTGTCCTTTTTCTTGTCCGGCAGGCGTAGAACTAGTTCACCAACGTTGTATGTCTTGGCCCGTACTTCTCTGCTTTGATATCTTGAACCTGCTGGCGATAAAATGCGGAGCGAGCCTTCGCGACGTCACGTTCTTCCTCCAATGTGTCCAAGCTGTCCTGCCGATCGAGCTCGGCTTCTCTTTCCTCATACATGCGCACTCGAGGTGAGTCATGAATAATGTCACAGGGCAAAGCTGCCTCTGCACCGTATACCATAAAAAATGGTGTGAATCCGGTAGTACAGTTGGGCGTTGTCCGCAGCCCCCAGAGTACGGAGTCGAGCTCCTCGACCCATTGTGTGTCGGATTTAGTAAGTGACCTTACTAGTCTGGGTTTAATGCCGCTCATTATTAGACCATTTGCTCTTTCCACTTGACCGTTGGTTTGAGGGTGATAAACTGAAGCATAGTCGAGCTTGATGCCCATATTTTTGCACCATGACTTAACCTCATCGGCTGTGAAGTTTGTGCCGTTCTCGGTGATGATGCTGTGGGGGACTCCGTAACGGTGTACCACCCCTGATATAAAGTTTATCACTGGTCCGGACTCTGCCGTTTTAACCGGTTTGGCCTCTATCCATTTGGTGAATTTATCAACCATGACCAATAGGTACCTTTGCTTGTGGGTTCCCCCTTTAAGGGGTCCAACCATATCAAGCCCCGGACATGAACGGCGGGTAATGGGTATGGTTTTGAGGGTGGTGGGTGGCATATGGCTCTGATTAGCAAAGAGCTGACAACCAACGCATCGCTGGACCAAGTCCTGTGCGTCCGCCCGAGCCGTCGGCCAATAAAATCCTGTACGGAATGCCTTTCCTACAAGGGCCCGGGCTGCTGCGTGGTGTCCGCCTAGTCCGGCATGAATTTCAGCCAGGAGGTTTCGCCCTTCCTCTTCGGAGATACACCTCTGAAGGACTCCGGTTGTACTTTTCTTATAAAGTTCTCCCTCATGGACCTTGTAGGCTTTTGATCGCCGGACTATGCAGCGGGCCTCGTTTTGGTCCTCTGGAAGTTCCTGCCTGAGCAAGTAGGCTAGGAAAGGTTCATCCCACGGCGATTCTGCCATTATAACGTGGGCTGAAGGTGTTATGTCGTCTGCTGAATCATCGATTGATGCGGTTTTTTCCGGTTTATCGTTACCGGACTCCTCTTCCCATAGTACGGATGGCTTGAAGAGTCGTTCCAGGAAGATATTTGGAGGGACAGCATCACGTTTCGCACCGATGCGTGCCAGGACGTCGGCCGCTTGGTTATTATCTCGGGCTATGTGATGGAATTCAAGTCCTTCAAACCGAGCTGACATTTTTAGGACAGCGTTGCGATATGCTGCCATTTTCGGATCCTTGGCGTCAAAGTCTCCGTTTATTTGGGATATTGCGAGGTTTGAATCCCCGCGCACCTCTAGGCGTTGAATGCCCATGGAGACCGCCATCCGGAGACCATGTAACAGGGCCTCGTATTCGGCTACATTGTTGGAGTCCGTGTACATTATTTGTAGTACATCTTGGGATCGTGTCTCCGGTTGGGGCGTCAATCTGACGCCACCCCATCCGCCAACATTTTGGAGCCGTCGAAATGCATAGTCAATTGGAGTATCGCCGTACTCTTTAGGGAGTTCGGCTTCAGTCCATTCGGCGACGAAGTCAGCCAAAACTTGTGACTTTATAGCTCGTCGAGGTTTGTAAGTTATGTCGAATGGTAAGAGCTCAATGGCCCATTTTGCAATCCTGCCCGTTGCGTCGCGGTTATTTATTATGTCATTGAGTGGTACTTCAGAGGCCACTGTTATCGAACACTCTTGAAAGTAGTGCCGGAGCTTCCGAGACGCCATGAACACCGCATATGCTATCTTCTGATAGTGCGGGTAACGGGATTTGCAAGGGGTTAACACAGAGATACATAATACAATCGGTTTTGAAGAGGAATTTATGCCCTTCGCTCTCGTTCGATGACGAGGACCGCGCTTACAACTTGATGTGTTGCTGCGATGTATAACAGCATTGGTTCGCCCGGCGTGGCGCAGCCAGACCGGTTGTTGCCAAGATGGCCTTTATTTCTTCGAGTCGGCGAAGGCAGCCTCCGTCCACTCGAAGTGTTCGGCATACTGAGGAGGCGATAAAGGGCAGCGATCTTTTCTCCTAAGCGGAGATAAGCGGCTTAAGGCTGCCACGCATCTGTTAGTTTTGTATTTGTTTGAGGTCCTTTGGAATGTCCAACTATGACAGAGCTCGGATTTTGGCGGATTTGCTTCAATTCCTCTATCGGATACAATGAAGCCCAGCTTTTCCGGTGATGCGCCAAAACGCATTTTTCCGGATTGACTTGATGTCATATGCTCGAGGTTTTGAATGTGAGCCTCAAATTGTCTACTAGAGTTTCGACGTGTTTTGTTTTGTGACTCGTCGTCTATGTATCCTCGATTGCTTTTGCCGATCTGGGTGGCGGACATGTTTGAATCATCTTGCCGATATGTTGCGCCGCATTTTAAGTCTGAAGGGCATCGTGTTGTAGCAGAATGGTCCATATGGAGTGATGAATGCCGTTGCGGCTTGGTGCCTTCCGCCATCTTGATTTGATGATAGCGGTATCGTCCGGGAAGCACAACAAATCGTGCCTCGCCGTGGCATCGATAATTTGATTGATCGCGGGGAGGGAAAGGATCCTTTGGGCAAGCCTTATTAAGGTCTTTGAAATCGACCGCAGGCGCGAATTTGTCCTTCTTTGGTACCATCACTAGATTTGCTAGCCATCCGGATGTTTGATATCTCTAATGAATCCGGCTTCCAATAGTTTGGCTAGCTCTTCTCTCATTACTGTCGTTTGGGTTCGGAAAATCGCGAAGAGCCTGTTTGGTGGCTTAAATCCTTTAGGATGTTTAGGCTGTGTTACGCCAACTGCGTGGGATTCGGGCATGTCGAAGGATGCGGCGAAGATATCCCAATTTTCCCGAAGGAATTCGCGCATGATCGGCGTCGCTTTGGGGTTCAATTGTGCCCGATGGAGGCCGTCTTTGTTGGGTCCGTTGGATGGACCGGAATTTTATTATTTCATCTGCTGGTTTGAAGGAGGTGGACTTGGATCTTTTATCGAGTATCACATCGTCCTGTTCACCGTGAAGCGCAGCTGCGGTGAGTTCTTCTGTCGCTAAGGCTTGGATAGTGCCTCGAGGGCTAGTGCGGCTGTCTTGTTTTCGGTAGCGAGTGCTATGTCCGGATCACTAGCGAGTGATTATTCCATCGGGCTGCATTTTGAGCTTCATGTACCCGTAATGAGGTCTTGCTTGAAAAATTGTGAATGCCTCTCGCCCTAATATAGCGTGATATCGGCTCTTTGAGCAGGGCCACAGGCGTGACTTCTTGGATCTGTAATTGTCCGGAGAGCGAACACCACATCGAGTGTGATTTTTCGGTCTGGCGTGCTTCCCGGGATTATTCCTCTAAAGGTTGTCTTGCTTCGCTCATCTGGCTCAATCGATTTCCATTTTTCGCAGAGTTTCCTCGTAAATGAGGTTTAGTCCGTTGCCGCCGTCCATGAGGACTTTTGTCGATCGAAAGCCGTCCACTATGGGACTAAGTACCAGTCAGTTGGTGCTCTGTTGTTCGAATTTAGGCTCATCGCCGGCGTTGAAAGTAATAGCCGTGTCGCTCCATGGGTTTCTTGTTGCTACTTGGTAGACTTGGCGAGTCCGCTGATTGTTCGCTTTCGCATATTGTTTGATCACGAAGGTCTCAAGACTATTGACACCGTCTTTGGTATTGTTGGAGTGGTTTCCGGAGCTAGAAGTTCCTCGCCACTTTTGGCCACTGCCGTAATATCCAACATGCTCTAAGGCTGTGTGTTGGGACGGCTCCTCTGCATATGAAGTTTGAGGTCCATTGAGCCATCCCTCGAAAGACGGTTCCGTTTCCCTTATCGGGTTTTTGTTTTTGTTTTTGCATCCGGGCATGAGTGTAAGGCACCCTTTTGCTCATGGATCGGGTTTGGGGCGGATTATCCCAAAATTGATTTTCGGTTTTTCGAAACTTTCCATCGCACAAGACTTTCGTACTATGGGCGCCAAATCGGTGAAGCGCGTAATTCATGCGGCGATTAATGGCGTTCAGATTCCTTCGTCCGCGATTATTGCGAAGATTGAGATTATGTTTTCCTCTCGGCAGTCCTTTATCCCGTCCATAACGAGGAGAATCGACCCAATAATGATGTCTTCGTTTACAAGGCTCTTGCCGTATTAGAGATAGATCGCATATGTCCAGGCGGGTGGGTGGAATAAAATCCGGATCCCTGCCCATCTTGGGGCTCAAAGGCGAGGGCTTCAATTCGAAGCTTGGTTTCTTTGGAGACAATCCAATGAGTCCGAGGTGATGCATGATTTTAAGTTCAATGCTCGATCGAAGTCAGTCCCTCCGCGGGAATCCGGCATGGAGGGTTCGGGAATCCGGACATGAATTGTTTTCAACACTGGCAAAGAATTGCCGTATTGCTCCTCTACCACTGCGACGTGGTGGGTGGCCTGGGGAGAGTTAATCTCTCTCAGATCGGTTTTAAGCCCAATCTGGTTGTAGTCCGTAGCGACTCCCAGGGCGGCGATGCGATCCAAGAGCTCGTTAACAGACGAGAGCTCTATTGGATCTAACTGTTCGGCAGCTTTAGGGCTGACGCGAAGATTGCTTCCGACGACTTGAGAAGTCATTACCGAAGCGGCGGCCGGACAGGCGGTCATGAGAAACCACCAAGCCGGATAGTTTGGCTGGCGGCCAAGGCCCCTCCGGCGAATACTCCGTCTTTGAAGACGGGTGGAGACATCCGCCCCATCAGTGACGACACAGAGGAACTCTCAATGAAAGCACCAATGTCGGTGTCAAAACCGGCGGATCTCGGGTAGGGGGTCCCGAACTGTGCTTCTAGGCGGATGGTAACAGGAGACAAGGGACACAATATTTTACCCAGGTTCGGGCCCTCTCGATGGAGGTAAAACCCTACGTCCTGCTTGATTAATATTGACGATATGGGTAGTACAAGAGTAGATCTACCACGAGATCAAGGAGGCTAAACCCTAGAAGCTAGCCTATGGTATGATGGTTGTAATGTACGTTGTCCTACGGACTAAAGCCCTCCGGTTTATATAGACACCGGAGGAGGCTAGGGTTACACAGAGTCGGTTACAATGGTAGGAGATCTACATATCCGTATTGCCAAGCTTGCCTTCCACGCCAAGGAAAGTACCATCCGGACACGAGCCGGAGTCTTCAATCTTGTATCTTCGTAGTCTTGGAGTCCGGCGGATAATGATAGTCCGGTTGTCCGGACACCCCCTAGTCCAGGACTCCCTCAGTCGCCATCTGCCACCGGTACTGGGAGATCGGCATCCTGCTGCCATGGCCAGATGCCCACCTTTCCAATGGGTGGCATGTAAGCCCGCATCAGGTGCCCATCCCCCCCGTTCCGGCGAGCGGTTGTGCGTGCTTCCAGGGGATCGCCCGTCGTCGCTCCTGGATTCCACGCAAGTACATCGCCGACCGTAGGTACGACGTCGACTCGCCCCTCTGGGACACATGGTTCCAGGACGAGCACGACATGCGCCGGCAAACTTTTTTGTCGGTCGTGCTCATAGGCCGCCCCGTGTGTCCCAGAGTGCCCCTCGTGTGTGCGCATCGAGCCCGACAAGAGCGCGCGGCCTGACGCCAATGCCCTCTCCCTTTCCGCCGTCGCCGCCCCCACCCCCGCAACCTCCCACCATGACGTCCAAGGAGGAGGAGCGATTGGTGCATGCCGTCATGGAGGATTTCGAGCGGGAGCACAAGCGCTGCCAGGAGGAGGAATGCGAGGGGCTACATGAGATGCTGGAGTTGTCGGCAGCGGGAGACGTCTACGTTCCGGAGCTGGACGTGAAGCAGGATGTGAAGATGGAGGTGAAGGAGGAGGCCACGGAGGAGCGTGCATGGGCGCCGTGGTCACCACCGCCACCGTCGCCGTCGCAGAACTCGCCCGTCCAATTATGGGAGCCGCCGCCCCACCTCTGGACGCCCCACCTACATTGACCTGGCTAGCGGCGACAAGGACAGTGGCGCCTCATGACGGCGACGACATTGGAGGCACGCGGGGCGGACGAACTACCTTTTTACGTTCTTTTTAATTTCAACTTAAGTACTATGCGTGGACCATGACTTTGGTGGATTGTTTAATTAAGTTTGTTATATATTTATGTTTTAAGCTATTTTGCAACGCCTTTTTGGTTTTTTCTTAAGTCCGACACGGACAATGTTTGGGATGCGGCCGCGTGTTGGGTGCACCGATCCACGGATGACCAAAACCATATGTGGGCGTCAATTTTGCCGCCCCAAATGGACAGAATACGGACCAAACGGATGTCCTTCTGAAGATGATAGCCCCCTCTAGAAGTTCATCTGGTTGAAGTTAGAGTCAAATTTCTGGATAGCTACTTCAAGTCCATCGGCTATGCCAAGAAATACTAGTGTTCTGTAGATGATAGCCCCCTCGCCGGCCCTGCGGTGGCCGCTACCACCATCAAACTTTGCAGCCCTATCGTCGATGGTTCCTTCGCACCAGCGGTTGGTGCAACAGCGGTCGGGATTGTGTTAAGAAGGAACAATGGGTCGGTAATTTTTGCAGGTTACCGTCATATCTTCAAATGTAATAATGCACTGGAAGTGGAGCTACACATGATCATGCAAGAAATGTCTCTTGCGCTCGAGCACGCAAACCTTCCGGTTATCGTGCAGTCCGATTCCTCCGAAGCCACTGCAGTACCCTCAAGTTATGGCATTTCTGGTTCGGCACACGACCACATTGTTGCGAAGATCAAAGCTATGCTTTCGGATAGGAGTTTGTTCCTCAGAAGCTACGGCATGAACAAAATGTAGCTATCGTTTAGCAAATTATAGTCATACAGATCGTGTCAGGGGTGCTTTTGTTGTAACCCAGAGCATGTGATAAAGCTCCCCTTTCACCTGGAAAAAATTGGCACAAGAAAAATGGCAACGACTGACTTTGCAGGAGGAAGATTACCGCTGGGTAAGAGCGTCTACAGCCGGACTTCTCAAACCATCTCTCATATGCCCGCGGACGCGCCCGGTCAGTGACCGGACAAGAGAGAGAAGGAAAAACGTGACCCAACCGGACCCCTCATATCATCCCTATACGCCGGGTCAGTTTGTCCCTCATATCCATCTCAAATGTAGGGGCATCGAGGATCGGACGCTACCAAGATCCGGCTGTTCGTCACGCATGTGTGCGCCCCACCCCATACCATATTTTCTCTTTCTTTATTCATTCTTTTATTTGTCTCTTTTGATCTCCACCAACCACGTGCAAGTGTCCAGACATATGAGCAGGAAAGTGAAGAGTAAGGCTGCGCGGACAAACAAATAGGGGCTTAAAGTGAAGAGTGTGGCTGCGTTTAAGGATCATATTTACTATGTCCGACTGTAGATGCTCTAATCACACAGAGGCAGTTCGGACGCGCTAATGCAGAAGATGTGGCCTAGAAACCATCCAGGTCAGCCAATTAAAGCCATTGTTCCGGGTTCCTCGTGGCCACGCGAGCTGACACGACGCTCTGTGGAGCCTCTTTCCTAAATCCTATAGCCAACAGGGCAAAGATGCATAGTGTGTGAGCGTGACATGCCACCCTTCCCTCGTGGCTTTGGCGTGTCACCTTAGATATTTAGGTCCGTGCCACTTAAATATATTTGTGGAACAGAACAGGTTTGTCCCATTTCTATTCGTGGAGGCCATCACTTTCTAGAAAGCAGACGAGCGGGAACAGTTTTAAGCCGGAAAAACCGCGGCGAAATTAACACGTCGACCACCACTTGAAGGAAAACAATGGGTGCTGACGTTGGACCCGCCAGAATCGATTCCCAAAATACTACGTAGGTCTTATCCGTTCATGTGTGGCGTTCATGTGACGGAGGGAGTACAAAATATGTGGTCGACGGGTGACGGCCCAACCAGATCTTTTCCTGGGCTCATTGTCAAAATCCTTGTCGCCACGCTACGTGAGCTCATTCAAGTGGAGGCAGGTGAGTGTGAGGGAGGAGGAAGCAGCTGCCGCAGGCGGGGCACACCAGGTCGCTGTCTGGGCCTCCTTCCTCAATTCATCCTGTGGCCAAGTGGATATTTGTTCCTTCTTTCGGCAATAATGATGACAGG
This sequence comes from Aegilops speltoides, assembly GCA_021437245.1. Lineage (NCBI taxonomy): Eukaryota > Viridiplantae > Streptophyta > Magnoliopsida > Poales > Poaceae > Aegilops > Aegilops speltoides. The sequence goes on from CM038145.1 coordinate 376,480,258, forward strand.
ATGATGTGCCACTTTGGTTATTATACTCCTATATGTATTTAGTCCCATTGCCGATTTGTTCCAGTGGGAAAGGCTCTTGTCCTAGTGATCATTTCTTCCCTGGCAACACTCGTGCCTTTTCCTTTATATATAAAAGAAGTGATGCCATTTTAGAGTTAGGCAGACGTATCTGGTCTCGTGGGTGACACATCTGAATCTAGTTTCTTTAATTGATACTATCTCGTTTCAAAATAATTGAATTTTTGGGTTTGTTACAAGCCAAACTTGTTTAAGTTTGACCAAGTCTATTGAAAATATATATTAACATTTATAACAACAAATTATTCTCACCGCACTATGGCTTTTTTTACGTCGCACTATGTTATTTGGTGTTGTAAGTCTTACATATTTTTTCTATAAAGTTGATCAAATGTAAGAAAATTTGACTTAGAATAAATTTAAAACTTTAATTATTTTGAAAGCGTATGGAATAAATGCCAATCTGAATCAAGTTAACATGTCAATGAAAATTTACCTTGCTTGCAACTTAAGCCTCCTCCTTCGGCAACAATTCACCATTACTCTATAAAGGATCCTATAGTACTCGTCTCTCTGGGCTCCTCGCGGGCGAGAACGCCTCATGGGCGTCCATTGCCGGTTGGCTTCCGACAGAAGCCTCTCGGGGTGTAGGCTCAGGCTCGAGACCTATGCCACCGCCGAGTCCGCGGCGCGCGCACGATGTCGCCATGCTCGTGCTGGGCGGCCGCTCCGCCGCGTGCCTCAACTTCCCAGACTCCGTGTGGCTGCTCGCCGTCCCAGCCGACGTCCGGCACGCGGCGCTCGTTGCCACGCGGGCTTCCTGTGGCGGGAGGCCCCCAACTGCGCCGCGACCATTCCTGTGGACGAGGAGTTGGACACCTCCAGCCCAGCGCAGATAACATTGGCTCGTGGGCGACGCCGCAGCCTTGTGTGGTTATGGACGAAGTGTTGGACGTACCGGCAACAGCACTGGCCAGCGACATGTTCGACTTCGAGTTGGATGTGTCCTGGGTGATGGACCCAGGCTCACGGGCAACGTCGCAACCGGGTTGTGTGGACAAAGTGTTCGATGTGGCCGGCGACGACATGTTTGAGTTTGACTTGGAGCTGGACATGTCTGGGGAAATGGACCTGAGCTCCCACTACGCGGATTTCATGGAGGGGCTGCTCCTCGAGCCTCCGCCATCGACCGATGTCACAGAGGCGTGCTGGCATAACGGGGAATACTACGGCGACGGCGATGGTGACGTCGTGCTCTGGAGTAAGTAGTGAAAGATATTGTCCTAATTTGATTTGCTCCGTGGAATGAACGAACTGAATCGGCTTGCAATATACTCTCTTCATCCCAAAATAAGTGACTCAACTTTGTACTAACTTTAACTAAGGAGGGAGTACTTATTAAAGTTCATTCATGGAACCCTTAAACGCATAAAAAGAAGGGCACCTCTACGCGCCGGCGTGCCGGCCGAAAATTTCGGCCGGTCCAGCCCTAGCCGTTTGATGTGAGCCGCGCGGCGGTTGGATCTGGAGCAAAAAAAACTCGCCCCAGCTTCTTCCTCGGACTCGATCCCCTCGCTCGGGCTGCGCGGCGCCGCGCCTCCTATCCCTTCTGGTGGTCGTCCTCGTCACCGGTCCACACCCTTTTCGTCCATCCCCGTCACCGGTCCCCACCCTCACCGCCCGTCCCCGTCGCCGCTTCCAACCCTCGCCGGCCGTCCTCATCGTCGCTGTGACGCATGAAACAACTTCATCTGTGGTTGCAGCTTGCAGCGGCGATGCTTGTAGCTCTCCCCGGCTGTAGCTCCACCGCCGCCCCTCGCCGTTGATGCTCGTCGCTGCACGAAATTGCGTCGACGACGGCCACCAGGCTATCAACTGTGATTGCAGCTCCGGTGGCAACACACGTCGGTTGAAGCTTTTCGCACATACGATTGAAGCTTTCTCTACAACAGATGCAACTTTTCTGATTATGCAATGTATGATTGTAGCTTTCTCTTTCAATGGTTGTAGCTTTTTTCATCTATGGTCGAAACTTTTCTATCAACGGTTGCAACTATTTTTCTTTGTAGCAGTCTTGGTTAATGCTTTCTCTATCGTTTCTGTTGAAGCTTTTTTTATCAAGGGTTGTAGTATTTTATGTCAACGGCTGTAGCATTCCGCCATGACAATGACTGCTTGCAACTTTTCATATATCTGGTTGAAGCTTTTTTCATCTCGGTTTGAAGCTTTTTTGTTAGCGGTTACAGCATGAGCGCGTGCAGCAGGTTCTGCAATGCCTCCGCCACTGTCCAGTCGAGGGTCACCGGAGTTGCAAAGGCACGGGAGATTTAATTGAAGTCGGTGGACGCCGAAGTTGCAACAGATGGGCTCGAAAAATCTGTACCCGGTGGACGCCTCGCCGGAGAAGCCGTGGCGCTCGCCGTCAGCACATGAGGTCACGGGGGGTGGGGGGAGGGGAGGATCAAAAGATAAGCCGGGGAGGAAGGTCGAATGGTGGAAGGAAGAAGAAGATATGGCAAAAGAAAAAAAAACTAGGAGGAGGATGCGCGAAGATGATGCTGGATCCAGGTGGATCGAACGCGAGCGCCGCGACCGGCCGAACATTTCGGCCAGCGCGCTGGCGTGAAACGTTTTCCTAAAAAGAATCTAACGACTTTCTTTTAACATCGGTATAGACACAAGCGCTCAAATACATGCGCATACAGTCACCCCTGTGAACGCACACACGCATACCCTACCCATATGAGCACCTTCGAAAGTCTGAGCCGGCATATCATCTTGAGATTTACGAAGTCACCGTAGGCGCCTCGTCATCGACGGGAACGTCTCCTCCACTGAATGCGCATCGCCGGAAATTCAGAAATAAATTCAGGAATACATGCGAGTATCCAGATTTGAATCCTGGTGGGATATCACCGTCCCTCTAACCATCCAACCACACATATTGGTTCTCACGACTTTGCAATAAAATCGAACGCGGTAGGAAGATTTACTACTGGGTAATCCGACAGAGGCGGTCCAAACGCGCTAATGCGCAAGATGTGGCCTAGAAAACATCCAGGTCAGCCGGTTAAAGCCACGGCTCCAGGATTCCTCGTGGCCACGCGATGTGACGCGGCGCTCCGTGCCGCCTCCTTCCTAAATCCCATGGCCAACATCAACATGGCAAAGATGCATAGCGTCACCTACTCACCTTAGATATTTAGGTCCGCGCTACTTAAATATCTGTGGAACAGAACAGTTTTGTCCCATTTCCATAAAAAGAAGATGAGCGGAGAACAGTTTTAAGCCGGAAAACCGCGGCGAAAAGGACACGTCGACCACAAGTTGAAGGAAACCAATGGTCGCCTGTCATCATTGTTGCCAAAAGAAGGCAGAAATATCCTACTACTAGCATCTTGCCACTAGGCCATTGGATCAATGGAGGAAGAAGGCCCAGACAGCGACGTAGTGTAGCCCGCCCGCGGCAGCTTCTTCCTGCTCACACTCATCTGCTTCCACTTGAGTGAGCTCACGTAGCGTGGCGACAAGGATTTTGACGTGAGTCCGGATCTGATTGGGCTCCTCCCGTCGACCACATATTTTTATTGACTAATTAGCGTACTCTGGTCCACCTCCCTCCGTCACATGAAGGACACACAAGAACGGATATAAGACCTATTTTTAGGATCAATTCCGGCGAGTCCAACGTCATGATGTGCTACTTTGGTTATAGTACTGTATGTATTTAGTCCCATTGCCGATTTCTTGCCTGGCAACACCGGTGCCTTTTCCTCTATAAAAACACCAATGCCAGGATGACAAAGAGGTGACGTGTCACTTTATTAGAGTTAGACAGACGTAGGAGTACTTGGTCTCATGGGCGACACATCTGAATCTAGTTTCTGTGATTGATACTATCCCCGTTTCAAAATAACTAGCACAAATGCCCGTGCGTTGCAACGTGAGATAAAAAACCTCACTTCACTAACCCAATGGCTCAAGACCTCCTCCTCTCCCCATGGCCCATCACCAGACATGACATCATCAAGAAACTCCTTGAAATCTTCCACACTACTACACGAGAAACAAAATAAATATTAGGAGCGCTATCCAAAGATCCCCCATCTTTGGCTAATATAACAGAGAAAAGAGCGGAGTTTGTGTCGCACACAGTTCCAAGTCCCAACTCCTTGTACTTTGGTGACAGGCGCTAGTGGGTCGAGCTGAGAAATAAGGGTGAATTTTTTTTTTGTTTGTAGAAAAATATAGCATATGACCAAAAAATAATGAAAAGTTTTTATTGTGATTTAGACATAGTTATTTTTGCATGTGTTATTGCAATATTTTGCTCCTGAGTTAAACAATTCTGATACGTCAAATATTAGTATCACAATATCATATTAGTATCATGTATGCCCCGTGGTGATTCCACATTTACATCACTTCACTTTTTTAACCGTACTTCATGTAGGGTTTTTGATTAATCCGAAAAGTCACTTTGGAGCACGGGCACATTGTAGTCATTTTTAGAAACATATTTTTATCCAAAAAGTATAAAAATGTAGTATATTTGTGTGAATTTTCGTCAAATTTCATGTTTGTATGTGAAAGATTAAAAGGAAGACAATTACGTGCAAAAAAAACAAATTGTTTTTTGCTGGATTTTTTCTTTTTAATTTATTGAAATTTGGTATGTACTTGGATTTTCATATTTGTCAGGTTTATTATCTTCTTCTACTTTTTTTTGTGGCGACGTTGCTCTAGTCGCGCACATACATTTGTCCCTACTTTTATGGATGTGCAGACACATTTTTCCTAGCAAATATTGGGTGTACGGAAGCACTTTTTTAACTTTAGTGTTTTTTTGAGACAATCCAATCAGCTTTAATTAAAAGCCATCCATGAGGTGGCTGCGCAGCTTTTTTTTTTTTTTTTTGAGAACATGGTGGCTGCTCAGCTGGGCCAGGGAGGCTGGGCTTGGGCGGGAGCGCTGTGCTGGGCCTTGAAGGGTCACGCGGCCCACACGAGCGAGCAGCAGAGGCTATCGTCGTTCTCTTCGAATGAGGGCAGAGGCTGGATGTGGCCTGCGGCGGCGCTCGAGGCAAACTCCGACGGGGACGGCAAGGGGCCGTGCAGATCTAGCGCGGGAGTGGCGGGGAAGGGTTGCCCGCGGTCGGATCTCGCCGGATCCGAGCACGGACGACTCGTGGCGGCGGCTTTGGAGCTCCTGGCGTCCTGGAGAGAGAGAGAGAGAGAGAGAGAGAGAGAGAGAGATGAAGAAGAAGGAAGGGAGAGAGAGAGAGATGAAGAAGCAGGAAGGGAGAGAGAGATGCGCTGCTCATCCGCTGGTCCGGCCAGGGTCCGGTCGCCGGCGGCGAGGCGAGGTGGAGGAGGTCCGTCGGGCGCGGTCGGGCGCGGTCGGGTGCTCGATGGTGAGCTCGGCGAAGCGGGTGGGTAATGGCGTAGCTCGGGCTCGGATGAATTTCCCAAGGCCTGATATGGGTCTCAGCGGGCTGCAGATTCGCCCGGAAGGAGCAGTGCGAAACGTTTTTTTATTAATTTACTGGACTGCGGGTTCAATTACTCAGAATTGTAAGTACTTTTTTGCAAAAAGGCGCGACGGTGAACCCGGAGACCCAATCCGTGCTTTATTATTAGGGAGAGATTGAAGTTTTGGGTTTGTTACAAGCCAAACTTTTTTAAGTCTGACTAAGTCTATTGAAAAATATATTAACATTTATAACACCAAATTAGTCTCATGAACCAGGCAGCAAGCCTGGTAAGCTATCTCAACAAACAAAAAAAAAATAAAAAAAATTAGTCTCATGAGATATTTTATGAAATATATGTTCACACTATGTCTATTTGGTGTTGTACAGGTCTTTGCATATTTTTTCTATAAAGTTGGTCAAATGTAAGCAAATTTGACTTGGAATAAACTTAAAACTTCAATTATTTTGGAACGGATGGAGTACGTGCCAATCTGAATAATGTTAATACATATGGCGATGAAAATTTACCTTGCTTGCAATTTAAGCCTCATCCTTCGGCAGCAGATCACCATTACTCTATAAAGGATGTTGGAGTACTCTTCTCCCTGGGCTCCTCGCGGGCGAGAGAGCCTCCTAGTCGTCCATTGCCGGTTGGCTTGCGGGGAAAGCCTCACGGGGCCCTCCCTGCGTCCGATCTTCCCGGACGCTCGGACCCGGGAGACCTGGCTGGAGGGTCCGTGATGGGTGGATCGCTGGGTGTGCCAGGGTCCACAGTCATTGGGCGGCTTCGGGCGCGCCCGTGGGCGAAGCATCACGTGCTTTCTTGCGTGTCAAGCTGTGCCCAGACCCGCGTGGTGGCGTGCATGCATCGCACCAGATGATGGAGCAGAATTCCGTCAGATCCCTGCATAGGATTCCTCATGGGCCGGAGCGCGCATATAGGATCAGATTGGGGTACACGCGAGACAAGGATTTACCCAGCTTCGGGCCCTCGTTGTGAGGTAATACCCTACACCATGCATGTATTGTATTGATGTGGCCTCGTATGGCGTGTACATGTGTTGAATCTGTTGAAGATCTATTCGATGCCCCCTTGGGAGGCCCCTACCTCCCCTTATGTAGGTGGATGATGGGTAGGGTTACATGGTTGTTTCCCAAGTTCTACGAATACATGTATTACGGGACAAGTAATGATATATCCTTCTAGAGGAGGCCCATCATTAGTGGCAAGGGGCCTAGGCTATAACCAGGCTCCGAGGCCGCCCCGGCAACCTTCTTCCCGGAGGTCGGGTACCCTGGTGTATTGCACCGTCAGTATCCCTCAAGAGCGTCTGGAGTGGAGTCTTTTATCTTCGGAAATGAGAACCCAAGTGGGCTCCTACTGTTTTGCCGATAGTAGTGGCATGTGTTCATGAATCCAACCTTGGAAATACTAGGGTTCGCTAGGCGTGCGGCCTCCTAGGCACTCTCGACGTATTGATCCATTGGTAGCTTGGCCGCATTAGGGTTGATGCCAAATTTAATGTGTCAGCTCGGCCTGCTTGGCGAGGTCTTGAGGGAGTCCTTGGAAGGAAAATCGATCTTTCGCCAGCTCGCCCTCAAGGAGTTGGAGTTGACACGATCCGTCGGGCTTGTTGCCCCTAGGAGGAAGCCGAGGACAACTGTGCATGGCGAGCGGGGTGTTTGGCTTTCCATCTTCTCTGTTGTTGGATACATCCGGCTTCAAAGGTCTTCGTCCTGCCGAGCGTGCGACCTCCTTGAAGCGATCGAAGATGATATGATATGTCGGGCTCATAGCCCCTTGGAGGAAGTCGAGGACCACAATGCATGGAGAGCAAGGTGTTCAACCTCCCTATCATCTTTGAAGGAGATATCTAGCAGCTCGACCGCACGGATGGAGCTGGTGTGCTCTGTTGGGCCATGAGCCCCGAAGGGGGGACCGGAGCCCACCACGCAGGGTGCACAGGGCGTCCGACCTCCTGGTCTTGTTTTGTCATTGAAGATGACCGCCTTTAGAGGACCGAGTCCGGTGGCATCTCCGATGCGCCACGATTGCTTTGTCTTCTGTAGACACTGGGGGCACAATAGTGCACCTGCTGGGTGTAGCCCCCGAGCCTCCGGCCGACTCGTAAAGAAATGGCTCCTGCGCTCGAGCACACAAACCTTCTGGTCATCCTGCAGTATGATTCTTAAGAAGCCATTGCATTACTCTCAGGTGATGGAATTTCCAGTTCAGCATACGACCACATTGTCGTGGAGATCAAAGCTCTGCTTCTGGATAGGAGTTTGTTTTTCAGAAGCTATGGCGTGAACAAATGGAGTCGTAGATCGGTTAACAAATTATAGGCATACGGGTGGTGTCATGACTGTGTGGCTCACCCAAGGACCTGCGTGTATCGAGGCTCCTTGCCTTTTGATTGTAATGCCATAACATTGAAATAAAACTCCCTTTCACATGAAAAAAAGGAACAAGGAAAATGGCAGCGACAGACTTTGCAGGAGGAAGATTAACGTTGGATAATCATACAGAGGCGGAAATGCAGAAGATGTGGCCAGGAAACCATCCAGGTCAGCTGGTTAAAGCCACGGTTATGGCATTCGCGCGGAGATGCCTGCCTGGATTTGAGCCTAAACTATTCTAAAGCTTTCTTTTGGCAGTGTTATGTACAATACTTCACCAACCTAGTCAGATACACATTAATAGGGAAAATATAAGACACTGTTTTGAGCTCAAGAACGTAGATGTCATCACCTTTTGTCCATCCAGCATGCTTTGTGTGCGGAACAATTATTCCATCATTGCTGCTAGAGAGATCTTCTTCCTCTTCCCATCACCCACCATGGAATAGCTCTGTGTGCAAATCTCGTCCATTTATTTCAAGTGCACATCAGAAAAGATTTTGAACGAAATGCACATGATATCATGTCCTGAAAGAAAAGGCAAGTCCTCTTAAATACAGAAAAACACCCTTCAGTCTGAAGCCTGCAGTGCATGGCTGCATTCAAAAATAGCTCATCCGTTATCAATTATTAGCAATTCACACTAAGTTTAATTATTATTAGAAGTAACATCTTCGTTCAAGATCATTTTAGTATGTCACCCTATTGCTAAGGCAACTGACAGAGTACAGAGAACTTTACATCCCAAAAAATAATTCATCAACAGTGCTTACAAGTTACAAAGATTTTCCTGTTCGGTTGATGAAAAGATTGAATGGTATGGCATAAAGTGCATTGATGACTGACATCATACTGAGCTATATTAATGCAGGAAATAGCAAATACTGAATTTGTTCCTAAATATTTGTCTTTCTAGAGATTTCAATAAGTGAGTACATACGGAGCAAAATGAGTGAATCTACACTCTAAAATATGTCTATATACATCCGTATGTGGTAGTCATTTGAAATCTCTAAAAAGACAAATATTTAGGAACGGAGGAAATATACTACCACGCATATACGAGAGAGGCTTGCATGCATGCACTCAGATCTTCAATTGAATCAACGGCGCATGCATGCACGATACCTCCCGTGCATGAAAGATTAGCTTTTCTCCTAGACTACGTCGTTGTCTGGGTCTTCTTCCTCCATTGATCCAATGGCCAAGTGAAAGCACAAGTGCTCCCTGGGTGATTTTGGTAATTAATGTCAACATATCTCTTGTTGGACTAACACTTTTACCTATTTGATAACGTGATCACATCATTAGAAGAATGATGTGATGGACAAGACCCATCCGTTAGCTTAGCATATGATCGTCCAGTTTATTGCTACTGCTTTATTAATGTCAATTACATATTCCTTCGACCATGAGATCATACAACTCCAGATACCGGAGGAATACCTTGTGTGCTATCAAACATCACAACGTAACTGGGGGATCATAAAGATGCTCTACAGGTATCTCCGAAGGTGTTTGTTGAGTTGGCTGTTGGCATGGATCGAGATTGAGATTTGTCACTCTAAGTATCAGAGAGGTATCTCTGGGCCCTCTCGATAATATACATCATGATAAGCTTGCAAGCAAATGACTAAGCTGTCAGTTATGAGATGATGCATTATGAAACGAGTAAAGAGACTTGCTGGTAACGAGATTGAACTAGGTATGAAGATACCGATGATCGAATCTCGGGCAAGTAACATACGGACAGACAAAGAAAATTACGTATGTTTTCATAAAGGTTCAACCGATAAAAGATCTTCGTGGAATATGTAGGAATCAATATGGGCATCCAGGTCCCGCTATTGGTTATTGACCGGAGAGGTGTATCGGTCATGACTACATAATTCTTGAACCCGTACGGTCGCACGCTTAACATTCGTTGACGCTAGAGTAGTATTGGGATATTTGTTGAGTGGTTACCAAATGTTATTCGGAGTCCCGGATGAGATCCCGGACATCACAAGGAGTCCTAAAATGATCGAGAGGTAAAGATTTTTATATGGGAAGACATATTTTGGGTTCCAAAAAAAGGTGTTGTTTTTTCGTATTGTACCGAAAAGCTTTCAGAAGGTTTCGGAAGATTCCGAAGGGGTCTAGAAGTGCACAAGTGGGTCCACCACAAGCCAAGGGGTGGCATGGGCTGCGGGGAGGCGTCCTGACCTTATTGGTCAAGGCATACCAAGTCCTCAAAAACCCATGTGGTTAGGAAAGGCAAAAAAGAAAGGAGTCCTAGTAGGAATAGGATTGGACTTGCAGTCCAAGTCCTCTTCCCCTTAGCTGCGCCCTAGGGTTTGGAGGGGCTGTTTCCCACGCCCCTCCACCTATATATAGAGGGGAGGGGCACCCCAAGAGGACACACCAAGCCCTTGGTGCCCCTCTCTCTCCCGTTACTCCTTAGTACCACCGCCTCGTCCCGTCGACGCTTAGTGAAGTGTTGTCGGTACTCCACCACCACCATCACCACCACGCCGTTGTGTTGGTTCTGATCCCATATGCTTCTCCTCTCCCGCTTGCTGGATCAAGAAGGAGGAGACGTCATCGAGCCGCACATGTGCTAAACTCGGAGGTGTCGTCCGTTCGACACTAGATCGGTTGGATCGTGATCGGATCGCGAAAAGTACGACTGCACCAACTGCGTGATAAACGCTTTCGCTTAGCGATCTATAAGGGTATGTAGATGCTCTTCCCCTCTCGTAGCTATGCATCTCCGTGAATAGATCCCCCCCTCTTTGCTGTTTTCCATGCAACGTTCCCCAACACAATCCAGGTAGGATGCCTAGATTGAATACTCTGTTAAACAAATACAAGGTTTCGAGAGATGTCGAATGTGTCCTCCCTTCGTCTTGATTTTTTCCGTCACACGATGTCGACTCATCAAGTTTGGTAGTCATACGACTCTATCTTGATACGTTTGAGAAAGTCGGCGGCCCAAGTGTGCCTCCCTGACACCATAAATACATGCAAATATGATCTCAAATATGGTACCGATGCATAGTTCGGTGGAAGGACATTTATCTACGAATGCGGTCATTAAATGGAACATAATACTATATAATTTAATAATTGGAGTATATCATAATTTATTAAATGGAACATATATATAATACCTAAAGACATTTTTTAGAAGGACCTGAACTTACGAATTCAGCTCTCAGTATAAATATTTAAAATGATTCGGAGGTCAAAGTTTTGCCAATTCGAGGAGATGCTTGTCAACTCATTTCTGAAGGAAATATGCCCTAGAGGCAATAATAAAGTTATTATTTATTTCCTTATTTCATGATAAATGTTTATCATTCGTGCTAGAATTGTATTAACCGGAAACATGATACATGTGTGAATGCATAGACAAACAATATGTCACTAGTATGCCTCTATTAGACTAGCTTGTTAATCAAAGATGGTTATGTTTCCTAACCATAAACAAAGAGTTGTTATTTGATTAACAAGGTCACATCATTGGTTGAATGATCGATTGACATGACCCATTCCATTAGCTTAGCACACGATCGCTTAGTATGTTGCTACCGCTTTTTATCCATGACTTATACATGTTCCTGTAACTATGAGATTATGCAACTCCGCTTACGGAGAAACACTTTGGTGCTACCAAACGCCACAACGTGAATCGGGTGATTATAAAGGAGTACTACAGTGTCTCCAAAGGTAGATGTTGGGTTGGCGATTTGAGATTAGGTTTTGTCACTCCGATTGTCTGGAGAGGTATCTCTGGGCCTCTCGGTAATACACATCATCAAGCCTTGCAAGCATTACAACTAATGAGTTAGCTGTGAGATGATGTATTACGAATCGAGTAAAGAGACTTGCCGTAACGAGATTGAACTAGGTATTGATACCGACGATCGAATCTCGGCAAGTAACATACCGATGACAAAGGAACAACGATGTTGTTATGCGGTCTGACCGATAAAGATCTTCGAGAATATGTAGGAGCCAATATGGGCATCCAGGTCCCGCTATTGGTTATTGACCGAGACGGTCTCGGTCATGTCTACATTGTTCTTGAACCGTAGGGTCCGCACGCTTAAGGTTTCATGGACGGTTATATTATGAGTTTATGTATTTTGATGTACCAAGGAGTTCGAGTCCCGGATGTGATCACGCACATGACGAGGAGTCTGGAAATGGTCGAGACATAAAGATTGATATATTGGAAGCCTATATTTGAGTTCGGAATGGTTCCGAGTGAAATCGGGATTTTACTCTAACACCGGGGTTACTGAACCTCCCGGGGTTATTGGGCCTTAGTGGGCCATGAGGGAGAAGAGGAAGGGCCGGCCAGGGCAGGCCGCCTCTCCCCTAGTCCGAATAGGACAAGGAGAGGGGGGCGGCGCCTTCCCTCTTCTCCTCCCCCCAATCCTACTCCAACTAGGAAGGGGAGTCCTACTCCCGGTGGGAGTAGGACTCCTCCGGCGCGCCTCCCTTGGGCCGGCCGCACCTCCCCCCCTTGCTCCTTTATATACGGGGGCAGGGGGGCACCCTAGAACACACAAGTTGATCTACGGATCGTTCCTTAGCCGTGTGCGGTGCCCCCCTCCACCATATTCCACCTCGGTCATATCGTCGCGAAGCTTAGGCGAAGCCTGCTTGATAGAACATCAAGATCGCCACCACGCCGTCAGGTCGACGTGAAACTCTTCCTCCCCGGCTCTCTTGGATTGGAGCCCGAGGAGCGCCATCGAGCTGTACGTGTGTCAAGAACTCGGGCGCGGAGTAACGGCGCCGGGATCGGTCGGATCGCGAGGAGAACGTCGACTACTTCCTCTACGCCAGATCGCTTCGCTTCGGTTCACGAGGGTACGAGAGCACTCTCCCTCTCGTTGCTATGCATCACCATGATCTTGCGTGTGCGAGGAAATTTTTGAAATTACTACGCTCCCCAACAAAGGGCATCCGAGCCTAGGTTTTATGGTTTGATGTTTTGCACGAGTAGAACACAAGCGTGTTGTGGGCGATACAAGTCATACTACCTACCAAAGATGTCATACTTTGGTTCAGCGGTATTGTGAGATGAAGCGCCCTGACCGACATTACGCCAGACGCTTACGCGAGACTGGTTTCACCGCCACGAGCACTCGCTGCTTAAAGGTGACCGTGGGTGTCTGCCTCTCTCACTTTAGTTGAACTGAGTGCATACGCCCGGTCCTTGAGAAGGTTAAACGGAGTCTATTTGACGAAGTATCGCTGTGGTTTTGATGCGTAGGTGAGATTGGTTCTTGCTTAAGCCCGTAGCAGCCACGTAAAATTTGCAACAACAAAGTAGAGGACGCCTAACTTGTTTTTGCAGGGGCATGTTGTGATGTGATATGGTCAAGACGTGATGCTATATTTTATTGTATGAGATGATCATGTTTTGTAACCGGTTATCGGCAATCGGCAGGAGCCATATGGTTGTCGCTTATTGTATGGAATGCAATCGCCATGTAATGCTTTACTTTATCACTAAGCGGTAGCGATAGTCGAGAAGCATAAGATTGGCGAGACGACAACGATGCTACGATGGAGATCAAGGTGTCGCGCCGGTGACGATGGTGATCATGATGGTGCATGGAGATGGAGATCACGAAGCACAAGACGATGATGACCATATCATATCACTTATATTGATTTGCATGTGATGTTTATCTTTTATGCATCTTATCTTGCTTTGATCGACGGTAGCATTATAAGATGATCTCTCACTAAATTATCAAGAAGTGTTCTCCCGAGTATGCACCGTTGCCAAAGTTCGTCGTGCCTGCACACCACGTGATGATCGGGTGTGATAAGCTCTCGTCCATCTACAACGGGTGCAAGCCGTTTTGCACACGCAATACTCGGAGTTAAACTTGACGAGCCTAGCATATGCAGATATGGCCTCGAACACGGAGACCAAAAGGTCGAGCGTGAATCATATAGTAGATATGATCAACATAAGATGTTCACCATTGAAAACTACTCCATTTCACGTGATGATCGGTTATGGTTTAGTTGATTTGGATCACGTGATCACTTAGATGACTAGAGGATGTCTGCCTAAGTGGGAGTTCTTAAGTAATATGATTAATTGAACTTAAATTTATCATGAACTTAGTACCGATAGTATCTTGCTTGTCTATGTTTGATTGTAGATAGATGGCTCGTCTTTGTTGTTCCGTTGAATTTTAATGCGTTCCTTGAGAAAGCAAAGTTGAAAGATGATGGTAGCAATTACACGGATGGGTCCGTAACTCGAGGATTATCCTCATTGCTGCACGTAAGAGTTACGCCCCGGATGCACCGCTAGGTGCCAGTTCGCCGCAGGAGCAACACCGATGTTATGAACGTCCCGCGAGCAAAGCCGATGACTACTCTATAGTTCAAGTGCCATGCTTTACGGCTTAGAACCGGGACTTCAACGACGTTTTGAACGTCATGGAGCATATGAGATGTTCCAGAGTTGAAGTTAATATTCCAAAGTAATGCCCGGATTGAGAGATATGAAGTCTCCAATAAGTTCTATAGCTGCAAGATGGAGGAGAATAGTTCGGTGAGCACATACTCAAAATGTCCGGGTATTACAATCACTTGACTCAACCGGGAGTTAATCTTCCGGATGATTGTGTCATTGATGTAATTCTTCAATCACCGCCACCAAGCTACAAAGGCTTCGTGATGAACTATAATATGCAAGGGTTAGTAAAGACTATACCGAGCTCTTCGCAATGCTAAAGGCTGCGGAGGTAGAAATCAAGAAGGAGCATCAAGTGTTGATGGTCAATAAGACCACTAGTTTCAAGAAGAAAGGCAAAGGGAAGAAGAAGGAACTTCAAGAAGAACAGCAAGCAAGTTGTCGCTCAGAGAAGAAACCCAAGTCCGCCCTAAACCTGAAACCGAGTGCTTCTACCGCAAGCAAACTGGTCACCGAAGCGGAACTGCCCCAAGTATTTGGCGGATAAGAAGGATGGCAAGGTGAACAAAGGTATATGTGATATACATGTTATTGATGTGTACCTTACTAGAGCTCGCAGAGCACTGGTATTTGATCTTCGGTTCTTGCTAATATTTGCAACTCAAAGCAGGACTACGGATTGCTTAACACCGCAAAGGACGAGGTGACGATGCGCGTGGAAATGGTTCCAAAGTCGATGTGATCGCGGTCGGCACGCTACCTCTACATCTACCTTCGGATTAGTTTTAGACCTAAATAATTGTTATTTGGTGCTGCGTTGAGCATGAACATTATATCTGGATCTTGTTTGATGCGAGACGGTTATTCATTTAAATCGAGAGAATAATGGTTGTTCTATTTATATGAGTAATATCTTTTATGGTCATGCACCCTTGAAGAGTGGTCTATTTTTGATGAATCTCGATAGTAGTGATACACATATTCATAATGTTGAAACCAAAAGATGTAGAGTTGA